>JAJKFJ010021923.1:0-310881 GCA_027382625.1 Tetmemena sp. SeJ-2015 | reverse complement strand
TTTATTTATTTTTTATTTTTTTTTATTTATATATTTGAACTTAATTTCTTCAATTTAAAATTAATTTTAATTCAAAAGGATAAATAAGGTTTGGCTATGAGTCTAGCTATTATTGATCTCTAATTTGACCCTCATTTTCTAAGAAGGCGAAGGTCTTCGCTTATGAAAAACTTATTGGAATTGGGTTTTATTATAATAATTTATTGGATTAATGACTATATTGAATTACATTTTACAATTATTATGAGCTTTAAATGTGAAAAAATTAAGGTTTGATCTGATTGGATGAATTAAAATAAGAGTATAATTTTGTCAACCTCAAAGGAAGGGTCCATAAGTCTACTATTGGCTTGATAATTGTCTTCGTCTGCATCTGCCTCTCTGTTAGTGGGCAGATCTTAATTAAATTCATTAAAAATGCTGTAAATTAGAACTCTTGTGAATAAAATATTTAATCTTATTGGTCAATTTCTACTAGCTCTATTTCCTACTTTACTTGTGGTTTGTGAGTTACCTCCTTAGTTGTCTTGTCTTTAATCTTTTCGTCACTTAATTTATTTTGTTTTGATTCCTCTAAATTATCGTTTTGAATGTAAAAATTAAAAAGTTTTGCCCCTGGGTTACAACATTACAAATTTTATATTTAATCAAGAAAAACCAAAAACCTTTAAAAAATATTTTTATGCAAAAAAATTTAAATTAAAATCATTTAAATAATGTGTTTTTTTTCCCGTTTTTAATTAAAAGAATAAAATATTAAGTTTAAAAGAAATAGGCTGTCTAAAATTCATCTTTAAAAAGGGGTTTTTGGGGTTTTAAAAATAATTTTTAACTTCCGTCAAGAATCCACTGAGAGCAGCTTAGACAGTTGCTTTGCCAAGCCATGCAATACTCATTAGCAATCTCTCTCTGAAGTTGTATCTACTGGAGTGCGTAACTAAAATCATCACGAGGAATCTCACAGTTACTCCAACTATGATAAATACATTAATTAAGATGCAGCCTATTCCGTTAGCGACATAGTTTCCCTTCAACTGGTTGAAAATTATATTTTTAAAGTAGGGAACCTCCTACTGTTCCGAAAAGGCACGGGCAGATAAAGAACCAAAACCATGCAATGTGCTTAGCAGGCTTTTCATCTCCCCACATTCTAAATAAAGTATACCCAAAGAATAGCTAATATTTTAATAAACACAGACTTAAATTAATCAATCTTTCTAATTATAAATTAAAATTAATTCTTCAATAAATTATATCCTTTAAATATCACAATGAAAATATGTACTTTTCAATATTTTACATTTCAAGGTTTATTTAAAATAAAACTTTTTTGCATCAAATTACTAAAATTATAAGATGAAAGAATAAAGCAGCGATATACTTGCAGTCTTTAGTGTAGGCATACTCTTCTATCACTACAAAAATTATGGCCCCTGATACAGAGTACACAAACTTTGCATATATTCTCAGAGTTGGGTTTGCTATTTTTGTTAAAAACCAACCTCCAAGGCCAAGAACTACTCCAATCAAAAGACCTAAACTAAATAGCTAAGTATTTTTTTTAATTTTACGATTAGTGAGTTTACAATATTTCCGACGAAAAGTATCACTCAATTTAAAATAAGAATGAAAAATACAAAAGTCAAATTAAGTAATGATTTAAATAATTCTATATCATCACTTATGAAGTAAGCAGCTAAGTTTGAATTAATACTCTATTATATTACTATTAACTTTAACATTAACTTAAATATATAAATTTACTCTTTGGATTCCAACATGAGATACCCAAAATTGCAGTGAATCACAGTAGGACACTTTGTTTTACCCTTATTAAATATCACAGATGGAAGCTTGAATATAGACAGAAAAGCAGGTTCTTGGATTTCCACCTAAAAAACTCTTGTAGACTGACTAACATATGTTAAATAAATCCGAATGGCAATAATCTAAAGTTAATATAGGCAGCTTGCTGTTGATGTTCTAGCCCCATAGTCAAATGTACTCTTGACCAAAATTTCTCCTCTCTTACGATGTCCCCTAAAAATCAAACTTGTACCTCCATGCATATTTTAGCAGTATCATTGCTCCATTAAGCCCTTCGCTCCATTAGAATGTTATTAATCTCCTCATAAAATACTCAACAGATTATATATTTTAGCTCATTTAAGCCCTTAAATGGAACAGGACAATCCTACCTTTTATTAAATATTCACACTTATTACTAAGAAGAAGAAGTTACAAATAGTAACATCGGTCCTCACACTTATCTCATGCGCCTTGGTAAAGGAATAGCGGGTCGTCCTATTTTTTTAGCTTTCCACTTATATAAATAAAGAATATTAACTCTTTGCCTTAAATTCTTGAGCTTTTTAACACCTAAATTTGTAGATTAGATTTATTGGAAAATTTAATTATAAATTCAATTAAAATCGAATGAGAAGAGCAAGTTAATCTAGCTCTGATTTGAATAATTAGATTAATTAAGAGCCAGTTAATTTAAGCAAATCTTTGATCATAATAAATTCATATTAAGAGAAGATTTCATATTCATCAATGAAGCATTTAACTTTTTTTATTAAAGTAGATAAAGAAAAGGGGCTATTTGAAAATTTTTGAAATTCCTTATAATAATTTAAACCAATCATGAATTATAATTATATTATATTTTACTTTTTTGGATACATATATTTTAATATCTTTATAACTTAAAGAATAATCCTATAGATAAGCCAAAACTTTTTCCTCCATCAAACTTATATTTTTAAAAGCCAGCTTCATTAAGTAGGATTGTTTTGCAAATTCCGAAGCAAATGATGGCTATGATGTCATCGAAGGTTCCTGCAGCTATGAGAGTGCTTGCTATCTTTTTCTTTCTTCCAAATCCTCTCTCATTCAGACTCATTACAGTTAAAACTTATGCGAATGTAAAATGAAGAGTTATAAATTGTTGGCCAATAAATTGTTATGTTGGTACACTAATATGGGGTTTGTCCGCTAGCTATTTAATTTTAAAATGATTCTGTTCTACCTACTAAGAGATTTCGATGTTACCCATTACGAACCTAGAAATTAACCAAGTTAAAAAACTTATGACTGAGGAAACTCTTTCCACACATCCAAAGAAGAAGTTACAGGATCAAAGTTGCTTAGAATTTAATGCTTCATCGAAAACCCAATATCTCGCACTTCAACTGCCATGGATTTTAAATTTATTAATATTTTTATTAATTTAGTTCACTTTTTTATTAAATTCTCAGCTATAAAGCTGGCACAATAATTGAAGGAGAAATACAAGCTAAAAATTAAAGCTAAGTTGAAGCCCAGTGCATAACCAAATACCAAAGGCATGTCGAACAGTGATTGAGCCATGAAAGCTACTACTGTTGCTTCACAAATTTGGGGCACGAAAGATATCAGAACCACTGTGAACCCTTGTCCTGCGAAAGTTACATTCATACCACCTCTTATTAATAGATTGCACAGGCAGAATCCTCTAATCCATCCAGTCCATGGTTGAGGGTAAGGGATCACCACCTCGCCGAAGTAGTTTCTTACTATCATACTCTCAATATTTAATTTAATTACCCATCACGATCATGGCGATGAGAGGTGGGATTACGATGCCTTTTATTATAGGTTTTAAGTGATAGCCTTTGAATTTCCATACAGCTGGAAAGTGAAATTATTTTTAAATCCTCCGAGCAGTCCTAATCTAATATTACCATAGAGATTTTTAAAGTATAAGAAATGAAGTTTAGTGCAATACCAGCAAGTGCCGAAACAAAGATTAGTAGGATGAGTGCTCCAAACTAGTCGTCAACTGGATAACGAGAAGTAGTGTCTGTCTACCCTGCCATAATATAGGATGAATATGAATGGTTGATCGTGGGTAGTCAGAAGCTATGAAGAAAGAGTTCAAAAGAAAAGTGATTATGTTTTTAAATTTAATGATCAGCGTCGAGATTATGAAGAACATCGCCTCAAGCTGAGTTTTTGTTTTTGTGTCTGCGCTTTGAGAAGTTTGGCAAAGTTTTGAAACTCTTTGTGCTTGCAATGATGAGTACTTGTTGATCGGGAGGGAAAGGTTTCTTCCTTTTGACACTCGCCTTCTTCATTGGCAACTTCAAATATTTTAGCTTGACATATGTGTAGTGGTTGATGTGTTTGATGTGGTTGTGATAGTTAGAAATTTAAATTAAACAAACTTCAAAATATAAGCTGAAAATAATTCTTATCAAGCAAAAGAAGACAAATAAAATGTATTTCTAAGAAAAAACACCAACCATCATCTATTCCTATCCTTCCTATAGTATGTTATTCTAAAATATTATTAATTTTTTAAGTGATTGTCTTAGCTAATCATTGCATTCGAATCCTAATATTTTACCAACTATTCTAAAAAAATTTAAATGCAAGGAATAAACTTGTTTCAATATTAATTTTCTTTAAAATACAAAATAATATTTTTTAAAAAGAATTAGAAGGATTAATTTTCTATTTAGATAAATATCTTGATAGTTCACATACACTAGAAATTGCTACGAATTGTTTAGAATAATACTTTATATCTTATGGCTTTATGGAGTAATTTTATTCACAGAATTGAAGTCATAGACTATTTAGTGAAAATGATAAATTTGTAATGGAAATCAAATTTGAAAATTTGTATTGGATTCTTAGTTTAAGTCTATTGCTGTTCTGATCTGGCTATTTTAGGAAAGTAGAAGTTGCCCTCCTTTTTTATTACGAAAATAAAAAAATTAGGTTTGAGTTCTGGGTTTCCCCCTTATTTAAAAAAAAAGAAATTAAATCTTTATTTGGGTTGAAATGTCTTTCTCACAAACATCTTTGTCTATGATTAGATCCATTATAAAATATACATTTAGGTTTCATCTCTTCTAGATTCGTTGACGCTCGCCTGTCTGTCGCTTTCATTTTGTTATCCTGAACTTGCAGCTAATATTTAGATCTGCTTGACTATTGTTTTCTTGATCACTAGTCTATGGAATTGCTTTTGCTATATTTATATTTGTAGCAGATACTTCGTTCAAAATATTTAGAATTCAAATAGTGAGAGTTTGATCGAGACCTGGCTGGGGCAACTTTGCTCTGACCTTTCTTAGTATCTAAGATCTACTTTGATTGTATCGTTATCTGGAGTTGAATCTTAAGTAAGGAGCTTAGGGCCAAACGAATTGAGAGTTATGGATCCCAAAGAAGCGCAGATTATGTATTTATATGATAAATATTGTAGATTATGATGGAGAAGATGGCGATTGTTTGGTTAAAGTTAGCGTAAGTGTAGTATTGAGCATAGTTTGGATTGTCAGGGTACTTTTTTATCTCACTCAGCATTATTCCACTTAGATTATACTAAAATATGTTAGAGCAGCTTGGACTGTTGCTTTGGCTAGCCAGCAGCACCCCATGAAGATTCTTTCTTTGAAGTTGTACTTAGGAGAGTGAGTTATCAACACAACTACGAAGAATCGAACTGTTTTACAAAATAACTTTAAATTTGTTACACCAACCATGATTATTTCTGCTCCTTTTCCCAAATCGCTCGCTTTTACTTAAACCTTTTTTTTTTTCTTTTTAAAAATTTAAAAATTTATTTTTTTGATAAATTAAAAATTAATATAATTAATTTTAAATAAAATTAAATACTAATTATTTTCTGATGATTTGATATTATTATTGTACACAAAATAACTACTGTTAAACTTAACAAGCAATATCAATTAATCAGAGTTTAATTTTTGATAATATTAAGTTTAGCTAAACAAAAATGAACCTCCTACTGTTCCAAAAAGACAAGGCTGAATAAAAAACCAAAACCATGCCACTTCTTTAACTGGCTTTTCCAGACCCCAAACTCTATTCAATGAAAAAAATATTTTTTGGTTAAAATAAGCGCCAATGTATATTGACATAGTTTATTTCTCTTTTATTCCTCCATTATTCCCTTAGAAATTTAATAAAAAAGAACTAAATTAGGGTATTAAATTTGGAGCCAAACCCATGGCTTCTTTAAGTTTTCTTGGAGATTTAAATAAAAACTTTGAATATTCGAATTTTTAAATAATTTAAAATTTTTACCCAACAAGCTTTATTTCGCTCCCCGTAAAGTGTTTTTTAAACCCCAATTTTTATGGAGATGAAAATGAGATTAGAAGAATGTAGCATTTAAAATCTAATTCCTTAGAAAATGCCCTGAAGATGACTAAAGAAAAAATTAATAAATTTAATAAAATTTTTAAGCAATTTCTAAACAAAAAACCCACCCAATTAAAAAAAGGCTAAATCCCCGCCATTTTCAACTGGTTTTCCAAAATCCCCAACTCTTTTCATTTAAAAATTTTTTTAAAAAAAGCTTCCGATTTGAATTAAAATTCCTCCTAATTTTTACTAAACTAGCTGCACCACAGATGCAGTACACAAATTTCAAAGATTTCCTTAAAGGATGATGTCTTACGAAATTAAACAGCCACCCAATCAGTCCCATACACACTCCAACCGCTAACGCGATAATTTTTTATGCAATAAATAATTTATTATAATGTTACCGAGAAGCACTTTGCCGATAGACTCAGATATTCCTTCATCTTCAAACCCAGTGCTACTAAGAACGATAGTCTTGCATATGTTGAAGCATATAATGCAGATTATGTCGTCGAAAGTGCCAGAAGCAATTAGAGTACCTGCTATGTCTTGCTTAGTTCCATATTAAATTAAAATGAAACAAATCCATAGCCTTTCTCCTTTAGACCCATTAATCCTGGAACGATTACAAATAATTATGGAGGGAGATATGCAAGCTAAGTTTATATTAAGTTGTATCCGATGACATAGCCCATAGATATTGGCATGCTGAAAAGAGCCCTACACATTAGCGCCACCACACTTGCCTCACAGAACTGTGGCACAAATGAGAGTACCGCCATGGTAAGGCCATGGCCTTTGAAGCTTACTTGGAATCCTCCTCGATAAGTAAAATGCAGAGGCAGAATCCTCTTATCCATTTGGTCCAAGGTTACGGGTAGGGGATCATAGTTTCTCCAAAGTAGTTTCTCACAATACATACTTGTCAAATAATATGTTAATACACCCCATGACCAACATGGCTATGAGAGGAGGCAAAACTATTTAAATTATATTCCTTTGATGACTGGCTTGAGAGTGTATCCTTTGAATTTCCAAATTGCAGGGAATTTGAATCCGCCCAAGAGCCCCAAAGAAAAAAATAAAGCTATTCCAGCGCATCCCGACACAAATATTAAAAGTAGGAGTGAACCTATTTCATCATCAACAGGATATGGAGAGACAATTATTTTAATTATATTTAATACAATTTAATAAATTCAAACATAAAATATTTACGCATTATCTCTCAAGCCTAGAATAAAATGGCTATAGCTTTTATAGTTATTTCTTGAATTAATCTAAAATTTGAAAATTATTTTAATTGGAAATATAAGTTTATTCAAATATCAAATAAAATCTCAACTCTGCTTGAGATTAAAAAATGGCAGACGTCAATTCTTAAACGGAGAGTTTTTTATAACGTAAAATCGGAAACTTTACTATCAGTATAATTTTTATAATTTTGCCATAAAATTTCTTTAGCTAATCTAAATAAATCACATTAAAGACTAAAAATTAAGACTTATTTTTGTCTCATTGTCAAATAAATCAATTACAATCCTTAATTATATGCCTACATCTAGAATAATAAATTTAATTTGCTTTTTTAAAAGATTGATCATTATTTTATAATTAATAAAGAGAGAGATTAGTGTTATTTCCCATATTAAAGTGTTCTGATGATTATTGCTAGAATTATTAGTATATGTATTTTCATTTCAATTATTATTGATTTTAGCAATAATAAACCCAATTTAATTTTAATTATAAATATTGAGTTTACGGCTGTAAGGTTTATATGAATTTATGGAATTTATTTGTAACTCATAGGGAGTAGTGTCAGAATCGCATTTACGTCATTTAGTAAGATAGATATTATTAACATTATTTCTGTTTTTAACTGTTCAAATCTTTTCTGATTATCATCAATCAAGTCCTTGTATCTGGGGTCGTCAGGGTGAACTGCCACTGCAACATCACCAAGCATAGTCTCAAGTCTAGTAGTGGCCACCACTATCTCCTTATCAGTTCCCTTTATTTTGTATGCGAACTCAGTCAGAGTACCAAACTCATATTTGCCGTTGGGATCATGGCCTGGAACCTTCAACAGAGTAGGCCCATCCAAATCTATGAACTCAACCTCGAGGTCAGACAAGGCGGTCTTCAAAGCACTGCTCCAGTTAACCAGTCTAGTTTATAAAAGAAACAAGTTGTTCTGTAGATGATTCCCTTTTCGTGCATTCTCACAAAGGCCTCGATCACAGCCTTGTATCTTGGCTCATCAAGAGTGAAAGCGAATCTATCCCAATCCACGGAAATACAAAGAGTGATCTATGTAGTAGTTATTAAGAATTAAGTTATAGCGTATCTTTTGAATTGGTTGTTAATCCTGCCTCCGTAATCTTCCTTCCAGTCCCAGACTGTTTGGACGAACTTCTCTCTCCCCAAGTCATGTCTAGTTTTCTTCTCCTTTTTCCAGAGTTGCTTTTCAACAACTGACTGAGTGGCAATACCGGCGTGATCCACTCCTGGCAACCAGAGAGTAACGAAGCCAGACATTCTCTTCCACCTAGTAATGCAATCCTCAATAGCGAGCATAAGAGCGTGACCCAAATGAAGAGCTCCAGTGACATTGGGAGGAGGGATCATCATCACGAACTTCTTCACGTTGGGGTCATTAAGAACTTTTTGTGCGTCAGCGTGGAAGTATTTTTGCTTCTCCCACCACTGGTACCATGCTGCCTCAACATGCTTGGGCTGATACTCGTTAGCCATAGGCAGACTCATGTCTTTCTTCTATCCCTCTGGAGTATAATAAATACAGGAATATATACCATAATTTAGCGATGCTTTTACTCGAAATTTAAGATTAATTTTAACAGAGAGATCATACATATTTAATCTTAATTTATAGTTGATAATGATTGAATAATAAATTATATATCTGTCTATTGAAATAAAGAATAGTGTTGACAAATGCGGGAACTTATGCCTGTGCTGATTGCTTCTTTTCCTCTTCTGGTTATTTGCTTGCCTTTCCCTTAGCAAACAATTATATTTGAATAGCTGGCTTGGATGAGGCAGCAGCGGCACTGACTTAGGTAACAGCCTGTGAGGCAAGTTTAGCAGCTTGGGCCCATTCGACATGCTTGATTTTAAGGAGCTTGAACATCTCGTCACTCTAAATATCCATACTTAGTAGTACTAGTTAAATTATTTGATAATGACAACCGATTATCCCTCATCACTTATTACACCCTCTCAAAACTCATTATAAATTAGAAATCAATAAACATTGCTCTTCAAAAAAAAATTTGTTTTATTGATTAAATAACCATAATTTATTTTCATAACTACATATAAAATAAAACACAAAGACAACAAAAATTAGTATAAAGATTAATACAATTTAAGTAAATGATTTTTATCTTGGAATCTAATAAATAAACATTTTTACCTATTTATTTTTTTAAAAAAGCCCATTAAATTATCTTAAAAATGAGATAAATAGAAGCTGTTCACTTAGTTCTCAACTTTCTAAACTTTTGAAAATATTTTAAAAGTGTTAATTTTCCAAATCTGTCCTTAATTTTGAGAGTATCAGCTAATGAATAATTAAAAATTTATATTTAAGACCAATGTTAGTTTTCAAGCGAACTTAGCAAGATCTGCTTGGGATTTTTCGTTTTCTTAGAGCTCTCTATTGTAAGCATCATATTTATCTTGGTTTTCTTTTCTGACAGCTTCAGGTACTTTTTGTTCGTATCCTGGCAAGTTCATTTTCTTCTTCAAGCCATCCATCAGTTTGTTTAACTCGTTTTGTCTCTTAGTATTATGAAGATAAGCATATTAAACACTTCATTTAAATAGCTGTTATAACTCTTTGGATTTCTAATTTGACATCAATAAGTCCTGCAACCTTAACCAAGGTTTAGAACTCTTCGTTCACGTGGCTCTTCAGGCAACCCTCTGGATCTTGATCATTAGGACCCAATATGTCAACCTAACCACTCTTAACAAGAGATTAGAGCACTGATGACTCAGGCAAGAAAGTAGACTTAAGTTCTTCAGTACTGCATCTTAGGATTACGTGAGGCTTTGCGTTGCTAGGCACATTCAAAGCAGATAGTTGAGATCTGAAGGCCTTAACTGCATTAAGAAGGTCTCTCATCTTGTCTTCCACTTGCTCACCTTCAAAGCTAAGTTGCTTCTGAGGGAAGGGAGCGATGCAAATAGACTCTGGCTTGTCATCAGCTCTGTGAGGCAATCTTTAGAAGAGCTCCTCAGTCAGGTATGGCATAGTTGGGTGAAGAAGTCTGAGTCCGTGATCTAAAGCTCTGAACAGAGTGTTTCTAGCTGCTTTCTTGGCATCTTCGTCAGTGCCCTTCATTATGGGTTTCAAAGCTTCAATGTAAACATCAGCTAACTCCTTTAGCCAGAAGTCGTAGAGTCCCATCACCATCTCTCCAAACTTATACTGCTCGAAAAGTTATATCTAAGTATCAATAGTTTGATTATAATAGATTATAGGTTGGTTTAGTTGGTGTTTTCGACTGTCTTGTCAAGTCTAGTGAGAATCCATTTGTCTGCCAGTGAGAGCTTAAGTCCCTGAGGTCCATTAGGCTCAGGAACGAAATCAGCTGGGAGATTAGTAAGAGCGAACTTAACGATGTTCCATAGCTTGTTGCAGAACTGTCTGTATCCAACAACTCTTTGGACGTCAAGGTTAATGCTGTTCTGAATCATGTAACTCAACAAACCGAATCTGAGGGCATCAGTTCCGCACTCTGGGATTCCCTGAGGGAACTTCTTTTTCTTTTCTACTTCAGCCTCCTTCACCTCTGACTCTGGGAGGTTGGATTCGTAGAGCTTAGCAAGAAGTTGCTGAAGGGTGCAGCTGTCCATAACTTCGAGGGGGTCGATGACATTACCCTTGGACTTTGACATTTTCTTTCCTTTTTCGTCTCTGACCATAGGATGTAGGAATACAGTCTTGAAGGGCAGTTTATCAGTCAAGCACAGACTCATCATCACCATGCGAGCAACCCAGAAGAAGATAATAAAAGATAATGTCTCCTCCAGTCTCCAATAAGTCACCAGGGAAGAAAGCCTTCAAGTCAGGGTCTTCATTATCAATAAACTCACTTTAAATTTAATTGATAAATAAAATCAGCGTTAAATAAAATACTTAGTTTAGTATTCAGGTAAATTGGGAATAATATTTTTTAATTTAATTATTTTTGGATATTAGCTAATGAATATTAGGCCATCCTAGTGTTGAGAAGGGGAAAAGTCCTGATGAGAACCAGGTATCGAGACATCTTCATCTTGAGAGAGCTAGACTTGCTCTGGGGATACATTGAACTTTAAAAATAAGTTTGCAGCTGCCTTTGCTCTTGCCTCCTCTTCGTTTCTTCCAACAACAAAGTGATCTTCGTTTTGAGTGTCAGGGTTGTCAATCAATCCTGGAATTCTAACCAAGTAAGCAGGGATTCTGTGACCCCACCAGAGCTGTCTGCTCACACACCAGTCTTGAATGTTCTCTAGCCAATCGAACCAGACCTTTTCTTAAGAGTCAGGAACAATAATAAGCTCCTTGTTTTTGACGGCATCACAAGATCTGCGAGCTAGGTCCTTGCAGTCGACATACCACTGAGGCTTGAGGTATGGTTCAATGATATCATTGCTCTTGGAGCAGACTCCAAGTCTCATCTTGTTTGGCTTCTTGCCCTTGATTAATCCAAGGTCGGTCATATCCTTGAAGAGCTAGTTTCTGCAGTCGAATCTCATTAATCCTTGATACTTGCCTCCATAGTGGTTGATTCTTCCATCTTCGTCGAATACATTGATATTCTAGAGTCCGTTTCTCTTTCCGCAAGCGTAATCATTGTGATCGTGAGCAGGAGTGATCTTCACAGCTCCAGTACCATAATTCATATCCACAAGCACTGGATCAGCAATAATCTTCATCACTCTATCTGGAATGAAAGGGTGCTCTAATTCCAATCCAATCAAGTCAAACAGAATATCATAATTTCAAGAAATAACTGCAAATAAATCAAAATAATCCATAGTCAATTGCTCTTTCTGTTTTTAATAACAAAGTTTCTGATCAATTGTTATACAGCTTTGTCAGAAGAGTCACTATCATCATCTTCCTATGTTCTAATTTAGCTCTATCGCTACTGACTTATTTTTAGCTAAATTGATTTTGGTTTATCTATTAAGACTGTCTCAGACTTTATTCTATTATCTGAATGGGTGGAAGAGTGATAGATGGCCTTTCACTATCTTAATTTTCCTAGAATGCATCTCCTTCTTTCTCATACTCAGCCTCCTCTCTATTGTATCGATTATTTAATCTTCCTATTGTTGATCAAACCCATGCTCCTCCTCTGTGGGAATAGGAGCATCAATATTTCTTAAGAAAGGAAATGTTTTAAGCACATCTTAAAAGCTGACTTCATTATTACTGAATTGCTAGATAAACTAAACTGCCTAATAAGTGTTATCTGTCCATCTCTGAATCTCCACTTCAGTGACACTTGTTCGATACTCCATCTCATTGAATTATTCTTCGGTGCAAACTACTACTTCTTGATACAAGTTCTTTTGCTTATCAAGCAGCTTTTACTTTTCTTGCTTAAGCTATATAAGTTCATCAAGACCCTCTCTTTATTATTCTTCGTTAGCTAGCTAAAACATAAATTTAGAATATTGATAGAATAAATTGCTCCTCCTGTTTCTTTTAAAGCTTCTATTCTTTCTTAATGTTTCCTTAAGCAAACTGCTCCTGAATTTTGAAGATCTAGAGAAATGTTAATAGGCTTAGAGTGTTACTTTATTTTCTAAGTCCTTTTTGTTTAGCCAGAAAAGAGTTCCAGTATTGAACTGCTTCTTCTTTATCAATCCATCCCTGACCAACTGCTCGTTGAATATTTTAACTTTATTGCCATCTGTAAAATAAGTGAGAATAAAAGAATTTGTACCAAAGTTATTATTCTTTGCCCAATCGTCTATATCTCTTTGTCTAAGTAGTCCATCCTATCAAAATATTATAATTTTGTTTGTGCTTACCTTTTGCAGATGAAATTCTAATAGTCCATATTTCAACAATGTAGAAGCTTGACTGCTCCTTGAATTCCCATCTTATAATTGGGATTGAGTGCCATTATCCATAGCATTTTAGTTCTGTTGATGTTGAGTTAGGATGCTTTCCATGTTTTTAAGTCGTAGTTTGAATTTAAAATAATATAAATTGCATATATTTGGGGAAAGAGAAGAGTAAGTATTTGAATATAAAATTAAAATAATCATTAAATTAATGTTGGCTCAAAAGATGCTATTTACCCATTCAATCAAACGACAATTGCAGTCAAACAACTCATATAAAGCTATCAGAGAATTAAACTACCTCTTCTCTCAGAGCTGCTCTATTAGAAACTTCTCAAAGGCAGAGATCCTTGCAAGCTTTGACCCAGCAAAGGAACACCTTTTATTTTTAAGGTTACATTCAATAAAATTTAAATTTAAATTCTAGTAGATTTGACAAAATGATTCATCCATTAACTAAGAGTATTTTTTCTTTTCATCTGATGAAGCATTACTTCAAGGCTTAAGTAATTTAATAATTTTAAACAACGAGGAGAATGGAGAAATGACTAGCTTGTAAATTATCAATAGCACTTTTTTATAATTGAAAGAGGAATGCTTCATAAAAATAAAGATTAAAACACTTATTAATGGAAATTCTTTTACTTTACAATAATTCTATTTTTCTAATTATATATACCAATATGGCTTTTGTAAACTTAATATATTTTAAATAGATAATATTCCTTAAAATTATAATTAATAGATGAGAATTATATTAGCATTCTTCATTTTAAAAAAGGGAACTGCATTTTTCTTTCTATAAAAAAGTTTAATTTAATTTAATTTTAAGCAAATTATTAATGTGATATTTTAATTGTTGATTTTTATTATTTTAAGGTGAGCAAGAGAGAGTTTATAAAGAAGGAGCTGCAGGAAAACCCAGAGTTCTTCAAGGCTTATCCTCACATGCAATTACTTTTCTAAGCCAAAGATGTAGAACCTGAAGATTTGAGATATGAGCACGATGTCTAGATTGGGCTTAAGGATAACACTCAGGAGCAACCATACTTCGAAACTCTATTGTAAGATTCCTACTAGTCAAAGTTTTAGCCATCAACACAATCAGTACTTAGCAACTGAGGAGCCAGAAGAAATTATTAGAGAAAATGAAAGGAACTTTATTGAGGCAGCTGCTTCCCCAAGAGGGCCTTTCAAATATATGTCCAAGGATCAGATAGCACAGGTTCACCTTCAAGCTGACAGGAAACTTCAAGAACTTGAGGATTCTGGACTTACTAGAGATGAAGTTCTTTACAATAGACAGGTAATTTCTATCCACTCTAATTTGTAATGGTAGACAGGCATTCCTCTAGCAGATGACCCTTTCTTCTAATTTGTGAAGAGAAACAAAGCAGCTCGTGAGATGCTCATCACGCCAAATGAAGAATTCACAGTAGAAAGAATATTAGAGAAAGCTCTGAGATAAGATGTGGGCCCTGATCCCACTCTTGCTATGAGCAAGATGGACTACCAATACAATGATAACTCGAGCTTGCTATTCGAGGCTCACGAGTATAAGAAGAAGTACAGAGATAAAACCCCAGCATTTGGCCCAGAAGCTTATTACTATGACTATAAGAGAATGGAGAGAAGACAGAGACAGTTCGATTATGATTGTAACATTGACTGTAACTATAAATTATTCTATAGAGGAAAAGCCAGCAACTTTCATCAACAGACCCCTCTCAAGATCTCAAATCCGCAGGAAGTTGATGAGACAACTGCGCAAGAAGGACATTGACTGGAAAAACACACCTTTGCTTTGCAAGTTCATGAATGACTCTGGAAAAATTATGAACAGATACCAGACTCGTTTGAGAACATCTGTCCAGAACAAGATCTCTAGAACTATTAAACGCATCAGAGACTTGAATTTAGTTGCTCACGTGGGAGTAATCAAGCCAACTGATAGAATTTCAGTTGGTTCTTATATGGAAGATCTTGAGGAGATGCATAAGAGAACTATCGATCCAGTTACTGGAAGAATGTTCCTCAAGCACTCCCTGCAGGACGACATTCTTTCAAAGGAGAAGAGAGCTCATGAAAACATTACTAGGAGATTCGCTGGTATGGAAACTAACCAAGACTTCTCAAGCCAAGATGAGAAGGATGTAGCAGATGCCAAGAACAAAATCATCAGAGAAATGAGTCTAGATAACGAGAAGTTTATTCCCAACAGATCACAAAGAATGTGGTTAGCAGGCCAGGCTCATATTTTAATTATTGTTGAGAGAGATGGTCTTCTAATAAATTTGAAAATATTTTATTCTAAACGAAGCAGAGGTAGTTGCAAATCTTCAAGGAGTTCCTTACACATCCCCTGACACTTAGTATTTGGGAACTGAAGATGCTTACAAAGAGAGTGTTAAGAGACTGGAAGAAGCTAATTTGACTCCTAACTCAATCTTTGATGCTTATCTGTCTGAAAAGTCACTTGATATTGAAAGAGTAAGTATAATTCTATTGCCAAAAAATAAGTTTTTAGGATAAATAAATAGCAAATTGCATAAAAAAACATTTAAGTGAAAATTTATAAGGTTGAAAAGGAAATTATAAATTATTTTTTGCATTTTCATAGTTAATAGTATTATGAAAAAGTGCTTAATATTAATTTATGTATTATAATGAGAATAGTTGTTTATGAGTTTTGATGTTTAGCTTGAAAACCACGGTTTGAGTGAGAAGACCCACCCAATAAAGAGTAAAATCAGCCAGCTGCAAGCAGTTTAAAGCGACGCAGACAACGACTCAGATCAAGCAATCAGAGATAGGATCAAGGATATTCTTGGAGAGTATGCAAACAAGGAGACCGACTTCAAACACAAAAAGGAAATAAACTACAGAATCAAAAAGAATCATAAGATTGTCAATATCTGACTCTTTTACTATTTAATTCAACCACGGATACTTTGAATATATCTCCACTCTCTTTCAAAGTTTAAAGTGGCATGAACATTTAAATTAGCGCATCGTGTGGAAATTTAATTTTAAAAATAGATTCATAAACTAGTCAACTCTACTAAGAGAAAGCAGATAAATATTATAATTTGGGATATATTAGTAGATATCTAACGCATGTTCAACGATAATATTGGATAGGGATTTCACCTCTAAGCCCAGGGAGGATACATGAATGAGGATAGAGGAATGAGTGGTCCTTAAAACAGCAACTATGGAGGGGGGATGAGGAGCAGGTATGGTGGTAACAACAATCAGGATTAGCCTAGGCGCTCCAAGGTTTTCACCCCCGTGACACTGAAAATGGTTTAACTCTCATAGCCTAGACCAGACGATCTTTGCGAGTATGATGGAGAGACAATCAATGACATTATCATAGTGGGAAGATTGCTAAAGAGGCAGGAGGAAACTATGAGGACTTCATTTGAAATAAATGACAACTCTTGCACCTTCCACGTTATCTTCTATCACAAGGGTGAGCATTAAGTGCCTACTGCGCTTAAGAACTTCCACTATGAGCAGTTCCAATATGTGAAGATTTACGGGAACATTCGTGTCTTCAAAGAAGAGAAAGCTATTGTAGGTATGCATATCAAGAAGATCACTAACTTCGAGGAAGTCACTAATCACTTCTTGTCTGTCTTCATCTCTAACTGCATAAAGAAAAAGGGAGTCCTCAAACCCAGGGAACTCGCTACAGAATAGTAGCTCAATCACTTCAATACCAATTAAGGAGCACAACAGCAGCATCATTATCAGCAGTAGAATAATAGCACCAGTGAGCCCATGCAAGTTGATCCTCCAAACAACCATTACAATAATCAAGGCGGGAACCACCAGTATCAAAACAACCAATGGAATGGAGGAGGAAACAACTACAACAGAGGAAACTACGGCAATAACAATTACAGGAATAACTACAATAACAGGGGCAACTATGGAAATAATAACAATTACAATAACAATCACTCAAACTACTAGAGAGGAGGGCAGGGACATAACAATAACAACAATGGAGGAGAAAGCAATAGCAACTTCAATGAAATTAACGACAACGACCTGAGAGACGTGATAATAAAGCATGCCTCTATGGCAAACCAAAATAACACCTTCGTGTCAAGACAAGATCTAAGAGGCAAACTTGGCAATTAATGCGGGGATGATAAGCTAGATAGGATGCTCAGCAGATTAATTCAAGATGGGTAGATTATAAATGGGCCCGACAATAGCTCATATTGCTTAGTCTGAATCGTTAATGTGAATGCATAATTTGTAAAAGTTAATTTGATAAGTCGTCTTCTATTAGAGAATTAATTATCTTAACTATAGCTTTAATTGAGATTAAATTCAGAGAATTTTATTTCTTAAGTTTTCAAGCTTCTTCATGACCTCGGGTGGTGTTCTATCCATTTCCTCAGCTAGCACTCTCTGCTTATTGAACTCAAGGTTTGCATACTGCTCGCACAGATCCCCATCAACTACATCTTTGACGGGCACAAATGAACTTCTGAAAGTAACATGGTCTCTTCCGCACAAGGGTTGGGATTCAATTCTCAAGTACATCTCTAGATGAACAAAGAAGTCTATGTCCTCTTTCGTTTCGAAGGGCAAGAGAGCGCCAAGAGAACCTGAAGTAGTTCCGAACAAAATTATCTCTTGATTGTTTCCAGCCAAGGAATTCAGAGAACATTTCTGAATGCAAGTTCCAACTTCTCCTGTGAAGAATTGGCACACTTAGTCCATTTTAAATGCTGCTCCATTCAAGTATCCATTCTCCCATTTATAGAATAAAGCTATTTATAAAAATAAGTATTCTATTATAAACTTAGTGGCCGTGGGGTCATCTTCAGCATCGTCTTCACAACCGACTGGAAGTCTGTTTATGAAAATGTTTTCAAATTTGTCCACTCCTGCTAGAGTGTCGTGATCAAGTAAGCAAAAACTAGTTAGCCATCTGTTTATAACGTCATCTGCAAAAATGTAGAGCTATACATCATCAGGCTTGTATTTCAAAACATGAACGCTTTCCTGCAAATCTCCCGCATAAATTCTTCCCTCGTCCACTTGAATCTGAATAATGGGAGCTTGGAAGTTTTTATTCTCAACCTTTCTAAGCAGCTTCTTCTAACCTAGCTCATATATTCTGAGAATTGGTCCGACTCCTGCTATCAATCTGCCCTTGTACTCATTAAATGCCATGGGTATATCTTCGCAAGGAGTTGAATGAAGCAACTGCAAGTTCTGACCATTGTTTACAAAGCGATAGGTCTTTATAAAGCCAACTGAGCAGGACCTGGGTTAGAAATTTACATTTAAAGCTGTTCCAAGGATCAGATGAGTCTCACCTGGAAGTCCAAGTGTCGTTGCAATAAATGAAGAGAATATTACCTCGCCATTCTCGAATTCAATTAGCTCTAATGTTTACAATTAGTAGGGGTCCACTATTCTGAGACAACTAGCAAATTTGTTGGGTCCAGCTTTAGGGTAAGATATCCTAGTTTCATCTAGTTCTAAATACTGCTCATCATTAGTTTCTTAAGCTATTTTCTCTTTAAGCTGCTTCCTTTCAGTATAACCGAATTGATTGTGGTCTTTCTCCAGAATGACAAAAGTAAGGAAATAAATTGATGACAAGGTAATTAGTTTCTCTGTGGATTTGAATTTTAGTGGGAGTATATCTGAGTGGCATGACCTTATGAGTGAAGTTTTCTCCAAACCTTTCGACAGTGATAATTCTGAGAGTATTTCCACTGATTGCTACGATACCTCCTTCAGGACATTTCTCACTGCAAAAAGATGAGGCACTTTCCAAAGTTTCATAACTTAAAGGAGTGATGTTAACTTTGTTGCTGTTCATATGAGGGTAGCAAAGCCAGGGTTTATTACATAAAGCTATTAGTCTAATAAAACAAAATTATATAAATTTTATGCATAATCTAATTCAGATTAAAATAAATTACTTTATACAGCCAAATTTTAATTTTTTTAAACCTATAAGATATAAATATAAAATTATTGATGAGTGCGTTGTTATTTCCTTGTTTAACCTTAGCCATTTAGATAGAATTAGTTCCAAGGAACCTAGTCCTAGAATCTGAAAGTACTCCAGTCACATTATCTACTAAAGTTCTAAGTAAAACTCCATTTATCAATCCCACATGCAGGAAAAGCTGTTGATGGATATTCTGAAGTCCTTCGTCTTAGAAGCAAATAAGAGCCACTGATTCTGGTTGAGCAGGCAAAGCTTGCATAGATATTCTCTAAAGACAGGACTCTGGATCTAGAGACATAATTTTAACAGTCTTGTCAATATAGCCTACTGCCAAAAATCTACATCTTTGTCTTCCTTCTGGAACTGAAGCTATGTCAATCAGTTTAATATAGTGACGTATTTAAGTAAATAATTACTAGTAATAAATGCAAGCTATTTCTGAATCAAAGAATCTGGACTCTACTTCATTAAGAGATCCACTCATCTCATCCAATTCGAAATAGACAATTTATCCTCCTTCTATGGATACTGCAACTTGTCTTTAATTGGAGCAAGCCTTGAGAATTTTTCCCTATCCACTGTCCCACTTAGCTCTCTTTCTGTTGGTTGCATCTCCTTTGATGTGAATAATACTTTTAGGAGTAACTTACACATAAGAGCTGTCTTCTAATATTCCCATGTGGAGAGTTCTCTCGTTATCTATAAGTCCTGAGTCTTTAACTTCAGTAACTTTAGCCTGACCAATGCTAAGCACGAGAGTCTATTGCTGGAAAGCCGACTATCATATACTTATCGAAGGGGTCGGTTATTTATCCCTTTATTGTCATTACTCCCAACGGCTTTTAAGGCATCCCTGTCACTGCCATTTCTATTACGGTCAGTCCATGACGCAGCACTCTTATAGACTAAATCTTAATTTTCTAATATAAGTCATGCCTAATCTAACTTTGAAGATTGTTTGAGAAACAAAGAAAACTTCTTTAGGCATCCTTGAGCTCCTCTTCCACAAGGCTAGGAAAGATTTAAGGATTTCCCTCTCCAGTTAAATCTTCTACCTTTAAGTCGTTGATTGAAGAAAGATTTTAGAACTCATCAACTGGCGAAAGATTGAAAAGCTCTCTAGGATTGTAAGTGACAAGTTATCTGTCAGTACTGGACGAGTATGTCCTGATAGGGTTGGGATCCTTTTCTCCTATATCCATGAAAGCGTAGAGTTTATGGTTTGCAAATTCAGATGCACAGAATAAGAGTCCAGTTCTCATGATGTTCATGCAAACTAACGGAGATACAGTATCGAAATATTAGAGAACCATTCCATGGACTTGCCCATGAGTAAAGTCGAGAGATAGTTTGAAAAGATCTCCTAATTCGTTGCTGATCAAGAAGAAGATAGTATCCTTGGAAGTAAAAGTAGAATAGCTAGTGAAAAAGGTACCATTTTTATCTTTTTACTTCATTTCTGATTTAAACAGGACACTCTCTATCATCGTGGTCGGCTTTTTTGTAACAAATTGAGGTTTCACTTACTACCAGAACACCTGATGGCCCAAACGGCTCTCCTGGTACAGCGATTATTCAATTAGTTTAAGATTAAAAGAATTTTTACTTATTTCATTTGGAAACCAAACAGAATTAAAATTCAACGGAGTTATAAGATTTTTCCTTTATCTATTTGAAGAATATTAAGTGAGAAGAGTTATCTACAGGAGTTGAGTATTTTCTAATGACATGATTGAGTCCTAGATCCATTTCATAAAATACGAGCATCTTTTGGTGATTGCCTGTAACTACAGCACTATAAGTGCTATCAGCTTCTCCATAATCGAGTTCAAGACAAGCGAATTGAGGATTTTCAATGCCTACATCCACACCCACTATTTGGAATGTAATAATGTGAGGTTTGTGAGCTTCCAGTGGACTTGAGATAGTAAGTTTATTTTGAGAGTCTCTATTCAATATATACACGAACTTTTGTTTCTCGATTGCTCCAATCATTATAGCTCTACCTTTGGGATCTGCAGCAATATATTCACCAGGCACAATCCTTCTACTTCCAGTCTTGCCAAAAGTTTCCTTTAATGAATTTTGACGAACTTCTTGGACTCCTAATCGAATTCTAAGATGACTATCTTGCCTGAGTCTGAGCCCATAACCAAGAAATCTTTTTGCATTCCTAGGAGTCTGAAAGAGATGATCTTTCTAATGAGGCCAAAAACTTCCTGCCTGTAAACTACATGTAGTTTCTGAGTAACCTCATCCATCCTCATCATTTCTAGGATCTTTCCTTTGGCAACTACTATCTCATGTTGCTTAGGGGCTGAGAAGCTTCCATAGACTGAATTGTTAATTGAAGTTGCTTATTGCAAGGTTAAAGAGTACAAATGCATTTTCTTCTACTATAAAGATTATTTTAATAATTTCTTTCAATTATACAATAAATATACAAGAATACAATATCAAGATATAATATTCATTTACTTTTTATAATAGATTTAATGATTTTATTAGAATACTAGATTAAGATATAAATAAAGCTCTTTCTAAAGTGTAAATGAGAGTTTAAATATTTTGATTGCAATTAAATATTTGAAATGAAGATAAAGAAATATAATAAATAAACTTGATATAAAATGCCTAACTTTTACTGCGAATACTGTGGAATTTTCTTGAAGCACTCTTCGCCCTTCGGCAGAAAGCAGCACTCAAGAGGCAAGAAGCACCAGTTCAACAAAATAGAGTACTACTCTCAATTCCTCATTGAGTTCCAGTAGCAGGCGCAAAGTAAGTCCCTATTTCGCTGATATCATTCAATAAAAACAAAAGACACATCTATTAGTTAATTTATAATAATGTTTAAATAAATTTAATCAATTAAATAAAATTGCTTGAAATCAATTAAATAAAATTGCTTGAAATCATTTAAAAGATATAAAAACCCTTATTTTATGAAAAGATTAATTTATGAAGCATAAATTTATTCATAAATTGAATTAAAGCTGAAATAGTTTAATTATTTTAGTAGTAGATTAATCTAATTCTCCAATTTACTAAGCATTTCAAAATAGGAGCACGCATTCTTGAGCAATATATCTTCTTATAAATTAAAAACCAAAGTCTTATTACACTTTGGAGCAAGAAGATTCCAATTTATATTGCTGAATATATATTGATATGAGTAGACTTATAAGTTTATTTAGGTCAAGCGGGTAACATGAGACAGATGCGGCCTAATTCATTTAAGCCAAGCTTATGATCCTTCTTTCAATAAATGAATATACCAATAATCCAACAAGGAGAGTATATCAATAATTAATTCATACAAAACCACACTATAAATTGTTGAGCCATGAGGTTAAGCTAGTTACGTTTACTGTAGTATTCACTCTCATAAAGACCTCAAAGCTAATGTAATTAATTTCTTAACCAATTCTAATTTCATTTATTCTCGCTTCATTATTTAAATACATTTATTATGAAATATAAAATATTATAGCATTTTCAAAATATCTTAAATGAAACTTATAAATCAGAATTTTAACTTCTTAATTCAAATATATTTTAGCCAAAAGTGCAATTTATTATGAACACGTATAGTATTTTAAATTTAAAGTTGAAATGAAATTAAAACTATAATTTACCTCCACTAATAAAATGAATTAAGCAGTAAAGAATTGTCTTTTAAGGAACTCTTATTTGAGAATACAAGCTTGTGAGTTATTATAACAGAATGTTTGCTCTCAGCTATTACCATAAACTCAAGCACACAAGTTTTCTACTTCTAATGAAAAATAAGATCGTATTTTTAATATAATAATTACATATTGCCTCAGCCATGAAAAAATATCAACAGCAATCTCTCAATCCATAGTAGTAAAAGTAATAGCCAAATCAAGTCTACACTTATAATGAGAGAACACGCAACTTGCAAGACTCACAGAGTTATGACCAGAAATCTGTCAAACCCTTTTACCCCAAAGAGTTTTCACTCTTACTAAAAGTTATTTTTATAATCCACTGATGAAGCCAGAAATGATATTATCCAAAACAATTAGAATTTAAAATATTTACAACAATTTAATTATTAATTTATTATAAAGAAATTAGTCTTATTTTAACATGATATGCAATTTATTAAAGTATAAATATGTGTCATTTAGTTTATTCTTGAAATTATTGTTTAATAAATCTTATAATTTAGTATTTGCAAGATATTGTCGCTACAAATGAAGCCCTCTTTTTTCAAGCATGAGTATTTAACCAGTAATTAGGAGGATTCTAGGTTTATATCTAAACAAATTTTTGATTATATATATCTAAGAAAAATGGGTATCTGACATTGAACTTTACTAAAATTGAAGGGGAAATGATTCTCTATAAAACTAAGAAAAGCTTCGTTTTGACTATGAATTCAGCGCGTGAGTTTCTTGACGTTCGCCCTGTATCAGACTTAAACAAATAATAAAGATTAGCTAATAAAAAATAAATCATTTAGCACTCTTTAAATCATAATGGCCTAATTATTATAAATGGCAAAATATTTTTCACCTATAATATTTTATTTAAAATATAGCAGAGAGTTATTAAATGGTATTGATTGATTTATTGATTTTGACTTCGCACAATTTAAAAGCGGCCTTGGAAGTGAAACTGATACTGGTTACAATTCAGAGGCAATTGGAGGGCCTATCAAGAAGAGCCCTGAAATATTTTTGTAGTTCAAACCTTATAATTAGTAAGAGGAAATGACTCAAATATTGCAAATAAGTCAAATACCAGATACCAGAAATTTCAAATTAACTTATATCGAACAGTAGATTGATGACACCTTCAAAAATTTATTATAAAATAATTAATGAGAGATCTGTAGAGATAACAACAGGTGAGCTCAAGGCCTTTTAGTCTTTAACTAAATATGCTATGCCTTCACTGATTGGATGGAATGCAGCTTTAGATCCTAGAGTGGCTGGATTATTTATAGACAGTAATTGATATATAATTAATGATGAACTATTTTCCATTTCTTAATATAGTGTAACTTTACCTTCACAGAGTATCTGAATTATTGATTTATAGATGATCTTAAGGAAGTATCGAACTCATTAACTGCCAAATCTATTTCTATTCCAGTGGCAGGTCCATCGTCTACAAAGTTTATGAAATTCTTTTCACTAAGCTCAATGAAATTTTCAAAGTTGAACTAATCTTAAAATAATATAAACATTTAATCCTTGAAGTAAATACGCCCATCTTTTCCTATAAGTTTGACTTGTTTCTGAAAAGACTTCCCTTCGAGAATTTTCTTTTAAGTTATGAGGTGAAGGAGTAATTTTCTTAGCCTAAGCATTTCAATAGAATTGCAAGTGAGGAACAGCATGGAGGGGATCATAACTTTCTAAGCCCTGGCTTTCAGCTTAGGGAAGAATCTATACGCATGGTGCGTGGTTATTTTCCTAGACTTCTTGCCATCAGCATCCTGGAATATACTACCAGTTAAATCAATTGGTAAAAGTTGTGGTAGTGTTTGCATTATCTTAAATAAGCTTTTGGAATACCTCGAATTGGAAGTTTTCAATAGTTTTCAAGTTCAACTTTGTGAGTATATATGGGTTATGAGATGCCTGCTGATCTTCAGCTGAAGCTAGAAACTCCTTAGCGTAGAACATCATCTTGTCAGGATTGCCCAATATGGAATCATCTTCTAAGTAGAATAATAGGAAAATAAGGAAATAGCTCACGCCAACTGGTTTATCAATCGTTAGAGTTTTCTAAAAAATAATAATCTCTCCTTTAATGACCTTTAGCTCAGAGAGGAAGTATCTATAAGTGGCTATCTCTAATGCTGTAGTGCACAACCCATTGTCTGGGTGATGGACTTCCTTAATCTCTTCGAATGCAATTTGCATGGCTGCAATGACTCTCACCATTATATGCATGGATTCGTAGAAATCTAGAATGCCTATCCTCTGACTGTCTTTTGCAAAAGAGAGAGTGTTGTTTTACTTAGTGCTCATAAATAATAAATTACATATCGTACATGAATATAGGATATCCCTCCTCTATCTTAATGAAAGAAACGTGCTCGTGGATAGACAACTTCACCAGAGGATCTCTTTCTTTGTAATCCTTCATCAGCATTTGCAGAGAAGCAAAAGGAATTCCCAGGTAGTTTGCAAATTCTTTAGGGTCTGAAAACTTTGCAGAGAATATTTAAGGTTTGTTGTCTATGATATTATCTTGGGACATTCTTCTAGCTTTACTCTCTAAATAGCTATTGACAGCGTTTCCAGTGTCTATTTTAGCGGGCTCATTCGAAGCAGGAGGATTTTCTTTTGCCGTGTCTTAGGTTTATATAGATTCTTGAGCAAGCTAATCTGCAGTTGACTCAATTATACCCTTCTCTAAAATACTATAAATGGTTTTATAAATTCTTACAAAGATTTTCTCTTGCCTTTATTTCAGTATCCAAATTCTCTGGCTTCTGATACTCATTAAATCTAAATCTTATATAAAATAAAAACTCACAGATATATTAATTTATAATAAAGTGGTATTGAATTAAATAAATTTAATTTTCAAAAAGCATTTAAAAATTTTTTTAGTAACCTTTTTTTAAAATAATGATAATATTTATTTAACTATTTTTTTAATATTAGAACTTGTTTTCTACCTGTTCCATTACCAGTCTATAGGTCCTTTCAAGATATTCTCTGATGAAATTGTTCTAGTCAAATTCATTTTTCATTTATAGCCTCATCACTTCTTTAATAAATTTTTAGATATAAATTTTCTGAGTAAGCTCTTTTGCAGTTTTAAATTCTCAACCTCTAGCCTTGTAAGAATCTTTGAAATGAGTTGCAGATAAATTAAGCCTGGGTCTCAGTGCCATCAAATCCACTATTATCTAAATCATCCTTTGCTAATCTAAAGTGTCAGATATATGCTCCAGGCACTCTAAATAGGTCAGAGCAAGCTCAAGCTTGGCAGAGTGATACTCCAACTCACAATTTAGAGCTTCATCCAATATATCGAATCTATCTACTACAGGAAAGATTTTTCTTAAATCATGATCAAGCAAAGGTTCCAGCTTTAGAAATGTAGAAAGAGCAGATCTTATTTAAAAGTTAAGAAGTTTTAATTATCTTCAATACTTCGGATTCCAAATTCTTTATATCTAGAAGGGATGCATCGAATAAGATATGCATCCCAAAATCATCCTTTACAAACCAATAACCTGAAACTTCATCGATAAAATTAAACAAGAATTTTAGCAGCGAGGTAGATAGTGTCCACACGACCCATCAATCTTAGACCTTCTTCTTTCTTATTGTCTGCCTTTTTATTGTTCTCAAGCTCGGCTGAAATTTCTTACCTGTCTGTAGGTTCTCCAAAGGTAGCGTGATATCTCGGAATAATAGGGCATGTAGAGTACACGAAGTTTTAGAATTTATTGTTGAACTTATACTTCTGAATATCAACCAGGCCATCATTGATTATATCTACATCATCTTTGTCTTTTTCTGAGCCTTAGCCGTTTCTATCAGCGTATTTGGTATAGAATATAAATTATAAATTTCTAAGCCGCTCCCTCAGAGAGTGAGTTTGGCTGGTATAAGCCGGAGTAAGAAGATTCATGAAACTTGCTTTGACTTGATATTGAGTTCTGCTTGTCTAAGTTCTATGAGGATGGCATGTTTTTAGTTGTATTTGCCTCTGATGGCGAGCCATTTTCACCAGCGTTTTCCATTGGTCCTAGGAAATTAACATCTCCAAGCACCCTATCTCTTGTTCCCATTTCTCTGAGCTCAAAGACTACCCGTTTTTGAATTGCCCTAAATGCATTTAGTATGTAGAGTAATTTTATTTTGGCATCTCTTCCGCTCAAGAACTTCAGCATGTAAAGTGAGAACAGAAGATGCTAAGGTACTTATAGTAAACTGTGTTTGTGAAGTTCTCCATCTCTCAATTCATTAAGCCTAGAATCATCATAGTCTGACTTAGTCTTCAGACATCCTTTGAAGATAGAGAGGAAAGATCTCTCACCTTCAGAAAAGACGTGCTCTGAGTCAAGCTTATCAATTAAATCCTATTCAGACATAAAGGCATGGTCAAGCAAGAACTGAGTTTTTATCTCTCCATGCTTTAGTTTATCATGGTGAATAGATGACAGAGACTCAAGAATTAAGTTCACATTTGTCACATCCTGTACATTCAGCAAATCAAGAGTCAATTTTAAACTGTCATCAATTGGATTCTACTCTCCTGATAAAATGGATGCCTAATATTTCTAGTCATTCTAAATAAAAATAAACTTGTTTCTAAAGCACAGGTGAGCAGCAGACATAGACTACCCACTCACTCTTTTTAAGTCTTACGGTTGGAAAGTCTTTGATTTAACCTGCGTTGAATTCTCCGAAAAGTGCCTTCTCCACTGAGTTTATGAACTCAGTCTAGAGTTGTTCTTACTTGGCTTGAATCTCTAACTTTTCAAGCAGTGAGTTTTTGCCAGTGAGGTTATTGCCATATTTCTTTCTATTTCTGTCTAAAACAGACTGGATATTTTTCTTAGCGAGAGTGGATGGGTCTATAAGAGCAGGAACTGCATCATAAAGAGCAAACTAACTTAAAAAATGAATATTAATGATTAACTCTTAATGACTTGAGCTTGGAAATAGGTTGGGAAGAATACCATAATGCTGTAGGCGAAGGAGTGGCCACTATCTATTTCAAGATCTCCATGGATTCCAAAGGGAGCACTCCTCTATGAAAGCTGCAACTTCAGTTCCAAGTCATTCCAAATTATGATGTTAGGTTTCTCATAGTTATACCTGCAAGTGTCTAAGTATCTGGCTCTTGTATCGGAAGAGGCTCTCTTATCCAAAGTGGACACTACTTGAAAATCAATAATCTTTTGTAACTCATCTTGCCCTGTTAATCCCAGCTTTCTAAAGGTAATCAAATGAGAACCTTTTTATTGCAGCTTTTAAACATAGTCTCTTTGTGTCGAAAGATTCAAATTTAAATTAAAAAAAGTATTCTCGGGCTTCATTTACAAATACAAATATCATTAAATTATATAAGAACAATATTTTCGGATATTTTCATTTAAGAAATTAAAAACTTAAAAATATTTGAAATTAATTTCAATAATTTATTGATAGATTTTCTGATCTAAGTCTTTGAAAGTATTCTATGGAATCTTGAAATATTTGGAACCTATGTTGGAGTGGAACCCATTTGAGTTTTTAGATGTACTGCTCTGTGTCTTTGTTTATTTTTTATTCATAGGTAACTATTCTCAAGTACACATCTATATCATCTAGTCTGAGTGAACTTTATGGATTCTATAAGTCATTAACTCATTTACTAATTCTCTTACAAGTTTCTCTTCGAACTCATTTGCTTGTTTTTCCCCGTTTGAGCCAGTCTCAGGCCTGCTAACAAAAATATTTATAAATCATTGAGGAAATGATCCTCGCCCTCAAGTCTAGAATATCTCTTCACTGAGTTTTCCATTTCGAATTGGAGTTTAGAGTATGTGGGGCTGAATTTTAAGGAAACCTTGTCCACCAACTCTGAAGTGAGGGCGTGATGAGCCCATCTCTGGAGTAGTTTGTACTTCTTATGTTACAGTTTGTAGTGCCTTCTCTTGAAGAAATTAGCGAGCTCTTATTTTGTAACTGAAGGATTGCTTCTGTCTTAAATATCAAGTCGATGAAATCCTATTTCATAAAGTTTAAATTAAGAGAAGGAGTTTGAAAGTAAACTTACTCTGTGCAAATCATCTGCAAAAAGAGTGAAGGGCTCGGGGCCTGGAGGTGTGGAAACTAGTTTCAAGAATTCATTCCTGTATTGATTTTGTCTTCTTGGTTCTTCCAGAAATAAACTCAAGTTACAAAAAAGGCTTATATGTAAATATAAATTTACTGTAGATAAATTTATTTAAGAATCTATGGCTAGAATATGATTTCATCCTAACGTATAATTTAATTGAAATAATATAGGTTTATATTGTCTGGTTTTAAGTAAAAGACTCTCTTATCTCCCTTGTCTACAAAGAATGGTGGTTAATCAATGGCTATGGTTACCTATGTGGTGCGTATTGATGAGACATCTGTCAGCTAGATCCTTATAGGTTTAGTATTTTTCTGAGAGGAGAAGATGCATGTCTTCAACTCTCTCATTGCTTCCTTTGAATTTAGGAACGCTCATTTTCTACAATCAAATAAAACGATTATATTCCCCTAATATCCAACAAATGCTTAAATGATAAGGACACATTCTACTTCTCAGAAGATTATAAAGATATTCCTTAAAAATCTTGGTAGCGCTGTCTGAATTACGTGCAAATTTCCCTATATCCTCTCACTTTATAAATTCCAAATTAGAGAGTGCCTGCTGATATTCTGTCTTTTTCTAGGCTGTGGACCATTTCTTTTCCTTTGCCAAGATCTCCACTACCTCTTGAAGTACCTTCTATGCCACATCCTAATTTACTATTCCAATTGGGGCCCTCTTCTGCAAATTATATCGTTAGGCTTCTCAGCCATTTCAAATCTCGATGCATATACCACCTCTGATTTTAGGTAGGGCAAACTATCGTGCAAGGGAGCATTACATTTCATCTCCTAGCCTAATTCACACAAAAAAAAAAAATAATTCAGCTACTCTGAGAGAGCAAGTGCCGTACGAATGATATAAATGGGCTGCTTAATCTTCTGATAAGTTGTAAACCTATTAGAAAATATTTTAAGAGAATAATTCATATAATTTTAATTCTTATAAGAATGTTTCAGACTTAATTATTTATGGAAAAAAGTGTTTATTTTTCTACTAGTAGTCTTTGGTACTACTTTTGGATTTCATGAGGTTGTCTATTGACATTCATAATTAGTTCAGCAGCTGAATAAGCTCCAACAAGCTTAAACTTGTCAGTAAGACAATGATTGTGTTTTGGATTTAAAGATGAGCGATGTCTGACTCTAATATCTTATCTATAAAATAAAGAGTGAGTATGGTTTCCTCTCCCATTTTCCTATATGAAGTCCACTTTCCACCCATAAGCGAGACTAGTCCACTATTCTTATTAACCTCAATGACATGATTTCTTGAAAGATTAGGTGTTGATCCCTTGGGCTCGCCATGTATCCATGTTCCAAGTCTTATAACTCTGTTTTTTAGTCTGCGCTTCAGTTTCCTTAATATTGTAATATCCTCTTGCCTCTAACTCTCAAGCAACGCCTTTTTATCTTCCTCTGTCTCAACTACTAGAGGTCTTATGCCAGCCCATGCACTTAGCATGTTCTTTTGGAAATCAAAGTCATCTCCGAATATTTGCTTTACCTCGCTTATGATGAAATCGATGTCCTTTTACTTCGGGCTTGGGGGTATGAGTCAACTCACATTTATCATCAGTTGTACCCACCATAGCATGTCCCAAGTAGTTTATAATAAAGATGAGTCTGCCGTCCTTGGTCTTGGGGATAATTATTCCTGAGTTTTCAGGAATCAAATTCTAAGAGAACATTAAATCATAGTATGAAGTTATTATGTGACTATATTAAATGAGTGCCTCTGGCTCCAGTGACTCTTCTTTTGGTCTCTGGGTTATCCTTTAATCCTAAGCTCGTCTGCATGAATACCTGCGCAATTTACAACCACCTTTGCTTTTAACTCTGAATTACTTATTCTTAAGAGTATCTAATATGACTGCTCCCTCTATTTTACCAGTGTCTGGATTCTTAATGAAGTCAACAAACTCACAATAATTTGCAATAGTCGAGCCCTTTTAAGTTGGAATGTAGTTATCAATGGTTGAGGTGAGCAGAGAAATCATATTCATTCTAGTGTCCATCATCTGAGTCTCATACATTTAATAACTTCATTAAAAAAAAACATAGCTACTCCATATTAGCCATGAATGGCTTTAAGCTTTTTAAAAATTTGACCCCCCCAATTAGGGGACCATTATTCCTAAAATTTAAAAAATTAAATTTTAAAAATGAAAATATTTTCCTGATATTCAGACTTGAAAAGCTCCTTTAGGTACATAATCATTTATAAATGCATCTATGAACATCAAATGGTAAAGTAATGCCCCTGGATAGTAAAAGAAAGCTGTGGACAAGAATGATTCAGAGGGTATAATGAGCTTTAAAGGCTTATTCTAGTATGGAGCAGCAAATAAGAAGTAGTTTCTTTCGTGCAAAGTCTCTTTGAGGAGGGCATAGGTTTTCGAATGGATCACCGTCAAGCATCATCATCTTTTCAAAGTACCTAATTCCTCCATGGGCCATTTTAGTAGATCGTGACGATGTACCCGATGCAAAATCATACTTTTCAATTACTGCGCATTTAAGTCCTCTAGAAGCTGCTTCTAGAGCTACTCCTGCACCACTGGCACCTCCTCCAATTACGAGTATATCGAACGTCTAAGTTTCATCCATTAACTCCTTCATATGTTGATCGTATTTAATCTATAATAATCTCTGGACTTGAGTTGAAAGTTATACTTAGTCAGTTGTTCATCTTAGCCTTTGTGTTTCTCCTTATCAAATTCATACTTTGCAATATCTCCTGATGCCAAATCCATTATCTTTTGTTCTTCCTCTGTTAAGATTAGTTATTCTGCTTAAGTCATATGCTTATTGGAAAGCTGAAGAGGCAAGAAGTTATTGATTCCATGCTTTTTTGTCAATTCTGCTCCTTTTATTGCTATAATTGAAGCAAATGAAAGCTTGAGAGTTTTTTTGAAGAATGTGCTCATTTATTATTTTATTGTGCGATTCAAATATTTTTACTAATATTGTGTATATTTTATTGTATTCTCTCAGTAGTGGCAAACTAAGATACTATTTCACCTGACTGTGAAGTCTTGCAAAATAAACTTTAAAATGAAAATAGCCAGCATGATTTGATTGAGATGATATTTCAAAATTAAGCTGAAAATATTGCTAGAAATCATTTTTAATATAAATCATTGATTCAACTAAAATTTTATCTAATTATATTTTATTCATTTATCCAATGAAATTAACTTAAATTTTTTATCAATTCTACACTTTATTAAAGCAAAAAATTATGTCAACATTAAACCTTTCTTTAGTTGTTTTGAAGATTTTGTTGATCGTGGAACTAAGATAATATTTAAAATTTAAAATGTAAAATATTAATTTTTAGTTTATTTTTTGGGTCCATTTTTGATATTTAAAGTTTTTTGAATCGACATAATTTGTTTTTATTTTAAAGATGAGTAATAATTAGGAGAGACTTCATGATTTAACTGCTAACTCTTTTTGTAATTCATAAAACTTGAATCTAACGACACTCCAAGTGAGATAAATAATAAATTATCCTCTTCATCCTCAAGTGTGATCTCTTAAAATTCAATAGAACTATTTGATTAAAGAAGAAACAGGGAATCAAAGCACTAATTCAATAGTGAGAAAAAGATTCTCCTACCAAATGCTAATGACTAAAAATGAGTCATAACAGAGCAAGGAATTCAAGTAAAACATTAATCGATAGAAAGCCATTTCTTCACTATAGGGTTCTCCAAAACATTCAGTCCTTGTCAACTATAATCCAATCACTAGCATCCAGTCTTAAGCTTTACTCGGTGGGCCCAAAATTATTCAATCAAATTAATTGAGAATTACCAATATAGATATAGACTAATAAGACACATCAAAATAATCTCACAAATTAGCAGATCTCTTTTAAGAAAATTTCTTTCCTGAACCATATTAACAGTAACTATTTTATAAATTTATTTATCTCATATTTTAGCTTATCTTGATAAGTTATGGCTATAAAAGAATTGATATTTTGATTATAGATTTGTTTTATAGCATAAGGTTCTTGCATACTATCTTAAGTAATCATCTTATATTTTTCAATAATTTGAACTTATGTGGATGTTGAAATTATGAAAAGTCTTTAATTTAGGTTATTTAAGCAATCTTATTTGTAAAACTCTTCTATCTTTTAAAATAATTAAAGAATGATTTATCTTTATATTCTAAAATTAGTCAATATTTATAAACTATAGAAGTGGGCAGAATACTCCAAAGGGCTTTGATAGACAATTGATATTTAAATGAGCTAGATAGTCGATTAGAAGTCTATTGTATCTCGTTTATCAAAGAATTCGATTAACTTAATCAAAATTATTTTCTATATTTTTAGAATTGCCTAAATAACGAACAAGAAGAAAATAGTAGAAAAGTTTTAGAAAATGAAGATGCAATTTCAAAAGGAAGCCACTCAAGCAAAAATAAGTCTTTCTCTTACTATAACATACTTTAAAAAATCCAAAAAGATAAGTACCAATAATTCATCATTTCAGATAGCTGAGTAGGCAAAGATTTTACTTAATCTTGAGACCAAAAATTAAATTCAAACTCAATCGAGGTAAGCAAATAATTAATCTTAAGGTGAGGACGAAGGGTTTGATTCTGAGCCCATTTTTCAGACTCAAATAAGACAAAAGCGTGCTTCAAATTAGAATTCACCAGGTATCCCTCTTACTAAAAGCAATTCAAAATAAACTCTATCATCTATTGTCGACTTATCAGGTTCTTTCGCTCAAATTTCAACTGATGCTAAACAAGAGAAAGTAACTAAAGGAGGTAGCTCCAGGTTGAATACGGATTTAGGTACTTAAGCAGAAACTATTTCTTGCTCAGAACAGCCAATTTCTATGAGATCTCTAGGCCTCAAATACTCTAGAAGAAATCTTATATTTCTTATTTTAAATGACGATACTTAAATTGCTAAAAAGACAATCAAGACTTCATAGCTTAATTTGCTTTCTAGTGAATAACCTGCGTCTTCTTTTCTAACTCCAAAAAATAGAGAGAATCAAAATTTAACAACCAAGACTAGTCTTTTTAAAGATAAGAACCAAAGAGAGTATAGTGAATCCAGTTGTAACAATGACATTCAAAAATATGGGCATGCTTCTCAATAACAAATAATAGCCTCTAATAGAGCAATATCTTAATCTAGAGGTCATATTTAAAAGCAGGAGAAGACAATTATGAAATATGTAAGATTCTTTATCTTTATCAATTGTTTAGGAAAATTTTTATTCAAGATTGAGAAAATTTATTCGAATTCAGTTTATTCTGAAGATTTTAGCCTAATGTTTGATAGGTTTGTTTATGTGGATCCAAGCTCTTAAAAATTACTACTACATTTATTAAGAGACTCAGCCAAAGAGAGATGCTTTGTTTTACGCAGAAAAGTAAAAGAAAGAGAAGGAGGAACAAATTAAAATCAAGCTTGCAGAGTACAAGGACCTTGAAGAAAATTTAGACACACTAAAAAGGGAACATCAAGTAAAGGAGCAGGAAACTAGAGCTTTGCAAAAGTAAATTGATGAATGTCATCTTAAGAAAGAGAGAGCTACTAAGCTTCTAAATGGTCTTGGAGGAGAAAAGTAAAAGTGGCTAGTCTGCAACAGAATGATTGCTAAAAAATTCCTCACTATATAAGGAGATGTACTTCTAGGCGCTGCCTTCATAACCTATCTAAGCGCCTTCACTCAGAAGTATAGAGAGGAGTGCTTGGAAAAATGGGAGCCGATGATTAAGTAGTTTGGAATAAGGATTTGCGATGACTTTAACTTTAACAAAGTTTTTGGAGATCAAGTTCAAATCAAAGAATGGAACTTCAACGGTCTTCCAAGTGATTCATTCTCAATCAGTAATGCAATTATACTTGAGAAATGTTAGAAACAATGCATTTGTATCGACCCATAATACCAAGCTAGCAAATGGATCAAAATTTAAGAAAGCCAGATAAAAGGACCTAATTCATCAAATGATCTCAAAATTCTTAACTTTAGCGATGTAAATTTCATCTAGCAATTTGAGTTCGCAATAAAGTTTGGAAAGAAGGTCTTGATTGAAAATGTGGGATAAAAGATAGATCTGATTTTGTATCCTATCTTGAAGCGAGATTACTTTTCAGAGGGAGGAACTAGCAGTGTGAACATCTTTGGGCACATGGTTGACATGGATAGAAATTTCAGACTCTTCATCTGCTCTGAAATGAGAAACCCTCACTTTGGCCCAGACATTAGCGTCATAACTCAATACGTGAACTTTTATGTTACTCTTGAAGGTCTTGAGGAGCAGATGCTGAGTATAGTGATTTCGAATAAGAAAGCCGATTTAGAGGAGGAGACCATTAGGATGAAAAAGGAAGCTCTGGATTACATCAAAATTTTAAAGAAGTTGGAGAATGATATCTTAGAGAGCTTACATAGTGAAATTGAAGTTATTCTCTCTGATGAACATCTTATCGAGACACTAAATCATTCGAAGAAAACTGGGCGACAGATTGCAGAAAACTTATAGAAGGTTAATAAAGCCTCTACTAAGATTCTTAAATCAAGAGGAATCTATACTCCAGCAGCTTACAGAGCAGCTTTATTATACTTCTTAGTTAGCGATCTCTCAAAAATAGAAGTTATGTACCAATTTTCACTTAAATGGTACATCGAAATTTTCACAGAGGAAGTGAAGCAAAAGAAGCACACTGATCAAGATCCTTTGCTTGACATCATTAGAAACTTTACTTATACTCTTTACAGAAATGTATGCCAGTCTATATTTGAGAAAGATAAGCTGCTATTTACATTCTTGCTCGCCTTCAGAATCCTAGAAGGAGAAAATTGCTTAAATATGAAGCTATTCGAGTTCTTCATCAAAGGTCCTCAAATTAAAGGCTATGAAAATGAAATGCAAGGAGGTGGAGGTAAGATTTAAACTTTTTTTAACCATATTTTTAGAGAGCTCAAAGAAGAAGAACTAAGATAATGAAGATGGTATGTCGCCATCAGAGTAAGATGAAGAAGAGGAAGACGAAGATGAAGATGATAAAAAAAAGGAGAGCAGGGTCAGGAAGCTCAAATGCCCCTGGATAACTGACCAATAATGGAGAGCACCCTTGAAAAACTCACAAAGATCCCTCCATTTTCCATAGACCTAGTTTAATAGATCATATGTTGAACAATTCAGATGCCTGGCATTAGTATATTTTCGCTAAAGATTCCGAAAATGTTCAGATGCCTGGTCCCTATTCTGAATATGACTAAGAAAAAGAGTTAAAAATTCAATAGGCTATGAAAACTTCTACCGAGACTAATTTCTCTAAAGCAGATACGAAAACTAAATCTAAGTCTCATGCCGCTGGAGGTCTCAGAGAAATCAAAGAGGTTGATGAGGAAGATGATAAAATTGACTGGGGCTTGGATGACTAAGAAGGTGCTTATGCAGATAGAGATCAGTAGAATATGTAAATGGAGGAAGAAGATGATAACTTCGGATTTGATAATCCCAAATTTACAGATGATAGAGAGACCATAGCAGATTCTTTGCTTCTTGGAGTAGGAGAGTATCATGAATTTAGATTAGGAAGTGTTAGGTTTGAAAAAGAAATGCAAACTAAGAAACAGCAAGTGCTTAAAGACTTACTCAGATTTTGTCTAATTAGGATATTCAAGCCTGAGAAAATAGTTAGAGAAATTCAAAGATTCTTAGGATCTGTACTTGACCCTAGATTTATGGAACCTCCCGTTTTCAATCTAGCGAGTCTTTATAAAGAGACAAGCTGCTACAGCCCAATCTTGTTTATACTCAGCCCAACTATAAATACTTTGAATGAACTCTAAATTCTGAAGTATCAAATATAGAATGAAAACCTCAGGATAGAATACATGCCCTTAGGAAGCAACATAAACGAAAAGGTTTAAAGTTTGATTGTAAAGAGTGCAATTCAAGGAAATTGGCTTCTGCTTGAGAATCTTCATTTCAGGTAACAGATTGGATCCCTACACTGGAAAAGTTCATTCACACAATGTACAAAGAAGATAGAAGAGAGCAACTTGAGCAAATGGAATAAGAATCAGATAATGAGGTCCATACTGCAAGAGGCGGTCCTCAAGGTTAAGGACCAGCTGGAAACCCAAGTATAAATCAAGAAAATACTACTGAATCTAAGGTTATGAACAGTACTACAAATAGCAACACTTTGAATTAAAACCTGAATCAGTTCCCAGAACTTAAAAACTGCAGAATCAATCCAAGGTTTAGACTTTGGCTATCAAGTATGCCTGTAGACTATTTCCCTGTGAGCTTTTTGCAAGAGTGCACAAAGATTACTTTATAACCTGCTCAAGGAATCAGACAAAATGCTTTGAAGATCTTGAACTCAATCAGTCATGAATTCTTGCAGAAATGCCCAAAACGACAAAGTGAATTCAGAAGATTATTCTTTGCACTGTGTATATTCCATTCAGTTGCAAGTGAAAGATAAAGATATGGGCCTATAGGATGGAGTTAACCATATCATTTCTCGGAAAATGATTTCCTGATCAGTAGTATCTAGTTATAAACTCTAGTTGGTAGACTGTCAGAGAAGTATCAGCCCTTGCCTTTGGAATTGATTCGCTATTTAGTAGGGACTCTGAATTATGGTGGTAGAGTAATAAAGATCCAAGATGAAGTGACACTTAATGCCCTTCTTGAGACTTTTATCTCAGAGAGAACAACAACAGATCCAAACTACTAGCTAACTGGAAAGTTGAAGGAGTCAGGTGGAATTTATTATATTCCAGGAGATGGAGACTTATAGTCGTTCAAGATACATATATCAAAGTTCCCTATTCAGGATAGACCTGAAATCTTTGGACTTCATGAAAATGCTACTATTATGAGGGCTACAAATGAGGGAAAGAACCTATTAGAACGAATGTTTGAATTTGAGTTTGCTAGCAAGGAAATAATTAAGGCTTCTGCAATAGTAGACACAAATGAGGATGATAATCTGTAGAAGTACTCAAGTATTAAGAAGAGAATTTAAGTGATAATAGAGGACTTACCAGAGCTTTTAGATGAAGAGCTATGTAAATAGAAGTATCCTATTTCCTACGAGCACTGCATAAACACCTTGCTTACAAAAGAGATATAAAGATACAACATGCTCTTGCAAGTGATTTATGTGAGTCTCAAGAATACTCTCAAAGCTCTAGAGGGAGTTATTCACATCAACAACGTTCTAGAAGAAATTTATAGAGCCCTAACATTTGAATATGTGCCTAAGACTTGGTTCAAGTACAGTTATCCTTGCTTCAAGTCACTTTCCTAGTATCTAGCCAACTTGAAAGAAAGAACCTAGTTCATTAGAGAATGGCTTCACGGCACTCACCCCACAAGCTTTTGGTTGCCAGGTTTCTACGATCAATAAAGCTTCTTAACTATGCTTCTTCAGTAAAAGGCTAGAAAGAATAAGATATCGATAGATTTGCTCTCTATAGATTACAAGATCATGCCAAGAGGCATCGAGACCAAAGAAATTGAAACTATGTAGAATCAGAAGTAGTTGAAAGACTAGCATGCATTCAAAGGTAAATAGATGAGACAAAATAGTAGCGTCATTCACGAAGAAATACTTGAGAATGAGGAGAGTATTGAAGGGCATTTATCAAAATAAGATATGGAGCAGGCTGATGAGATTATAAACAGGCAGGTACCAAATATCCCAGATGATGTTTAGCAGTAGAAGAAGAAATCCTAATCAACAAAATCAGTAGCTTTTGTAGAAAAAAAGGCGACAAAGCAGATAAAATCTTCAACAAAATTCGCTTCAAATCAATAGATAGCAACATTCACGGATGAAAAGTCTCCACAGGAGGAAGAAGATTAGGAGGAGAGTGAAGTGGATGAAGATGATGGATGCTATATTCACGGACTTTGGATAGAAGGAGCAAACTGGAATGACGAGAGTCTTCAATTAACGGATTGTGACGGAAGATCTCTATACCAAGAGATGCCTTATGTCTATCTGAGAGTCATTAAGCAAAGCTTATTTGAGAGCATGTACTAAAAGAATTAAAATGGCTATGGATTCTCAAGCTAGGGCTAAAAGCCTTAGGTAAATAACTACTCAACAATAGAAAAGGATGTGAAGTAAACGCAGCAGTATTATAATTGCCCCTTATATTTACTCTCACTAAGAGAGAGACTAGATCTTGACTTCGGAAAAGGTCTAGTGACTAATATACCACTGCCTATAGCAGATAATAGTTATCCAGGTTTCTGGATTAAGAGAGGCACAGCATTATTGTGTCAGAGGGAAGAATGAAATATTAACTAAATTATAGATATTATATAATCAGACTGAAATAATGTTTAAAATTATACTTTTTTGTCGTTATAATGCCATTTAAGTCATCTTATAAGAGGTTATACGGTGTTTTAGTTTTTGAAGAGATCTTCCTCTTACTCTTCATCGTAGAACTGCTCTTATTCCTGCATCTGCTTCATTTAGTACTCGTCCACATAGGATATAAATTGGCGTATCCTGACTAGATAGTCTTTAGCGAATCTTTCTACATTATTATGCCCTGCGCCCTCCACATAGTATGGAGGATATTTGTTCTTAACTTTAGAGTAGAGCTCTTCAGCGTGATAGAAAGGCACAATTTCGTCTCTTTTCCCATGAATGATGTAAACAGGGCAATTTATGTTGGGCATCCTGTTGATATTAGGAAATTTGTCGAAGGGCAGAGTCCATCGCAAGTTAAAAACAACTCGTAGGGCAGACATCAGAGGACAGTGGAGAACCACTCCCGCTACATCATACTTCTCAGCGAGGTAGCTTGTAGGGCCAGAACCAATTGATCTCCCATAGAGAATTATTCTGTTGGCGGGAATGTTAAGATTCTCAGTAAAATACTAAAACACTGTCTCGATGTCATCGTAGAGAGATTGCTCTTGAGGTATCCTGCCGTTGCTTTCGCCAAAGCCAGTGTACTCGTAGACAACGGCATTAACTTGGACCTCCTTCAAGAAATAAGAATCCAGCCAGTTCTGCACCAAGTAGATATCTTCTGCGTTACCATGTGAGAAAATCATGGTGTACTTCGCATTTTTGTTAATGAAGAGAACTTGGAGTTTTGAGCCGGACTTAGAGTGGAGAAAGAGGTGATCAGGGTTCATTGGGAAGCGCGAAACGGGTGGCTGAAAGAGCAGCTTCGAAACCAAGGTTTAACCCATTATTGAATTATAATTTTGCGAGGGAGCAAAAATTATATTGATTAATTTGAATTCTGAGCTCCATTCTAATTTCTCCAAATTCTCTTCTTGAGTTAAATCAAAAGAGTTTTAGTATCAAATAGAGAAATGAAACCTCAAGTCGCACAAAAGATATGCTAAGTGTGACTGAGAAGCTCTTCTTCTACTTTTTAGAAATCAATCCATATTCTTCCTTTTCTCGATTGTAAATAAATGAGAGTCCGGATGGAATATAGTGGTATCACAAATGCAATGGTATATAGTTGGAATGTTAGCAAACTTATATGTTTTCAACCTATTTAGAGATTGAGAACCAGCCGTCTGCGCCCAATAGTGGGAAGGGCAAAGTTATTTCGACCCAAGGCTGTCTCTGCTCTATAAGTTAGAACTTCGACGTTAAAGGGCCTTATTTCTTTTAGGATTTTAATTATCTCTTTTTTATTAAGCTCCAATCGCTTTTATTTTTTTAAATATAAATCTATAAAAATTTTCATAATTTTATTAAAGCAAGAAATATTTTTACTTTAAATTTTATAAGGATATTTAGACAACAAGAGTTTGGAAGATGGAAGCTTGTCAGCGACATCTTTAATAAGTCTCAAGTAGGAAGCCGCGATATTTGGTATAAGTTTGGCTTGACATATTAAATATATAATTATAATTTATGATAAGCCAAGTTTAAGTTCAATATATTTACTTCTCATTGCAGATTCATTTGATTTAATTCTCATTATGAAAATAAAATAATATATCATCCATGTTTAATTAATTTAGGCTTCTACAAAAGAAAGGAATTCTTTTTTATTGTTATTTATAAATAAGAATCTTAAGAAAACTAACATCACATAAAAAATAAATTATTTTAACTAAGTTTGCATATTCTTTTGATTTAATTTTTAACTCTCTTATTTTAAAGTGGAGTTAATAAATAATAAAATTATAACTTGTGAGAGAATAATAACAAAAATGAATAAAAATTAATAGTTAGAATAAAAACTCTATCAAATGAAACAATCAAATGCTTCTCATTCATCATTGAGTTAGCATAAACACTTAAAGACTACCGAAGAATTAACATCTGAGCAAATGATTCACCAACTCCAATTGCTCTAGATTTAAAAAGCTAAACTTGAGGAAGCAATTAGACTTAAACAATTAAAAGAAACCAAAAGTCCTGCAAATATTTAGATTTTAATTTTAGAAGGAGGGACAATATTTATAAATAGACTTAGCTGTCAATTCAATTTTTTAATAATATTCTTTTTATTTTATTATTTATATTTACAAAAACGTAAACAAACAAATATAGAAGAAAGAGTAATTATTAAAAAAAAGAAAGCTTTTGTATTAATAAATTTTATGAAAGTATGAAAAATTATGATCTAGCCTAAAATTAGCCAAAAACACCAATTTCTTATTCCAAATTCATATTAAAAGTGTCTATCCAGGCCAAATCTTTTATTTTAGATAAGTAGCATTAATTTTTCAATAATAAACTCTAGGTTTAATCTTTCAGAAGATTTTTTTTTAAAACTAGCTGCATTTTATATAAAATTTAGGGAAATTTTAAAAAATATTTAATAAAATATTTAGATTTTTATAAAAGATAGTTATTTTTGTTGAGAGATTTAAGTATAATAAATTTCTAAGAGTCTTTAAAATCTGGATTCTACTTCGAATTTTATTTAAATTTATTAAATTCAACCTATTTTTTAATTTATAAAAATTCTTTGCAATTTAATTTTTTTAAAAATAAAAATCTTTCTAAGATTTTTTTTAGTAAATGAAAATTTATGACAGGTAGACACTTTAAATATGAATTTGGACTAAAAATTGTTTTTTGGCTTTTTATGCTATATATATTTTTCATATTATATGAAAAAAGTGATGACGAGGAAAGGCCCCCCAAAAAAAATAATAAAAAGTTTTATATGTAATAAATTTTAATAATTATAAATTATAAGACAAGCTATTTAAGCATAGAAAAACGATTTGACAGATAAAGATTAAATATTTTCGATTAGTCCTGAAAACTAACTGATCTTATTTATTTTATGTACTATCTAAAATATACTTAAGTTCTTATTTTGACGAATTCATTATTAATTTAAAGTAAAATAATTTCTTTGTTTTTGAATTAACTGATTTATTGATCACTGTTGCATTATCTCCTAAAAGCATTTTGACAAAATCGCCTTAATGTACGAAAGAGAGCAAAATAAATAGCAAGTAATCTCACAGAGACATGTCAAAAGACTATCATTAGAAGAATTAATCAGAAGAAAAGTCAAACAACTATAATTTATTCAGTTATTTTTATTAAACATTGCTTTAATGAATAATTTAAAGTTACTAATTTAATTCTATATTCTAAAATGTAACTTATCTTAAAAATACAAGAGTCTATTTTTAGAACGTGTTAAAGTAGATATTAAGCACTTATATAAATTATAAATGTCACAAATTATCCTTAGCAGGTCTATTTATTATCAAATTCAATATTTATAATTAGAAAAGTCTATAAGTAATTAAGGGGGAGCACTTTTGTCTATATCTCTAAAAATTTATTTAATCTCGACTAAGCCATGCCTATTTTTAATGAATCGCATGAAAAAATTGGTTAATATGTAATAGTTGCAAGCCTTTATAGTCAAAATCAAGAGTGCAAAGGATCATAATTTGTAATGGATATAGCCAAAAATTAAATTTCTAAAATTTATATTTTTAGATAAAAATAATTCGAACTTATAGTGAGATATTCAACTATCTTATTTATAAAGTTAATCAGCTCAATACTAAGAGATTATCTCTCACACATATTCTTAGTTTCAATAAACGAAAGTTAAAATATTCCAAAGAAAGACATTTTTAAATACTTCATTAAACTGCATATAAAAGTTAGTAATTTTGAGCAACTTGCTTATTTCAGTTTTAAAATTATGGCATAAGGGGGTGAGACATTAATTTTTCCAATTCTTAATAAATAGTTAAGAGTTTTTCTTTGGAATATTTTAACTTTCGTTTATTGAAACTAAGAATATGTGTGAGAGATAATCTCTTAGTATTGAGCTGATTAACTTTATAAATAAGATAGTTGAATATCTCACTATAAGTTCGAATTATTTTTATCTAAAAATATAAATTTTAGAAATTTAATTTTTGGCTATATCCATTACAAATTATGATCCTTTGCACTCTTGATTTTGACTATAAAGGCTTGCAACTATTACATATTAACCAATTTTTTCATGCGATTCATTAAAAAATAGGCATGGCTTAGTCGAGATTAAATAAATTTTTAGAGATATAGACAAAAGTGCTCCCCCCTTTAAAATTTGTTTATAAATAAAATATTGAAGTCCTTCAAATTAAAACTTTGAAGCTTTGATAAAATAATTTTTTTTAAATAAAAATTTTGTTTGAATAACTAAAATATGTAGAAAGAGAAATCTAAAAGATCTTGTAATAAAATTTAACCGCCCACTTCCAAATATCATAATTATTTTCATAAGGTGTATGATCACCCGATTTTCAACGAAATTGAGAGGAAGAATCAAATATAAAAACAGCATTAGAAGAATCACAATCTACCTCCAAGGGACGATAGCAAGAAAAACACCCAACAGCATTCAATATTTAACCAGTAAATTAATGAGGCAAAAGGTATTTTAATTTTTAAATCGCTGTTTTTAATTAAATATGTTTTTAATGTGAAAATAGAATAATTGATATTTTAAGAAGAAATACCCGCTAAACTGATATAAAGTTGCTATGAGGAGATAATTAAAGAAAAAAGCTGATATAAATGTTTTTTGCTTAATAAATAAGAGGCAGATCTATTTTTAGAAAGAATTTTAAAGTTTATTTAAATTGATTTGCTTATATATTTACAGAATATAAATTTGAAGGTATTTAGGAAGGTAAGCCACAAAATTCTAAAAAATAACGATAGCTTTAACAAATAATAGCTCCATAGAACTGTAACAACCAAATTAATCGTATTCACAATTTATCTACTAATGCTTAAACTCATTTATACTAGTAAGATTATTTATTAATTATATAATTAAAATGAAAAAATAAAATTCTTATTTATTCCATAAGTCTTCAAACTATTGAATTTATATGGCTTTAATTGCAATGTATAGTAAAATAATTTGTAAATTTATTTTGATTTTAAAGATAAATCCGTAAAAGATAAATGCAAAATAATAGCAACGTCAGGATCTAAATTGCCTGAGAAATAGTTTTAAAATAACGAATAAAAACAGGATAATTTTTAACAGCAGATATATACCCAGAGACAGCCATCTACAAAAACTAGTAGCAGGGCAAACCTGAAAAAGTAAAAAAATGACTCAAAAGACTTAAGTAAGAGCAGGAATTCATAGCACCAACCCCTCTATTGTATTCTTAATTATTATTAGATAAATTAAATGGAGCCAAAATAATAAATAATTTAAATTTAAATAGGATGAACAAAAAGAGCGAAATTACTAATGCAGAAGGCTCCAAGTAGCCTTCATCCATCCAAAATAATCAAGGCCCTTCCTCGTCTTTCATACCCTAAGTTGATTAGCAAAGCAAGTATCTAACTCAACTTGAGTAAGTAAATGAAGAAACAAGGGGCTTAAAGTGCAAGTAAGGTTAAGGAGACCTAAACAGAAATTAATAGAACTAGTAGATAGATGATGGAAGAGAAATTTATCACAGTTACCTTAATCAAGCTAATTAAAATATTACTCCGCCAGTATCTTCATTGACTAGTTAGAATATTTTACCTCTCCTCCCAGGCTAAACATAGCAGCTAAATAACACTGCTCTTTAAAGCTATCAGCATTCTTAGCACCTCATTTAGCAAGCTAATTAAAGAGCATTGAGAAAGGGTCGGGGTGACCTAGTAGCGGCAAATACATCTTTTGGACTAGATAAAAGGCAAGGGGCCAATTCATTTGTAGCTCAGGGACTTTAATTAGTCTAAGGAGGAAATTAACTCCGTGCTGTATCAGGGACCTAGTTTGGCGGATAAAATACGAGCATAGAGGATGTGGTTAAAAGTAAGATCCGAAGAGACAACAATAACTTAACTCAGCTGCTTCCTGATGCAACTACAAAGAATTCTATTACCAGCGGTTTCAACTTGGGCGGGATGGTTTCGGGCAGCAAAGAAATGAGAACGCCTAGTTCACTTCTTGCATAGATAGTCGTGAACGGTGGGAGATACAGCAGTGCTAATAATTCACCTACAGGTTAAGATCGATCCAGAAAGCTGGAATCATAATTAGAAAATCCTGCATCAAGGCCACGACTAGCTGGAGCGAAATACTCCAAAGAGGGAGATGACAGTAACGGTGGACTAGAGATAGCCACAAATGCAAATGACTATGGGATAGATAACTATTCTTACGCTAATAAGAAGCCAAGCGAGACATCCTTCAACAAAGGACCAATTTAAAACAAGTCACTCCTTAAGAATGAAATACTCAGACAAACTCACACCCCAACCTCAGTAATCTACTAAAACATTCCAATTAATCCGTACTCTAATCATGGCAAGCAAAGAGATTTCTAAAACATACTAGCGTAGAAGTAGTTTTAACAGCAACAAAGCTTGTAAGTACAAATCCCCTCTAAAGAAGAGAAAACAAGAGGACTAAGTTTAAATCAGTTGGATTTTATAGCAAAGAGATCTAAAATACCTCAATACAGGAAAGATGGAAGGGATATAGGAGACCTTCTATCCTACAAAGATTATGCAATTGAAGTTTCTTAGAGAAATAACTATAAGACCACCAAAAATGCTGCTCTTCAGCAAATATTATTTACTTAAAACTAATTAGAAAGTAGTTTAAACTTTAATTTCAAATGATAATTTAATTTTCTCTATCTTAATTTAGTTATACTAGATGTTTCGATGAGCGTGGACCAAATGAAGAACATGCAGAACTATAGCATCTTAGCTGGAAACGATTAAAGGCTAGACCCTTTAGCTGAGGGTGATAAAAATATCAGACTTTTAAAGAACACTTATTAACCTACCTCACAGAAGTAGATAGTTAGGTCAGAGCTAAGAGTCAAATCAAAATTCCTGAAACCCTGCTAAACGTGTTTCAAAGAAGAAACATGAACAACAATAGTCAGATAGTATAAGACAACAAAGAACTCACAGGGACATCTGGAGCCTTCCACATCACTGATTTATTAGACTATGACAAAAAGAAGTCATAATATGAGAACTAATTAGGTAGCACCAGTGCAATTTCTCCCTTTGATCTCGCCAATAGATCAAGATTACTCGATTAGGAGAATCTTAAGAATGAGGAGTATGTCATAAAGAACTACAGATTAGTCAAGAAAAAGAAGAGAGATTTCTTCCTGCCTGTAACTAATCCTGCTTCACCAACAGTTAGAAATAGCACCAATCCTTTTGAAATTTCTCACACCGCGCCTCACTCACCAATCAGGGTTTCTAATTCTATTCTTACTCCAAACACCTATCATACTTCTTTAATAACCTTTAATTCAAATCTATCATGAGTTTATTATATCTTTTATTTTAAAGGTCACAAATAGTTTCAGATCATATTTTTAAATAGTCATTAATTTATCATTTCTCGACCAAAGTATCTCCTACTAACTAGATGCCTTGGAATGATAAATAAAACGTTCTTTCATAAGCAGTAGAGCAAACTCTTCCAGCTCATCAGTAGTCACTCCTGTCCAGCAATCTGTAACATTAAAGGTCTATCGAGTAGAGTAGTGCAATTATGGAAGCTCACTATGATCAATACTTGGCTGAGAGCAAGCTTGAGCAAGTCAAAGCCAAACAAAAGAAAAGGCAAAGACACGACGAGGATATTATAACTGATCAAGAGCTCCTTCAAATCTAAGAACAAAATTTGCAACAGCGATCTGTGTTCTCTCACACCTAAATGCAAAGCTAACAACAGTTAACAATCACACCAGAGGATGATGCTCATGAATTTGAAGTAGACATGCATGGAGTTGATCTAGTTGAAACAAATTTCTAGGATATTATTGCTTCTTGGGTCGGGCCTGATTCAAAGACTGAACTACAAAAGCAAAGCTAAATTTTCAAGTAAAAGCGAAAGGTCCAGTAAATTGCTTTAATGATAGAGTAAGAGGAGTTTAAGGATCTACTACAGAGAGACTAGTCAGTCAGCAAAATTTTTAACCAAGGATCTAGTGACTCCTTACTTATTGAAAACGAGATGATTCTAAAAATGAAACCTCAAATTCAAATGTATAGAGAACAGATGATGGGGACATCGATTGACTAGAAGAGCAAGTAGCAAACTTAAAACACGATTGAGAGTAAATTTGGTCCCAAAGGAGCGACTATTGGCTCAACTATGAATCCCATTGAAGATCCTTATGCTCATTTAAAAGCGAGAAACGTTTTCTAGGACTAGGCTTTATAATTTTCAAAGAACATAGAATTATGTCTTTAGAACCCAGATAACAAAACAAAAGTAAGAATGATAATAGAGTTGACTAAGGACTTTTTAACCCATATGGAGAAGCAGTCTCTCTCTGCGGACAGACTACCCTTAGAATTATTTTTATTATCATTAACTTTTATACAAATAAAATAAGGTAAGTTAATGATTTGTACTTAAATTCAAGAGCCTTTGTCATTCTTATTTTATAATAAAATAAATATTTGTCATTCCTTAGCATAATCAGCAGGGATTAATCCATGCTTTTTATAAGACCATACATCCTCAATTATTTTATAGACCATATTCTTTTTATTTAGCTTGCTGTTTGCGAATCCATGCTTCACCAATTCTTCTTTGATAACGTTAAAATCTAACTTCCTGAAGTCAGGTTTTCGATTATCGTAGCTTATTCCCTGTATTTAGACTTCATCATTTAATAGAGTATGATCCTCATTTACAGGAACTAGCTTTCCTTGCTCATCTTTAATAAATCTCAAGGATTTTGCTTGTTTCTCACTAAAGTTTCCCTATCTATCAGTTATGAAAATGTCTGACTCTGTCTTTATTTTCTGAATCTCCTGGAATTTAGATTCTTCTTGCTTTATATGGCCTAGAGCAGCCTGCTTATTCTACTCTCGAGCATATTCTTTGTTTTATTCTTGAATAAGCTGCTCCATATCTTTGCTGAAATGAGTTTTCATCATAAAGTTATTTACTCTGATGCTGAACTTATTGGTAAACTCGTACTTTATTTTCCCATCCTCAATCTTCAAAACATTTTGACCCACTTAATCCATTTCTCTTTTTATCAGTGTATTTTTACCAGTGCTCCCTTTAATATCCTCCTTCTGCAGCTACTTTGATTCTTCAGGATTATTGAAAGATTCGTCCATCATTTCATCATTTATGATTCCAAACTATCTTTCCAATTTATCTTCCTATTCTAGCAATATTTGAATATCTTATGTGGCTTCTAAGTTGGTGTCTTTACTTCTTTTTTAAGCTGAATTTGTGCTTTGCTTTTTGTCATTCTTGGCTTGATTTGTGGTTTTACTTTTTTTCTGCCTTGCTTTAAGTTCCTGTTGCTGCTTTTCCCAAGCTTCAAATAAATCCTTGTTCTGTTCTTTCATTGTTCTTTGAGAGAGCCAATCCAAAAATCTTTTATCTTTGATGGCTCGTTTAGATATAAATAAATGGATTTCTCTTTTATTGTTCAACTTGTTTGTCACTACCTGCCAATAAGCAAGTTCAAAACCTTCCTCAAGTGGATTATCAAGATTCCCATTTTCATTATTCTGAGCTAGGAATGGCTGCTAAGATTCAAGGTACTATTGCTGCTGCAATTCAAAATTATCCTCTGGCTTTTTACCCATATTCATGTCCACATTAAGATCGATTAAATCTTCTACTTGGAAAGTCTATTCAGTATTCAGATTATTAGAATCGCGGCGAGGATTATCTTACTTCCCTTTTTATTTCTTATTTGATGATTTATTCAAGCCAAGCTCAATTTTCCTAGTACTTTTCTTTTGGCCTTAATTATTCTGCTCTTACTCTCTTTCAGCCAACTGTTGCTTTCTTAATTCTAAAATTGACTCTTAATGAAGCTTTTCATTAAAGCCTCCCAGACTATTCTTTTGTAAGGAATGCCATATTTCCTCTTGAGTAGTACTATTCTCTAAAAACTAATCAGCATTCATAAACTTATCAAACTTTTCAAAGTCAATGTTGTCAAAGATACGCTTTTTAGACAAAGCTTTTCTTTTTCTCTTGCATCCACTTTTTGAAAGATCTATCTTTGTCTGATTTTTACTCCTAGAGAGAAATAGTTCTATTGAGAACCATTTATTGTTTACTGCTTCATTTTCTAAGAGAGACAATTCTCATCAGTTCTAGTTTAAGACCCACTCTTTGTTTGAGGAGAGCTACTTCCTAAGGCTTCTTGTGCATTTTATTGTTGAGGAATATTTCTATCTTAAATGTAGGTTGCAGGAGCAGCAGATTTCTCATCTTACGAATAATTATTTTAATCAAAAATGGTTTGATTTAGCTTCATTTGTGCCATTCTTTTCTATTTTTCAAGCTCATCAATCAATTTTTATATCCTGTCCACCTCATCAAATTGCAACTGTGACTGAATATACTTTGAGTCTTTGGGTTTTTTAGCTTAAGAAAGAATAGTATCACTGGGGAACTGTTGGTAAGGGAAATTTATAGTCGTCTATTTCAAAGTATCCTCTTTGAAATCGAATGGCTTCTCTTCTTCTTCTTGCTATGATTTTCCACTCTTTTAACTATGATTCTCAATTTCATTCAACTTCCTTTTCTTTCCGCAAAACTTTTCAAGCTAAATGCTTGGTTGCGATTTCTAAAGTGGAAACTCTTTGATTAAACTTCCTTTCTAGCCTTTCTTATGCAAAGTTATATTGTATGAAATATTTTGCCCAATAAAGTTAAGCTGAGAATTTCCTGCATTGCTTGATCCTTGATTCAATATATTTTAGCCATTTACGTTATCTTAATAGAGCCTTGGAATCTTAACTTTATTCTACTTAAATTTACTATCTTCAATCTTTCGCTCAGTCTCTGGCAAGGTAGCTTTCTTTTCTTAAGGCTTTTATAAAAAAGCAGATTTTGACTTGAGTGGCTAAAGAGGCAACTTTTACTTCAATCTTTGAAAGTCTAGTTAATTTTGCTTGTGCTTTCTCTTAGTCTTTCTTTTTTGAGAATCCTAAGAGCTTAAGTTGCTATTGCTACTGTTGGATGTTTAATAGCTGCTTTAATTTTCTTATGATAGCGCACTTCCATAGGACGATTAAGATGATTTTTCGGCTTGCTAGTCTATTTCCATTTTTGCAGTTATTTTAGCTTAGTCTGATTATTGTGATGATTAGTCTGAGTTAGCAGCGCTTTGTAACTCTAACTCTAGCTCTTTCAGAAGAGTATCCTCTGGCTTGGTATCATTTCCTACGTGAGTATCTTTCAACTACTGAGAATGTTCATCTTAAGAAGATTACAGTTTGCCTTGAGCTCATGTGAGCATGGGTTTGAAGTAGTCTTGTTGTTGCTTCTTTTCGATTTCCTCTTTATTTTTTGCATTTCTCCTCTTAAAAAATTCATTAGAACTTAGCTTCATTTTAGCCTGTGTCAAATAATTAAATTTTTTAATTGCAACAAAATTCTCTTTATTAAAAATTATGGAATGCAAAATATCTGGTTGATTGAATATTCAAATAAGGAGGAATTCAACTCATTTAAATAATTATTTTAATATATATTTTTGTTTTATTTTAATAATGATTTAAGTAGAATTATTCGATGACTTCTTGAGTGAGAATGAAACTCTGAGAAAGCGAATTGATGATAGGAGACAGAAGAACAAGTCTCCCCTAAGGGCAAGGTCTTACTACTTCAGACTTGATGGCACCAAAGAGCAAACTGATGCCAGAGTGCTTGAATACAACTTAGACAAAAAGAAATTCCTCATTGAGTTTTAGTCTTAGGGGAAAACTCTCACTAAATATGCAGGCAGATTGAATTTGCAGTTTGTGGATTACGAGACTAGAGAGTAAATAGAAAACAGAAGGCACTAAGCCATCAACTTAAGAAAAGAAGCTCAGAGCAAACTTCTATCAGAGAGGCTTTTTATAAATGAGCTCGCAAGAAGTTTAAGAAGTATAGTTACATTAAGCTACCCAAAAAACTCAAATAGAACATTAAGAAAAAACTAGTTATTGACCTTTCAAAATTTGACTAAAAGAGAGTCTAGCTGCTCGTTATATAAGTAGAGGCCCTATTCGTGTTTTCTATCTTGAAGTCTACCATCTTTAGCTAAATAGGCGATCCTTATATAACTAGAATAGTAGCTCAATACAAAATAGAGGGAGAGGATTTGGAAAATGCCAGAAGTGAAAAGAAAAATCCATACTATGCCCTCAAAGCTTATGAAGAAAATGGAAAATAGCTGGAGAAGATGCTTAATAGAGATGAAGCAAGGCTTATTCTCTAAGACTATGCAATAGTAGGAAAGAAGAGCTTTATCGATGCTATTTAATTCCTGATCAGCTAAAACGAAGAAATAGTCATAAAGACTCCAATCTTTGACTTCCCTATCCAGCAGAACTTGATTGTTACGTTCTTAATTAACCAGAATTCGAAGGGAAGTCTTCTGAAAAGTACAAGCAAAAGCTTAGACAGTTTCCAGTGCAGATGCATAACTTTATCAAGAGTCAACGTATCGTGGCAAGACGCTTTAAAGAGACTTTGGAGATTAGATGGACTGAAAACATAGCCAAGAAAGTAGAAAAGATAGTAGACAAGGAGTTTGATTAAAACAGCAGAGAGATATCAAGGAAAACTCTCAACCCATATGTACTAAAGCTATTCGAGCTCATCAGACTCTTCCAAGAGAAGAATCTTTATGATAAGCTATAGTAGACTTTTGAAAACTATTTGAAGTTCTTGCTTCAGTTTGCAATAAGAGACCAGCAATTCAGAATGTCCTAAGCTTATAACTAATTCTACTACGACTATTTCAAGGTTGCAATGAGCTATCAACCTATGATTAAAGTGGAGGTTAAGGTAAAGAAGACCACCCTCGCAACAGCTAAGATAGAAAAACCTGAATCACAAACTTAAAAAAGAGTGGTAGGATTCACAGATCCCAGAGGTAACAACAACTAAGAAGCATAGTAGATAGTGCGAAACTCTTATGAAATTCAAACAAAGCCTTTCCTTGGCGATGTGTGGCAAGACTTCAACGGCCTGATTGAGCTCTTCATTAACTCAGTCTCACGAATAAGGCGCATAGATGAGATGGTGATCCCCCAACTTAAACTAAAGAAGAATACTCTCAGGAATCCTGATGTGGAGAAAGATCAAAAGTTTGAGCATCTCATAAGGATGATAAGCATAATCATCGACCACATGAAAATTAAGCCTGAGTAAAGGGTTCAGAAGTTGTAGAAGTATATTGGGTATTTGCAGCTGAACTTTGATCTACTCATCTTTGAAATGAAAAAGCGTAGTTATGAAGACTAGAACTCCGAATCAGATAGCGAGTCAGAGTAAGAACTCAGACCTGCTCCAGGTGCAGCAGGGGTTTAGAACGCTATTGAAAAGTAAATTGATAACTCTACAAAGGAGCATAGAATTATGCAAGACGCATACAAGAATATTGAAATCACTGAGGAAGTATATATATTGAAGTTCCAGGAGCTAAGAGCTGTCTTTTGGGATGTTCAGCTTTCAGTTGAAAATGTGTATGACTTTGGAATAGTTGCCCTAGACTGCACTTCTTTTAAGTAAATCATAAAGAAGCACTTAGACAAACTTATTTAAGGTCTCTCAAGATATGTGGTTATGGACTTTCTAGGTAAAATGAACAACCTATTCAATTAGTTTGAAGTGATAGAGAGGAAGGCTATTGAACCAGTAGAAACCATTGATGAAGTTATTATCCTTATTGACTATATTGAAAAGATATAAAAGCCAGACGACTTGCTCGATGAGTTAGAGAATTTCCTAGATGTTATTAAAATTAGGAAGGACTTTATCGATACTCTCGAATTGAGATTGCTGGATTAGGACTTTGAGAAGTATCTAAATCTCTTCTCGTACCCAAATAGATTAAGAAACTTATTGTTCAAGAGAAAATAAAATCTTGAAAATGAAAGAGCTAGACTTAGTGAGTAAATGAATAGAGAAAAGGAAAGAATTATGAACTAGATTATAATCATATAAATATGGATTATATTTGAGAGAATAACTAGCTAATTTTAAATGCATGTCTCATAATTTAAATATATTTATTGAATAGCTGATATAAAATGGAAATAATTCAATGTTGTACATTTGAAAGCAGAGTTTCTTAAAGACTCATGTAAATATTTCTTACAAAAACTTAAATTCAATGGCAATTATAAGTATTTTTTTAATGAAATTTAAAAAGAGAATGAATAATGTTAAGCAGCTTTTATAATTTAATTTATTTAATTTTACATGTAAATTTAATAGACTTAAAGGACTGCATCTAAAATAAAGTTAAACTTTATAATACTCAATTAAATCATAATAACTTTAAGATTAACGAGTTCAGAGATGAACTTGACACTTTTAAGAATATCGGATTAGTAAAGCCTCTAGATGCAGCTACCGTTTCTATTGATGATCCAAAGAATCAAACTTAGAAGTCAAATTTCATTCGACCTAAACCTAAACCAAGCGATCAAAATAATGTAAATGCTTTGTAAGTAGCAGGAATAGCTCAATTAGGGGTCAGTGAAGCTGTAACAGGAGCTAACACTCCCATGAATTAATCTTTTTCATCTTCTATTGGAGGAGGAAGCAGATTTAGAGAAAGTAGATTAAGCCAAGGAGAGGGAGATAAGGCTTAGTTTGTACCTGCTATGATATTAGACAGTAATTTTAAATGCGTTCTTTAATCATTTGCTAGTGTCTGAAAAGATGGAGAAGCTGAAATTTGACTTAGAGCAAACAGAGTCAGACTGTGATATCATAAACAGAAGGGAGAAACTACTGAACCTGAGAATCACAAAGTTTACCTCTATCCAGTCTTTACAGAATGAAATTAAGCCCTTCGTTAATCTGTGGTCGATAGCTGCTAGCTACACAAGAGTTTATGATGGTAAAATTTATTGCTCTTAATTTGTTAATAGCCTGGTTGTTTGGAAATTTCTATGAGCTAAATGCAGACTAAATGGAGGAGAGTATAAATGAGTGGTGGAAGTAACTAACTAGAATCTCTAAAACTCACATCAACTAGTATCCTGAGCCTATGGGCATGCTAAACTATCTGTTGCAAGAGATGGAAAAGTTTAAAGATTACATGCCTATGATCAGTTCACTTCGCTCCAAAGGTCTTGAAAAGAGGCATTGGGTGATGCTGTCAAAGCAACTAGGATTCGATATTGAGCCTCAAAACTTAACTCTTCAAAAATTGATTGACAGGAAGATGTACGAGGGACAAAAGCTTGACATAATAAAAGGAGTTTCTGAAATAGCGATTAAGGAATATGCCATCAAAACTACCTTAGAGGCATTAGACCACGAGCTGAGGATATTAGAATTCTAGCCTATAAAATACAAGGAAACCAATACTTTCATCATAAAGAGCATCGATGATCTTATCACAGTTTTCGAGGAATCTTCTATCAAGATTCTAGCTTTAAAGTCCAATCAATACGCCAAGCATTTCATAGACAAAATAGTGAGAGTGGAAAAAGAACTTAAGATTATAGTAGATGCCCTGGACGAGTGGGTGAAAGCCTAGAAGAGTTGGATTTATCTCGAACCTATCTTCTAGCAAGAAGATATCGCCAAGCAAATGATAAATGAGGCCACTAAGTTTGCAGCACTCGATACCTTCTACAAGAGAGAAATTGTAAACATAGTATCTGATCCTGGAGTGCAAAGATATTGCAGAAGAGAGGGTCTTATTGTACAACTTCAATATGTAAATAAGGAATTTGAAAACATTACAAGAGGACTTTCAGTTTACCTAGAATCTAAGAGAGAGTACTTTGCTAGGTTCTACTTTTTATCAAACGAAGAGATCATTGAGATTCTAGGTCAAATGAGAGAGCCCAGAAATGTATAGAAGTTTTTGGGGAAGATATTTGAAGGAATAGATTATCTAGGATTCTTGCCAAACGGTGACATTACTGGCATTTATTCTAAAGAAGAGGAGTTCATATCCTTACGAAACCCAATTTCAGCTAATGAAAGTGCAGAAAACTGGCTGAAGACTCTTGAGCATGAAATGAAGGAGTCTGTGAAATATGTGATTCACTAATCAGTGGTTGACGTGAGAATGAGAGATTTCGAATCCTGGGTAAAGTCTTGGCAGGGATAAGTTGTGGTCGTGGTCATGAACATAATCCTCACTGAAACTCTTAATGAAATATTCGTTAATGAAGAGGTGCACAGATTAAAAGACATTGGGAAACAAGTTATCTTTGAGATTGAGACTCTCACAAGGATGATTAGAAGCAAACTAGATTACAATACCAGAACTACTATTTCAAGTCTGTTAACAAATAGAGTTCATGCTAGAGACACTATCAAGCACATGATAGCTTCGGATGTTAGGTACTCTACTGATTTCCTGTGGAAAATAAACATGAAGTACGAGTATAAATTACAGATTGCCAGAGGATCAACTCGAAAGGAAGGATTGCAAGGCTCTTCTAACATTAATGTAGGAGAAAATTCTGAACTGAAGCGATCTGATAGTCTTAAAAGCAAGTAGAGTGATGTGTCATAGCTACCCACTCATAGATCTCATCAGTCTAATAACTTAATTGCAAGCTCAAGACTTGGCTTGCCATAAATCACACCTGTTACCGGCAAGAATTTGAGAGATAAGGACGAACTTAATTTCGAATAGAGAGAATAAGTAAGGGTGGTAACATAATTACTTTAATCAAGTAATAAAAATAAAATGAAAAAATTAAAAGCGAAAGAATTATACCCTAAAAGAATAAGAGCTAGCCTAATTCCGTTAACAAGAAGTATACACTCTAAATGTGAGCATGATAGATGCCTACCGTCCTTATGGGTACGAATACCTGGGTAATACCCAAAGAATAGTCATAACTCCTTTGACTGATAGATGTTACAGGTCCTTATTCATGGCACTCCACTATAACTTTGGAGGTTCTCCAGAGGGCCCAGTTGGAACTGGCAAGACTGAGACAACAAAGGATCTCTCTAAATGCCTAGCTAAACAATGCTTCGTATTTAACTGCTCTAGCTCCCTTAACTTTATTGCAATGACAAAGTTCTTTAAAGGACTCGCAACCAGTGGAGCTTGGAGCTGCTTTGATGAGTTCAATAGAATTGAGCTCTCAGTTCTTTCAGTCATATCTTAGATCATAATCATCATCTAAGGCGCTATTAGAGAGAATAGGAATGAGTTGATGTTCGAAGAGACCCCAATATAGTTTAACAAAGACTGTGCTATTTTCATAACTATGAATCCACAGTATATCGGTAGAACTGAATTGCCAGATAACTTGAAGTCTCTATTTCGACCATTTGCTATGATCGTACCTGATTCAGTCCTTATTGCAGAGATCTTGCTTTACAGTTTTGGCTTTCTGTAAGCAAAGCCCTTAGCAAGAAAGATAGTAAGAGCCTTCAGCTTGGCCAAACAGCAGCTTAGTAATCAGATCCATTATGATTTCGGTCTAAGAAGTATTAAGATTGTACTGCAAATCGCCGGCTTGATGAAGTTAAAAGCATCAGGAGTTATAGAGCCCGATTTTAAGATAAAGGAAGGCAAGAAGAAGAAGGAAGATGCCACTGGTAGTTTAGGCGGAAGAGAAGATGGCAGTGGAGGAGGTAACAACACTACTAAGAGTAGAAAGAAGGATAAAAACAATTACTCCACTTTATCTATCGCCGATAAATCCAACACCAACAAGAATTCAGACAAAAGAAAGAGCAAATTCAATAATCCCAAAAATAATCAGGAACAATCAAAGGGCAAACTTAAGGGCAAGAAAAGTAGCGGGAATCTTATAGGAGAAGGTAAGAGAGCAGCATTGATGAGAAGAAGTACAATCATCTAGAAAAGATTATCTGAGTCAAGTCTAGAATCTGAAAATGCACTGAGAGTCGAAAGAAGGCTGTCGCTAGATAGTGCCTATCTAGAGAGTCAAACAACAAAGAAGTTTTTGAAAAGAGATAAGATCAATCCAACAAAAGTAGGATAAAAAGCTATTCACGAGGTCGATGAGGAATTTGAAGAGGAAACTATAGATATCTATGAGTCTTCAGACGATGAAATAGTAAAGTCAAGAGAAGACTAATACGATGAGTACCAAGTACTTTACTAAAGACTTCAGAGAAGTACTAATAAATTTATTGAGAAACGTCATAAGGTAATACGAGGCAACACCGAGAAAAGAATGCTTTAGCGACTTGAATTTATAGCAGAACATAAGGACGAAGCTAAACAGACTCGAAAGCTAATGAAAATCTTAGGAATTGATGAGGAGTCTATAATAGAAGATGAGGAAAAGATTGAGGAGTTCATAGTCCTTAGAGCCATTAATGACACTAATGTACCTAAATTACACCAAACCGATACTATAATCTTCAAAGGTATTACTGATGACATCTTTCCTAAGGCACTATAAGCGCATGTAAAATATGGGTCACTAAAGAATCTGATAGAGCAATCTTTGATGAATAAGAGCTACTAAGTGACTCCGGAGATAGTTCAAAGAATCCTGCACTTATATGATAGTGTTATGATAAGGCACGGAGTAATGATAGTGGGATCAACTATAACTGGTAAAACAGTGGGAATCTAAGTTCTTCAAGATACTCTAAATAAGTCTAGAGATAATGAAGTAGAAGAAAGGATCTAGATGTACAAAATGCGCAAGGCCAAGAGACTTGGTATTACCAATCAAGATGAGTCATTCGATGAACTAGACTTAGAGAAGTAAATTGGGATAGAACTCACTCCTGAGGAAGTTAAAATGATCAAAGCTCAGTGTAGAAATAAAGGAGTTGTCACCTACACAATCAACCCAAAAAGCATTAACCTCGGATAGCTAATGGGCACTTACGATGAAGTTAGTCATGATTGGAATGATGGAATCATGGCAAACGTAATGAGAAACTGCTCTACTGACATTAGCGAGAGAAGAAAATGGATCACTTTTGACGGTCCTATTGATCCAGTTTGGGTTGAGAACTTAAACTCTGTAATGGATGATAACAAGAAACTTACCCTAAGTACAGGAGAAACAATTAAGATGACTGGTCTCATGACTATTATCATAGAAGCTAATTTTTATATTTGTAAAGCTGAAGACTTGACTAATTGCACTCCAGCTACAATATCAAGATGTGGAATGATATACATGAAGGATGATGTAATTCCTCTCAAGGCTATAATTAACAAATGGATAAAAAGTCTTCCACTCTGCTTAGAGGAATGCTGTCCTGAGATAGACTTGTTGTGCAACTACTTTATCCCTGATATTCTTGAGAACTTTATCCACCAGAGCAACTTGGTATGAAAATTTATCTTCTCTTTTCGTAGGTAATCTCTACTTTTAGATCTATCCAGTTTCATAAAAGTGGGCTGTGAAGAACTTCTGTAGACTAATGAACGCTATGCTGAATGATTACAGAAGTGAAAAGTTTAGCTCTAATAATGCAGCTGCTTTTAACATTTTTAATGACTCCTAGGCAGATGACACCACAGTTCAACTCTCTGCAAAAATGAGCAACGTCATGGGAAAGAGAAGCTATCACGTTCAATTTGCAGATGTTGAAACAAGATTCTAAAATGCCATGGTAACATAATTTCATTTTACACCCACCACTATAGAGGAACAAAGCGATGTGGATATAAAGTTTCTTCTTGTTCAGTATAGTTTGGGCTTTTGGATCCATTCTCAAGCTTAACCTTAGAAAAGAATTTGATAGACAACTTAGAAGCAAGATACTTTGTAATACTGAGGAGATATCAACTATAGCGCAACTTAAGAGTAAAATGGTTAAAAAGTAAGGAGGAGGAGTGACTGCAGGTGTAGCTCCGAGAAAAGGAGAAGCTCAGAATAATTATGATCCTACCCCGGAATTCCTAGAGCCAGAAAAGCCTCCTTATTTCTTATGCCCTCTACCATAGAGCTACAGTCTTTTTGAAGTATTCTTTGATCTCGAGACAAACAGTTGGCTACACTGGGATGCTTTGAAGAATCAACTTAAAAGTGGTGATGAGGATTCAAAGTTTAAAAAGAGAGGGTCTTATTTCAACAAGTTCATCCCTACCATAGAAACTATTAGGCTCGGTTATGTAATAGAGGCTAATATCATCTGTAAGAATAATCTGCTTTTAGTTGGACCAACTGGATCAGGAAAATCTTGGCTTACTAGAGATGTAATATTTAAGTAGCTGCCTAATATCTCACCTAAGTACAAATGCTCTTCGATAGTATTCTCGAATAATTCAACTGCAGACAAGATTTAGCATTATATCGATTCTCGACTTAGAGAGGAGAAGAAAGGGTGTGTTTGGGCCTCCATTTACTTAAAAATATGTGTTCTTCATAGACGATTTAATGATGCCTTTCAGAGATGAGTATGGAATATAATCTGCCAATGAGCTTTTGAGACAGTGGTTCGATTTCTCAGGATGGTATGATCACAAGACCTTAGATTTTAAGAAGATTGAGGATATTCAATTCCTATCATGCATCACTGTCTATGAGTCTCATAAAAATGCTATTGCTACCAGAAATGAATGGCATTGGGCTTATTTAGGTACACTCAACATGGATGAGAGGCACTATATGTCTTTGTTTAGTTAGATTCTTGATAATTTTACTGTTAACTGGCCATAAGCTATATAAGGCATGCCTATAACTTCAGTTATTAAAGCCACTCTCGACTTATATGCTTATTTTGAGAGACATGTCAAGCCTACTCCTGCTAAGTTCCTCTACATATTCAATACTCGTCACATGTTCAAGATCATTTATGGACTTTCAGAGGTTGAACCCTCTTATCTAAAATCTGAATATGAACTCGCTAAACTTTGGATCCATGAATCTTGGAGGACTCTTTGTGATAGGATTTCAGACTACGCAGACAAGAAGATTCTTTTCGGGAAGTTTAATGAAGTTGCGAGGAAGCATTTCAAGATAGGGAAGAACAAGCTATCTAAGAAAATAGGGTATCCATTCTTCTGCTCTTTCAACAAGGGCTAAGATGGTTTGTATGTCGAGACGGAGGATATGAAAGAAACTACTTAAAACTTAAGGAAATATCTGTCTGAATACAATGAAATTCACAAACGAAACAAGATCAACATAGTCCTATTCGAGTTTTTAGTGGAGTTCCTCATCAAAATCCATAGACTTATAAAGCAGCCATTCTCTCATGGAATCCTGATAGGAATTGAAGGCTCGGGCAAAAGATAGCTTTCTTAAATGGCTTGTTTCCTTGCCAATTATCAAATTTATGAGATCAGACTGGAGGCAAACTACACTTAAGATGATTGGTAAAACGACATTAAGACCATGCTCCAAATAGCAGGAGTGGATCATAAGGAAGTAGTGTTCCATTTGAAGCACAACGAAATTATAAGGGAGGAATTTCTTGATGATATCAATACCCTTGTAAATAATGGAGAAATACAAGGCATATTTACAAAAGAGGAATACGAGAACATCATATAGTAAACTATTGATTGTTTAAACATTAAATTAGGACTTAATAAAATAATCAAGTTTAATAAGGTTGATTGTAAGATTAAGTATCTCAATAAAAAGAATTTAACATTTAAATGAGAAGGCTTATAAAAAATTGATTTAAATGCCCTTTATTTATGGATGTTTATTTCTCTTTTTCTTTTTGACCATTATAAATGGAAAAAAATTCTCTTAGTAGCTGAGAACATCCTTTATTCTTATTCCTATAGTAAAAATATATTTTTTGTCAAAACAAAATTAAATTGTTATCTGTTTAAATTATAACTATAACATGAGAGTTGGAGGTCCAACTTCAGCCTCTACAGCTATTGATAAGGGCAATGCTCTGAATAATTAGATAGTTTTGGCTGAGTTTTCTCAAAAGTGTAGAGAGAACTTGAAAGTGTTGCTAAACTTCACTCCTACTGGGGCTAATCTACGTGCAAGAATAAGAAACTTCAAGTCAATAGTAAACTGCTCAACTATAATTTGGATGGATAGCTGGCCGACTGAAGGCTATAAGGAAGTTGCTGAGACACTTCTCAAGGAAGATGAAGTTGTAAACAGAGACATGATTTTGGAAATTGCGATTTCAATACACATGGATACCATAGCCATGGCTAAGAACTATCTCTAGGAAACGCAGCATTATCTCTACATCACTCCCCATTCATTCATTGACTACATAAATACCTACAAGGAACTATTCGAGTAAAAGCGCACTAGTCTCAAGGAATTGCAGGAAAGGTATGAAACTGGCCTTGAAAGGCTCAAGAATACCCAAGAACAAGTAGAAAAGTTCCAAGAGTAACTGGAGAATAATTCTCCCATGCTGATTGAGAAGCAGATTGAGCTCGAAAAGATACTGGAAAACTTAAAAGAGCAGCACATCAAAGTAGGAAAGCGAAGAGATGCGCTCATGAAAGAAGAATAGGAGCTCAATTATTAAGCTAATATAATTAATTTTGCACCAAAAAAAAAATTAACTATAAACTGCAGGATTTTTGATTGCTATATGAGTAGATATTTTTAATATAATTATTTAGTTTAAAGCGCTCATAGAATTCAAAAAAGGTCATTTGAAAGACTTAAAATAATAAGATTGTGGCTGCTGGTTTAATTTTTGTTTATTTATGAGTAATAGACTACAGTTTTTAATATGTGCTTTCAATTTTACATTGATCAAAATAGCAAACTACTGTCCCATAACCACGATAGTCTTTGAACCTTATCCTCTGTGGTGTGAATATTTATCTTCAATTTAAAGACAACTTTAAGTTCCTTATCCTAATGCAACTGTTGTAGTAGCACCCTTAATTAGATATTTACCAGTTTATAAAATTAAAGTCTTTATCCTTTCACTGATGAATTCCAATTGTGCATCATCATTTGCAGATCAATTTCTTCCAATCTTTTGGTCTTTTGGTTTTTTTTTTTAAAATACTAAGTTTTTTAAGAATTTGCTAAATCTGTAACTTTAGTATTTTGCTAGTATCTACCAAACTTCCGTTAAATTTGCCATTGCAATTTGAGAGTTCTCCATTATAATAATGTGCATTAATTTTATCCTTTCCATCCTAAATTGATTCTTGCCAATACATTTTTCAATGCCTTATTACTGCCCAGAGTTGAAAATAGCTCTAGACCTCAACTACTCTCCCATCTGAATCTACATATCTCTTATTTATCCCTTTTATTACATCTAAAGAGTAAAAATTTTTTCTCTCTGATACAGTTTTTAGTTCGAAGGACCACTTCTACTCTAATAATCATTTCACGCTCCATCAACGCTCTTAATTTCACATTTTGCCCAAGCCCATTTAGGGTAAAAAAGATTTTAGCTATTTTGGGATTTAATACATTGGTTAGCCTTAAATCTGTCTGTTTCATTGGTGAAGAGAGCCTTCTTCTGCAGCCATAGAGATCAGGCAAGAGGAGAATTTTCTTTTAAGCATGTTTATTATGCATAAGCTTATAATAATTTAATTATTATTGATGAATAAATTACTCCTGATATAATCTATTTTATAAAACAAACAGTCACTTAAATTAGCTTACTCCACTTTCAATCAAGAATTTCTAACTTCTCATTGTTATTAGTTAATTTTTTTAAATTGCAAATTCAATTATATTAGCTTAATATTAAATAATATGTTTTAATTTGCAAAGGGAACAAGCAGAGAAGATTAAAGAAGAGTGTGAATTTAATTTGAACAAGGCTACTCCTGAATTATTTAGTGCAATTGCAGCACTTTAAAATCTATCAAAAGTTGAAATAAATGAGCTAAAGACTTTGAAGAATCCTCCTAACGCAGTTAAACTACTTATGGAAGGTGTCTGCATATTGTTGAAAGTGGAGCCAATAAAGTTCAAGGCTAAGGATGGAATTGGCTATACCAAAGACTATTGGGCAGCTGCAACTAGCAAGCACGTGCTTGGAAACCCTAAGCTTTAAGAAATCTTAGTAAACTTTGATCACACTCAACTTGAGCCTGAGAGTATGCAATAGCTGGAAGAGCTTACTGAAAACACTGATTTTGTGTATGAAAACATAGCCAGAGCTTGCAAAGCTGCTAGAGGTAAGTCATTCTGAAGATTAAAATCTGAGGAGGGAATTACTAATTGATAATCGGAAATTATAAATTCTTATAAAATCATTAAAGTAGGTTGTTTTTTAATGTCAGCGACTAATAATGTATAAAATTCAATTTATATCTAGCATGTATTAAAATTATAAATAGAATATTTTATACAATGGAAGTTATGCATAGTAATTTATCTGCGGATCTTTTTCGAAGGCCGTTTAATGTAAAATATCCCCATATTTTTATAGATTAAATTTTTTGAAATTCATACCTAAAAGCTGAACATACCTACACCTAAAAATGAGATATATCTAAAAAATGTTGTAATATTTAAAAAAAGTTTAGTTTCTCTCTGTAAACTGAATTTCTTGCCCGCAATACAAAATAGGAACGAACAGTACTATATAAACATTTTTAAAAAGAGATGCATCATTTTTACTGAATATAACTTATAATTTTAGTAATTAAGATAATTTGAGAGTGTGATAAATCTCAATTATAATACATTTACTCACCTGTCTCAACCATAGTAGCAAAGGAATTAAATTCATCAATCTCCTCAAATGTCGAGCACGAAAACAAAATTAGAAAACAATAACGATCAGCATAAAAGAGAGGATCCTAGTTCTCACCCAATATTTCTTCTAATATATTTTAACAGTCTATACTTTTACGGTTTATCCGGGTAATGGTCCGAATGTCATCAGAGAAGCCATGTAGCGGTACGGAAAGTTTAGAGAGATCCCCTAAAGATGATTCCCTCGATAAGGCAAATTTCATCTGGAGGCCAACTAATTTCAATTTAAGGGTAAATAATTCACTCCTCTTTATTTAAGTATAGATGTACTCTCATATCGATAGAGTAATGAGGGATCCAGAGAGAGGTAGTACATACGTTATAAATCATTTGGAAAATATAAGAGGTATCACTACCAAAACGGGCTTAGTAAGAACTTTGAAGCAATATTACAAAGATAAATAAGAAGCCAGTAAGTAAAAAAGCATAGATTAACTAATATATAGTTGAAAATGGCTACAGTGTATTTGACTCTACTCCAACGTCTTTTGTTGTATCTTCCTCTATCGACACTTATGAATACCATCAGTTTGTTTCCAGATTTATAGACTTTAGTAGGAATGACGGCGCTTCGAATAAAGAAAGAATACCCCCAAAGTGTTATTTTATGTTTTAGAAGCATTGCTAGGGGAATTACTGGCTAGTTAAACCTGCGAATTTAAATCAAGGAAGAGGCATAGAAATTTTCAACAAACTAGAGGACATTTAGAAATTTCTAACCTCAAGGCCAATGTTTTCTTACTGGGTCATTTAGAAATATATAGAAAAGCCTTTGCTCTTTAAGGGCAGAAAATTCGATATTAGAGTATGGGCGATAGCCACTCATAAAAATGAGTTTTACTTCTATAAGAAAGGATATTTAAGAACCAGCTCAGATGATTATTCTCTAGCTAATGAAAATAATTATGTTCATTTGACAAATAACTGTCTTCAGAAGTACGGAGATAACTATGGAAAACATGAAGATGGGAACACAATAGGTTATGAAATGTTTCAAGAGTATCTTGATAAGGAGTTTCCAGAGTTAAATATAGACGTTTAGGAACATTTTATAAAAAGGATTAAGGATCTAATGCTGGATGTATATCACTCATCAAAGATATATTTTGTGCACTAATTTTTATATTAATTTAAGAAGACATTAAACCCTAACAAGCGGAAAAATTGCTTTGAATTTTTAGGATTCGACTTCCTAATTGATGAAGATATGAGAGTGTGGTTAATTGAAGTGAATACGAATCCATACTTGGGAATTCCAAACGACTATATTAAGGATTTACTCCCTAAAATGATAGATGATATGTTTGAAATAGTGCTCGACCCTGTATTTAAGCCTGAGAATGAATAAATTTCTCCATCTAATGAGTTTGAGATTCTTTTTATTTTTATATTAATTTATAAACTTATAGCAAAATGAATAAATAAAAGCTTGCTTTATACTTGATACATGCAATCAACCAAATCTTTTAAGCGATGAATTTTTAATATTTGAAATAGAGTTTTAAACAGCTAAAATTGAGATTGCCTCCTCGATCTGCAGTTATCTTAGAATCTATAAAAATCATTTCTAGACTTCTTAATATTTAATGAAAGCAATTAACTAAGTTTGAATTCATTTTTTCAATATAGAAATTTCGATCTTAAGCACATAAATCATTTTAACTATACTCAATTAACTCATGAAAATAAGTCTTCAAAAACGAATTTAAAAAATATCCTAAAATTGTTACTAATTGCTTATGTTGAAATTAAATAAGTTAAAATATATTTAAATACTTTTAAGGTCATTCAATTTTTAATTTTATTGTTCTTTACAGTTAAAGCTAGGGTATAGACTTACGAAGGAAAATAGATGAAGGTATCTACCCAATAAAGTAGCTCGAATAGCTTAGACATAGCAAACCAGCCATACTTAAAAAGAGAAAATAGTAACGAAATAAAACCATAGCCCCTCATACTCATTTATATTATAATTTTGAAGGAGCAGAAAATTAGTAAGATAAAAAGCTCATTGATCTACAAATGAGCAGTCCCTACAGCTTAAGAGACTAGTCTAAGCTTCTAAAACCAAGACTCTCCCCAAAAGCAACCTATTCTAAAATGTAGCCACCGCTCACCTTAACCAAGAGTATAAATTCGATGTCATAGACTAGCTTTGCAAAGTTTAGTCTTCAATAACAATAGGCATAGTAATTCTTATCTCAGCGAGATTAAATTCCAGAGTCATTAGAGGAGTCTCAGTTGTAACCATAAATTATGGCAAACAAATTTAAAACAGTGGTGGAGCAAGTAGCAGCTAGGAATTTAATTTTATATTTAATTAGCTCTAAACTAGCAAAGTGCAAACTTTAAGAGAGATTTCAATGCAGCTTTGAACAAGATAGTGGGTACACTTAAAAACTGGGAGATTTTCAGTGAAAAAGAACATCAAGACTCTCTCAGCGCACTGAATTCCCTTGCAAGTAATTATAACTATGCTTGCTTTACTGAAGAAGACTTATAAATGATTTTTTGTAAATTTCTCATTCAACAAGATTTTCAATCTGATGGATAGCAGCTAGCAAGATAACATTTTGCCAGTGTCATTTTAAAATTGGAGTACTAGGGAAAGCGTAATAAGCATGTTCAAGAATTTCTAGTTCAAAAAGGTATACATAATGAATCTTTTGAATTTCCCTTCAAAGCATTTGCAGACTATTTATGCTATAGCACATTAAAACCTACAGATTTTTAAGGAGGAGCTATTTTAAGCGAAAGAAACTTCAAATAATGAAGAAGGAGAAACGAATCTAGAGTAGAGGTCTAAGTTGATATCCATAGCCTTACAAGTTTGTAAATTTAAATTAAGTTCTTTCAAAGCTTCTCTGTTTGAATTAAAAGAAGCTTTATATCCCTGGAGAGACGTTAGAGAGCCATAAATTACGATCTAAGTCCTTTGAGAACTGTGTGCTTGATATACTTGTGTATTTGAATTTGAAAGTTAGTTCTTTGCTAGTATCATCTCATTAATCTTCTAATGAAGAAGCTAAGAGGCATTTAGCGCAAATAGAATCTTAGCTCAGCTCCATCTGTTTGGAAATGATGGATGTAGAAGACTTCAAGCTATACTTTAAAACTAAGAAAAATAGTCTCAGCCAACTTCTCGAGCTTGAATCTGAATAAAAAATCTTTATTTATTAATCATCCCAAGATGAAGATAAGGTGAATGACTATATTATGTAAAAGCAGAATGAAGCTGTTTAAAAGCAGGAAGTGTTTCTGCAAGAAGAAGCGCTCAGAAAGGAGAGGATTCTAAAGGAGTTTCAATAGAAAAGAGAACAAAGTGAGAAAGAATTAGAAGAGAAGCGAAGAAGAGCAGAAGAGGGATTTCAGAAGAGAATAGAGGAAAAGAGAAAGCAGCAACTAGAGCAAATGAAAAGGGAAATGAGTGAGAGGGAACAAAATTTAAGGGAGGAAGAGGAAAGGAAGAAGTAATTGCAGGAATAACTCAGAAAGAAAGAGGAGGCAAGAAAAGCAAAGAGTAATCGATTAGATGAAAAAGAAATTAGAAGAGGAGAACAAAAGAACATTATAGGATGATAAAAAGAGAATGGAAAAGGAAGAGGAAAGATAGAAAGCGATTGAGGATTGGCATTTAAATAAGGTGAGAGGTAGTGGTGCTGGAATTGGGGGAATATATCTTCATAAGCAGATAGTAGATTAATCTAAACAGTTAATTGATATTCAAGAAGGTGGAGCTACTATTTCAGGCTAGGTCTATTTGTAGCCTAAGACCTTTAAAAGGCTTAATCAATCCATAATATTTTTTATTGGTTAAAATAAAGTATTAAATTTAATACTCGAGATATTATAGTTATAAATTTTCGGATGATACAATAAAAATGTATAAAAGCACTTCTCATTTTTAATTGTGGCTTTCAATATATTTAAAATTAGATCAATGAATAAAACTCATACTTAAAAATTAGATATTCCTTTTCGAATAAAAAAGTGCTATATATTTTAATTTTTTGCCATTTAACCTTTCAAGATGATGATGTATAATTTTCTTATTTAAAATTGCAATATTCAACTTTTTTCTTCAAATAATTAATTATTTGATTGTTTAATCAATAGGGTTCAAGAAGATTAGGAAGCAAGCCTGAAAAATCTCGTGTAGTAAACAACTCATTTGACCAATCAGTGGACAAGAAGAATCAAAGTCTGCTTGAAATTGGACTAAACACAGAAATTTAAGATGTGCAGGGCAATATTGTTTAATTTTAATCCAGATTTTACACAAGAATAGTTCATTAGAAAAGGAGGGTAAATTATCCTCGAGCCACTAATAGGCCATAGACAAGCAAACATTTCCAAAATGTCAATGACTGGCACCTTTTGAACAGCCCTCAGAAAGCTTCAAAGATTAACCTGGAGATGCCATATTTATTTTATCCACTTACTCTCCATAAAAAAGCCAAGTACTTGAATATGTAAAACCTAAGACCCTTTGAATTAGCTCAACAAGATAAAACATTTACCACACTCAAGAATTCACAATCACAGAAATAATTAAAAAGAACATAATATATTTTAATTGCAATATTAATTATCATAAATAATTTAAATCTAGAAATCTCTGAAGAACTAGTTTTAAAATTAAGTGACTCTCAGACAGTAGTATCAGCCGACTATAAACATCCAACCAAGTTAATTTGCAAAAATAGGTATTGGAAAACCTATAAACATTCTACCGCATCTCGGACTATTCAACCCTAATGACAATTAAATATTTGCGTTATCAGCTAACCAAAATTCAGAACCACCTGGAAGTGGGGCGTCACCATTTGCTATTAACTACTCCATCATCAATCCTGGTAGTAATAAGAATCTTAGTTTAATTAAAAAATAATTAGATATTATAGTTGAGAATTTAATTAAAATCGGTAATTGATTAAAATAATAAATGGAGAGTTGCAACTTCGTGGCAGTAGAAATTGGCCAAACATCCCCTATTCTGCAGCTTGTTCGATTGCTTAACAAATAATAATACGAGTTTCTTCTTTAAAAATCTTCTTAGCACCTCTCAGCAGCGAGATATGATGCTCGCATTATTCTTCATAGTAATTTCATCTTCATCACTTATTGATTGTTTATAACTCTTGACTGAGCATTCCTACAAAAATGTTACAAGGATAAAAAGTTCTTAAAATTTTATGTTGAATCAAATGGTCTAATAATTATTTATATTCGACACCCTTCAACTGATGCTGATTTGTAAAATTTTAATTTAATAGATAATTTAATTATCTTTTATATTAAATTTTCATCTATATTTTCAGACTTATTTAATTTGATTACCTTCTTGACTAAATAATTTTTAAATATACTAAAATTTATATTAACTTGAAATAATTATATTATTTTATTTAAGAAAATCTGTAATAAAAACAGAATGAGTATTATTGTCCAAATTTTAATTGACATGGTTTTTCTTTACAATGATTTGTGAGTGCGAACGACATAAGATTATTCAACATTTATGGGCACCCGTCAAGAAGGGAAACTGTTTAAAACGGTATAAACAATATAAAGAGGAGCAGCCGTTACAAGATTGGAACTATTTCCGGACTTCCCAATCCATCATAATTTATACTATTTGACGTTTATGTTATTTTATATATTGAATACACAATTCAAACTGCAAAAGAAAAAGAACAACAGCATAGTAGACTACAAGCAAGTTACAATAGATGGAACCATCCTCGGAGACAGGAAATATTTGTAGACTCTTCAAGGCAACTACGAGCTCCCAAACTTTAATTATTTTTAGAGTTAATTTTAAACAACCAGAGCAGTTTTATGATATTGGAGGGACAAACTCAGAGCTACGAAAAGCATAAACTAGACTTCTCTTCTAACCAAAGTTCTGGCGAAATAGATATCAACCAGATTAGAAATATGGAATTTAATTATAGTTTTAATTTTCAGGCAGCGCAACAATCGACCATCAATAACACAACCTAATTATGAATGCTCCCAGTGATTGAATTAAGTTGTAATAGAATAATAAAAAAACATATTTTGTCAAATTCAATAAATTCATTAATATCAAAAGGTAAAGATGCTTTAAAAGTATTTTATAGTTATATTAAAGCAAATTAAAGGTTGTAAATAATTCTAAGTATAAAATGGAAATTCTCTCACTAGAAATAAAAAGGATTGAGGCATCTTAAGATGGTCAAAGTCAAGAGAAAACTGTCCATCAAACTTCTATAAATAAAGAACTAGATGCAAACGACCAAAATTGTTATGATTCTCAAACTCCTGAAGGCAGATAAAATTTTATGAATATTACCATGGAGGCTTTAACTAAACTAAAGGAAAATACAGATTATTGTTCAAATATATCTAGTTTTATTCGTCAATGTTTTATGTAAAATATCATATAAATGTGATGAAATACAAATCCTTCTAAAAAATATAAGAGCTAAAATAATATTTTTTAATAAGAAATGAAAGAAAATAATTGAAGGTAAAGATTAAAATTATTATCGAATAATTTAATTAGATCAATTTAATAATTCCTGACCTAGATCATAGAAGGTATAAAATATTTCATCTTATTTAATTGTAGAGTAAAAGAACGATTAAGAATTTCTACGAAGATAAAAAGAGAAAGATTTATAGAAGCGATAGAAACTTTACTGAGAAAAATTTAGAGTTTAATTTAACCAAGCATAACTATTTAACTTAGTCTTTATTGAGAAGCTTCTTTTATCAGAATTACTTCATTTCTTGCTTCATTTGGATTGAGAATATCTTCTACCTTTAATCATTATTATGGCATAAAGTCTATGTAATCCTTTGTCTAAAGACTTTGAAGCCAATCACTATCTAGACTGCATAAAGACTCTCGCTAGATTTAGTATTGATCTATTGTTAATTTTGAGTGTTAGTTTTGTATCTTCAAAAGAGTGTCATCAATTTCGCTTTCTCTATCTTTTTATCTGAATGAGCGTTTAAAAACTTCTTCCAAGTCATACTCTTTAATAAGGCGATCAAGTAGCGAGCTTTCCTGCTAGATTCCTTCCCCTTTTGGACTATCATCTCTTCTAAGACTCGACTTGGAAAAATTAAAGTTGTCCCTTGAGTATCTTAGAATATCGTCTAGATTGCTCATGTCATTTTGATTATTGTTCTACAATTAAATGCTCTAGTCATATTCTTAGATACTCTATCTGAATGGATCCTCTTCTTCAATGACAAAATTCTAATACTTAGATTCATGATGCATTTCATTAAGATTGTACTTAATAGTCTGTACATTGCAGATAGAGTTGTAATTGTTGCTTGCTCTGTTGAACTTGGTGCTGTTCTCTCTAAAAAATAGTTGATCAAATCCACCCTAGTTAAAGCCAGAGCTTTTATTTTTAGAGTGAGAATGCTGTGCAGAACTACTTGGCTTTGGGATTCCTCTTCTTTCCTTGGTACTGGGAACTCTTTCATTGTGAGAAGCTCTCCTTGTGACGAAGCACTAAGTTGAGGTTTGATGAGGAGTAAGAACGGACATGCTTAAATTATTGACATTAGTTTGTGAGGTAGCTCTTGATCTTTCATTTTTGCTTTGCGACCTTTCTTGAGCTCTTTTTTCAGACTATAGATTGAAATCTACTGGCACAGTTAAATCTTTTACACTTCTTTTCACTAAGAAGCTTGGCCTCTCCCTATATTCCTTGGCAATGAATTTACTACTAGTTATCATGGATCTAGAACTCTTTGAAGCACTCAGTTGTTGGGAGCTATTGTGCAATAATTATAAATTTATGATGTATTAAATTTTATAAGCAATTTAAACACAAAATGGTCTTTTACTCTTATAATTAAACTAATTTTAATGACAAACCTAAACTTAGTTAGCAATATCTTTTTTTTAAAAAAAATTTGTATCTTTGTTAAACTTATTTGAAGATCGGACTGAGAAGACATCAAGTGTATTTAAATTTGCTGGTTGTAGATTTTCTTGATAGATCTATAGCCCACTTGCAATTCCACCTCTTTAAGATTTAGAACTCTTTAGATAAGGACTAGCTTTCTTTACTTATAAAGGAGACTTGTGGATTGAATTCTGTTTAGCATTCGAGCTTTAATTCTTGTTTAGCTTGCATTTATCTCTAGGAAGTTAGTTCGAATCATACACATCTGAATAAGGATCGATGGTTAGAGTTTCATCGGAGCATACTTTGAAGTTCTAACTGTATCTTTTAAATTCATTTTGATGCAAATTTCTATTATTTATAAAAAAAATATTAAAAAAGGAAAAGGAAAATATAAAATTTATCTTTTATTGATATTTATAAGAAATTTATAAAGACCTTGATATAATTATTTTATGTTAAATCATATTTCATGCATTAAATGAAGATTTTATTAAATATTTCTATTGGACTTGCTTCCGCTTAAGCAATTTTATTAACGAGAAAAACTATCACTTGCTCTCTTAGAGTTACTTAATTATTGTTTGCCTTTATAAACAGACTGCTGGTAACTCTTTTCCTCATTAATCAAGCGCTTTTAGTTGCTAAACGAACATAAATCTTTGTGGCTTTAGTTCTAAGTGTATACCTAATAAATAATTATATTTAGTATAATAATTTGAGCTTTAAGCTCCTAGATAGAAGTTGTTCTATCCATTGTTCCTTCCATTAGCAACTTTATTGTTTTGAAACCTTTAGAATGACTGTGGCTTTCCAAATGAACATTAATCATTTATCTTGTTGTTAGGAAAAAGAAGAGGATGCTTTTGCATTCCATCAAATTTACTCTATGAGTTCTTCTTATCTGACTTGAGAACTGACTCTAAAAATCTCTTGCTCTTTTTGGCTGTAGTCTGGCAGTGATATAGTTTGATTACAACTTGCAATGAACTTATTGTTTGAGGAATTGTCTGCTGTTGGAATTTTAACTAAGGATATTCTTAAGCTGTGCTTTTAGATTCTTCTCCTGCACTGCTTCTAACATCTTCCTGAGTTGCTGCTTGTGTAGTTTTCTTGTGTGATTTAACTCTTGAGTTTCTAGAGTCCAATTGGTTTTGGATATTGAAGGTTTAATTAGTTGCAGTTTCTTTGCGAGTTGGAATTTGCTTATTAGTAGGCACTGGTTTGTAATTGCTTTAAATTAATACTAAATAAGCTGTGAATGTTGGGTTTTGAAGCTGATGTTTTAAACTTTTTATTGCTTTGTAAACTGGATAGTTGGTCGTTTTTGACTTGTCTGCTCTTTGAATCCCGTTCCTAAACAATTGATTTGCAATAAGATTATATGCTTATTATCATCTATAAATTTCTCAGACCCTGATGGTTATAAAGCTATGATATGCCCACTTGGTCTAGAAGAATTGAGAGCAATTGCTATGTATGAGCTCATGAATCTTATTCACATAAATTTATTAAATAATCCTTGAATTAAAAAGATAATAAAAAATTAAATTAAACTTTTTTCCAAAATTATTTATTGCAAAAGCAAAATGTAAGTTACTTGTCATATAAACAATTTATAAGGCTCTATTTTAGACCATTTGGAATAAATTAGAATCTTATTTAGTTGGCTGAATAACTTAATTGATATACTTTTTATATTTCTCTATTTGATTGTATTTCCTAGTAGCTTGTTAGTGAATCTTAAATTTAAATTTTAAATTCTGTTCTCTGCCTTGAATACTAATAAATATGTAAAAAAAAAAAGCTATTTTCATAATAAAGATGAATTTGTGGATTTAAAGCTGATATACAAAATGCAGCAATCTACGATAAATAAGGCTTTCCATAAGCCTCTAGCTGTGCAGTGTTTTGACTCTCCTCCACCTCTTATTTGAACATTTTACCAATTCTGAAGCCATTCTCTCTCTGGATTCTGTACATATTCTGTATTGCTCTCTTTACTCAATCGAGATAACATATTGCTCCCTAATTATTGTCACTGAATTTCTACTTTCATTAGATCTACTACCTCTTCATTTGAAGTTGTCAAATACCCAAGAATTCTCTAGTTTTCACTCTCCAATGTGGTTGTCATTTTAACTCTGTTCTCCTAGTGTCTTCCATTCTTAATTGCTATAATGAAATTGAATTAGGAAAACTTAATTACACTTATTTATTTACTCTTAAAATTAATTAAGAATTAGCAAACAATAATTAAGACTCTGAATAAAAATTATAAGATCTCTAATAAGGCTTTTCTTTAATAGAGATATCATTTAAGAACTACATTAAGACTGTTTGCCTTAAAAGATATTAACTTTTAAGAATTCTTAATTAATTTTAAGAGTAAATAAATAAGTGTAATTAAGTTTTCCTAATTCAATTTCATTATAGCAATTAAGAATGGAAGACACAAGGAGAACAGAGTTAAAATGACAACCACATTGGAGAGTGAAAACTAAGAATTCTTGGGTATTTGACAACTTCAATGAGAGGTAAGTAGATCTAATGACAAGTAGAAATTTCAGTGACAATACTGTAGGGAGCAGATATGTTATCTCGATTGAGCTAAAGAGAGCAATACAGAATATGTACAGAATCCAGAGAGAGAATGGCTTCAGAATTGGTAAAATGTTCAAATAAGAGGTGGAGGAGAGTCAAAACACTGCACAGCTAGAGCTTATGGGAAGCCTTATTTATCGTAGATTTGCTGCATTTTTGTATATCAGCTTTAAATCCACAAATTCATCTTTATATTATGGCTAACAAGAAAAATATTTAGCTAGTCATTTACTTGTGATATATAAGAAGTTAATTTAACTTTTTTTTTAAAAAAAGCCTTATTTATAATAATTATGAATCTCTAGGCCCTTATTGTTGCCACAAGAACAAATCAGGTTCTTCTTGATAATGTTTAAAGACACCTAAGTGAGCTAGAATTATTTTCTAGAGGATGGGTAGTAGCCAATCCAACTTTCGACTATTATCTGAAGCTAAGTGGCTCTAATTTGCTAGAACAAAATCTCAAGAAGCTCCATATGAATTTAAATTTAATGAATGAGAGATCTACAGTGCTCTCCCAAATATCAGGAGGAATAGCCGACATTTACTACAACATAATTGCAAGAAAGAATAGAAACAGAAACTTCGTTGAGAAGCATTTCCAAAAGCACAGAATGGATATAATTCAGACCAAAGAAAAACATGAAACTCAACTAAGGAAGATAAGAACTTTTAGACTGTCACTTTTATAAGACTTCTGCTAGGATATTTTGGCAGAGGTATACGGGGATGCAGTCAAACTTCAGCTTTTGATTTAATGCGACTAGCTGAGGAAGAGATCATATTTACTCCCAAAAGAGTCTAACTTATTCGAATTCGGAGCACCAACTAATGGTGAAATTTTTATTAAGTTGAATACCAATGCGCTGCATATTCTGTAGAGCATCATGAGAATTCAAAGCAGTTGAAGTTCTTAGATAAGACTAAAAGGAAAATTAATAGATTATGGAGGATTCCCTCATTTAAAGAGATCATAAAATTGCCAAGCACTTACGACTAAGTGAGACAGCTGAATCTTAGTCACTTATTTCAGTTCGAAATTAACTCTTAGACGAAGAAGATACACCCGAACTTCGCTAAGAATTCTTAACATAAAGTTATAAGGATGAGGTTGCCAAAGCTAAAGTCTGCAGATTTAAGTGATACAGAAACTATTTTCAAAGAAAAGGCAAGGTTTGTTGAATTTGAAAATGCCTATAATTATCAATACATTTTCAATTCCAATTAGCTGTTAACAGCTTAATAATCACCGATATTGCTAAGTTTACTGTTTTACTTCACATCACTTTAGAACTTTTTCGATCTTGAGTTATTCTAAAACAAAATTGGATCTTAAGCGTAGACTATTTCAACTTTAGAGCATAACGTATTAAGTGGTATACCTTTTTGGGAAGAAAGCGATGAATCACTCTTCAACAATTAAACTAATTAGTCAAGCTAGTAACCATCAGCTATGGTTTCACCAAGAAAAGGACCATCTGGGGCAACTGAGTTGACTCCAATGAGTAATAAATCTCCACAAGGAAAAAATTAAGCTTTTGACACCAAGTCCAAGTAGTCTCTGGAATCCAAAAAGAATGTCGTTGCAAACATAGGATACAAAAATGAGTTATCTAAGTTTGTTATTGAAAGAATCGCTAAAGAAAAGAAATATAAACTTACATTACACTAAGAACTTGAGTCTCTTAAGGATAAATTTGTGGAGTTTGAAGTCATAATGTATAAACTTGAGCTTAATGAAGACATTATGAATGCAGCCTTGTTCTTAAATGAGTAGGCTCATCTCTCTTTCTATGGTATGCTGGCGAGTCTTACTCAAGTTCAATCATTTTATTAGAAAGAGGCCAACGGAGTGAACTAACTAAAGCCTTAGAAGGAATTGATTGAGCTAAATAGCTTGATAACCTCACTCTCTCATTTTAATGATACTAAAATTACCTACTCAAACGGGTTTCATGTTAATAACGCCATTACAAGAGTAAATCAGCAATACTTGGACGAAAGCAGCACTAAATTTGACTATGAGTAATGGAAAAGAAGTGTTCAGCCTGTAATCGATGAAAATGCTTTAGCACCCTCAGAGTTCACTCTGATTAGTAGTATGTATTATATTTACTTTGTAGTATGTTCGAGTAGAGTTCAATAAATCTTAAGACTTTCAAAAAGAACAAAGTGTACATGGGCAGATTCCCTCCTAGAGATTACTCCTTTTTAGACCTTGAACTCATGAATGTCGATAAAAATATGAGAAGATACATCTACTCAAACTTTGTGTCTGTTGATTAGCAGCTTAAAGAATACCTACGATATAAGTTCAATCATGAGGATCAGTATTTTGTCGGAAACCTCAATCAATACTTTATCTTATTTTATGCAAATAAAGTACTTTGATTTGCTATTTGAGAAGAAACAGTACTTGAAAACTTTGCTGAAGTCTAGGCAGCTGAAAAAGATAGTAATGATCTTGTTGGGTGATTAACCAGTACCAATCGACTTCAAGGAGCTCAATAGTCTATAGTAAATTTATGGAGAAGAAGTCCAGTGGAAAATTAATACAAAATGGGACGACTACTAGATCAATAAGATAAAGAGGCAAGAAAGGGAACAGGCAAAAAGAGTTAACCCTTAAGGTGGCAGAGAGAACTTTAACTCTTCACAGATCAATAGCTCATTAAGTTTAATTACATTAGAATAAATTTTTTTCATTAAAGAAAAAGGACGAAGGCTAGAACTCGAATGTGATTAGTTAATTGGAGCTGGCTCAAGTAGAAATCGAAGTCCTTTCCAATGAGGTACAAAGATTCTTGATTTCTTCCTCCTTTAAAATGCTTGATCGGGAAAGTGCTGCGCTTGCTAAGGCATTCGAGTTAAATGGGAAATAGTTTGAATTCTATATCCATCCTTGCTAGCAATTCGCGAGTACCAGAGATTAGAAGGTAGACAAAAGAAATCATCTTGACATCATCAATAAAGTTAGCTTTGCTCAGAAATTATTTAAACATATCATTTTTCTAATTCTTGACCTAAATAAGGAATAGATGCTTAGAGATAGAGACTATCACATCTGGAGTAGGTATGGTGATTTCATAGAAGGATTTAAATGAGTGCATTGAAGAAGCTTGCAGATCTCTTATCAAATTTGGAGAGGTAGAGATGCGGTCAAGATGTGAGACTTTTGCTATCAACAATTTTATTCTATTTTGTTTAGTTTAATTATTTAGCGAATTTAAGTAAACGTATTTATTTAAAAAACATTTTATCTCATTTATTATGAAACTTCTTTATTGTCCATTCCTTAATATAATAGCATTATTTTAAATTATATCTCTTTAATATCTATATTAATTAATACAATATGAGACAAGCGATTTTTGGTTTCTTAGATTTCATATAAACCCTTTTTTTGTTCTCGAAGAGTATTTAAATAAAATTCTTCATTCTGCTAAATATTTTAATAATAATTTGTCCAAGAAAACAAATTTAACAGAATTATAATTATGCTATCTAGCAAGTCTAATATGAGAATTTGATATACATAAAAGACAGGCAGCTCCTAAACATGGAAGAGAAGCTGAAACACTCAAAGAATTAACTTGACAAACTTATTCGCACTAAGGTCTACTCTAAGGGCAATTAGCTTGTTTATGAGTTAGACACCTCCACTCGCTAACTCAGGCTAATAAAGGACAATTTATTTGAGATGGAGAAAAAGCTGAGTGAAAAGATGCGACTTGAGTTTGAAAGAGAACTGGACTAGAGATAAATGGAGTTGCAGGAGTGCAGGCGAAAGTTCGCTGAATTCTAAGCAAATGTAAATGCAAGGGTCATGGCTGATGTTAGGGAAAACGTAAACAACATTGATTCTCTCATGAAGAGCAAGGCAGAGCATTTCAAAGACATTTCAAAGTCTAACAATCATAGTCTCAATAAATTTAATTATAGTGCTCTTTAAACACAGACTTCTATGCTTGGTGGCATGGGAGCCACTACTATAAACATTAACAATTTGACTATCAAAAATTTATCTACCAATTCAAACGGTCAAACTTAGAATCAAGGGCTACTAGGAAGTGTAGGAGTTGGATTGAGCCTCGGTGATTAGAGTTACTTTTAGAGAATGATGAAAGAGTTTGAAGTTCTCAAGTAAAATGAAAAAGAGTCCAGAGAAGAAGATTATTAAATTCACTTGATCATCATAATCATCATTCTTATATTGAAGAAGTCATAAAGCTTCAAGAAGTGATTAGAAAGATGAGAATCTTTGACAGATTTAAAACAGTGCTAACCAATTAAAAGTATGAGCATAAGCTTGACAACCTTAGAGATCAGCTCAACTCTAACTCCCTTCTTTGGGAGCAACTCGCAGAAGGAGAGAAGAGAGAGAAGATTCTAAAGAGAGAACTGGAGTAAGCTCAGTAAGAGATAGTAACCCAAGAAAAGATAATCGAGCAAGTCAAAGACGAGCTCAAAAAAGAGAGGGCAGAAAAACTTAAGCTCATCCAATAAACTTATGATTATCAAAGCCATTTTATAAAGGAAGTATGTATTTTATAAGCAGACAAAGTCAAAGCGCTTGGAGGAATTGGAAGGTAAGGCAAGAGAGTTTGAAGTATTGCACAACTTAAACTTGCCCAAAGTTTTAAACATGCTTGAGTCAAAAGAAGACAAGATCCATGAACTTCAGTCAAAAGAGAAATTACTAGGAGCTTAAATGCAGCAGATTGAGAGACTTAAAATAACGAGGTAGCAGATATTAAAAAGAAGTATCAGTCGGAGGTTAAAATGAAGTCAGAAGCGATGAATAAACTTGAGACCTTAAGACATGAGTTACATCTTATAGAGGGTGCAGATGCTTAAGCAGTAGACGTATGGAAGATATTTTAGTGTGTGTTTTTTGTTAAAAGGACAAATGCAGAAAGTTGATTGAAATTTGCAAAAGCTTCAAAGAGGAGAATGATAAACTTCAGGTGCAACTTTCAATGGGATTAGGAGGTCTTACTGGTAGTTAAGATTAATCATCTTCTCATCTAAACTATCTTCTGCAAGTACCTCACAATACATCTTTTGAGGCAGCAAATATCTCCAACAATTTCCCCATGCTTGTCTCGAGTCAATTAGCATCTCAAAGAGGACAAACTGAATCAATAACTAAAGAAGTTCTGCAGCAACTACAGGAATAGGAAGTAGTTATTTGAAAAAGCAGAGTAGGATCATGGATAAGCAGACCAACCAAAATAGTAAATCTTTTTTACTATTTTCTCTAAATAGAAATGCAAGCAGTATAATCAGAGAAGAACTTAGAGAAGACTAAGATTTTACAACTACACAAGGTAGCGTCAAAAGCAGTTAAACGCATCAAAATTTGCCAAGCAACGAAGACAGTAAAGATCAAACAGGTTCAATCCAATAGGAAAAATAAAGTTTTAGAGGTAAAGAAGGATTATAAAATTATTTATGGAAAGAGTCAGACAAGATTTAAGCTAAAGAATGATATCAAGGGCTTCAATATTTTCTAATCTTAAATTATAAGGGAAGAAATGAGGAGCAAATTTCTTAACAATATCGGCAGCTTTAGAGTCTGAACTAGTCTATGGACAATCCATATTTAGGTATAGGCTCTTCCGCAAACATGTCGATAGTTTTAGCTGGTAATTCAGGAGCCTTTACTGGAACTGCAATCGGTGGAGCAGGTCTACCTCAAGCGACAGAAAAAGGAAATGACTCTAAGAATAATATCTACGAAAATCAATCAAGAAGAGATCATTCAGTTGATGCAGTCAGCAGTTTATCTTAAGCAGGCAGGAGCAAGAGGCTTACTTAAGTGTAGCCTAGAGGCTCCAGCACCAAAGAAATACACGAGGCTTTGCAATAGAAGTTTAGAAATTAAAACAATGCCAACTCAACAAATATTTTCTCTGGCAAGGCACAGGCAGAGCCATCTAATATGGATCACAACACTCCTCCAAAAACTCCTGCGAGGAATCAATAGCATTAACCTTTTGAGTTGGAATCGCATTCTTCATCAGTCTATGGAAAGTTGACGCCAGTTTATGATCCTAAACTGGGACTTACTTAGTAGCAAAGGAAGCTTCAGCAATATGCCACTTAACAGAGAGGAGGAAAGGACTCATCTCTAGGATTAATTCTTATAAAGTATAATGCAATATTTATAAGGATAAGGCAGCAATAGTGTGTTGCTAAGCACAACTCACAATGGAACTCAAGGGGAAGCAAATGTCTTCTCTAGCTTAGGAGCAATTCAAAGCAACAATTAATTCTACTTCACTCAAGGCTCCACTAATCTAGTTGGTCAAACCAGTCATGAATAGCTCTAGCCAATTACTTAACCTGCTATTGATCCTTATAACATGCAGCAAAGCAGAAACTTATTACAATTATCATGCACTTATTTATTGGTCTATTCATTCTTTAAAAATGATAGTCGGATAAACTCAAATTGGAGGGAGACCTGCAAATTTATTAAACTAGATATCTCTATTTGGTCAGAGAATTAACAACAACACTACCAACTTAGTTAACTTGTAATAGATGTAAAACTCTGGCTTAATGAGCAACAATATTCTAACCGGAGATAAAAGCTCCAGAAATAATCCTTAAAAGTTGCATAGGTTTAGTATGTATTTTAATAAAAATGATTGATTAACTAAACTGCTTGTAACCAACCTATTTATTTTAGAAAATTATAATGCTGCTTTATAATGCTGAATATGCAGGGCAACTTGACTGGTAATGGATTTAATATGATTCAAGGTGGAGCCAACCTACTTACGGCAAATTCATTTGCTAATAACTCACTCAATTAGAATCTAATTCAGCTACTCCCTGGGACTTAAGCAGACAGGCAAAGGAGTTCATCTAACTAAACATAGTTAGTCAAATCTAAGATGATCTCACCACCTAGAGCACTCTAAAGAGAATTAGAGAGACCCGCCTTCAAGGGCTAAGTAGTCAAGAAGTAGCCTTCTCATGGCTAAAATAACGAAGTCATCTTCAACTGAATTTATTTCATCCTTTATTTCTTATGATAATTATCAATAAAAGACTTTCTTGTACTTTTAGGTAATCATCTTAATTCAAACTCTAACTATTTGTAGCAAATATTCTCATACTTCTTGATCCCTTGCTTTTGGTTTTTCATGGTAGGATTCGTTCTCTAAAGCAGACTAATTATTATGCTAAGAGCGCTTAGTAACTATGATCGAGGTCTAAGCAGAGACGAAATGAAAAGAAGTTTAATGGCCTTTTTTGTTCTATATTGTAACAAAATACTTTCTTTTCTAATTTGCTATAGACATAGTAACTTTCATGATGATCACTTACTTCCAAATTATTGTGCTGTCTAAGACTCTCATTACGATTTTTACTGGCTTAGTTTGGGTTCCTCAAATTATTGTCAATGTCAAAAATCTTTTAAAAAAATTTTATCGTTCGAGATGCACACCTAACTTGCCGTTTGCTATAAGTAATTAGGCGTTGATAAGTTTTGTGCCGCTTTACATTTGGGGATATCCAGATAACTTCATGTAAATAGAGTCAAGCTTATCTTTTGGACTCATCTACATTTTAGTTATTGGATCGATCGTAAGTTCTTAATTATTCATTAGAGAATAAAGTGGACTTTAATATTTTTTCCAGCACAGTCTTATTAGTTAATTAATTGAATGAATAAAATCGTGTAAACTGTTCTTTAGGTGGGAATATTGATTCTTTAGCAACTCAAAGGTCCTAGATATTTCATACCAAGCAGATTCAAAACACACGGCTACAACTATGAGAGAAAATTGAGAGACGTAGATGATTTAGAAGCGGGTGCAAGTGAAGTAATTCCACTAGACAGCTCTAGAAGTGAGGAATTAGAATAAGAGAGCTCTCATCTTAATGTTCTTAATAAATTATCTAAATGATGACTGTGTGGTTTGTATGCACAACTTGAGATTTGAAGTGGACGAAAACATGCAGCTGTCGAATGGATAGAGCACGAGGGCTAAGATATTCATGTAAACACCATGCGATCACAAGTTCCACAAATTATGCTTGACTAACTGGATGAAGATTAAGCTTGAGTGCCCAGTATGTAGAAGAGTGCTCCCCGCAATTGAGATCGACGGCTGATGTAATAATCGAATATCCAATCAGTTTAAATCAATTCAGCTTTAAATTTCCTTGTAGATATTAATTAAACTTTATTAGTCCTTATAATTTCTGACGAATTCTTTTTGCTCTTGTTCAGAGTTGCAACTCATGAAGTGAAAATAAAAGTTTTATATCTCTTGAAGTAAATGTATTAAATGCGATTAAATCTTTCTAATAAATCATCAATTGCTTCTTTAAGAAATTGCTGAGTTCACTCTAATTTTCAAAATATAATTCTATTAATTATGATGTTGGGATTGAAAATAAATTGATAATTTCGAAATCATGACTCATTTAAAATATAATAAGGAAAAATGACAAAGAAAAAATGTATCACAAATATAAGTCTTATGCTAATACTGACGATACTTGCCAAGGTTAGGCTCTAAGAATCATTATCATAAATTGATAATGTTAACGGGATTGATTAAGACAACTAAACGAGCTACACCATCCGACCTGCTGACGACAATATGTAATAGATTAAATTAAAGAATTAACTTTACACTTTAGAACCATAAATTGGATTCTAGATGAGTATCAGAGAATCTAGGAGTAGATAAACTAACTCTTGAATACTCCTCAATACTCTCAGAAATTTATGGGAGAGTGGCAAATACTTCCTATAGACGCTACTGATGAATATATATTTTAATGCTTCAGTTAAAGTACCAAAGCTTACTAGTTTCTTTAATACAAAGCAGGGAGAGGCATCGATAGATATCAGCTCTTTGATGAACATAACTAATGTCGACCTCCTGCTTTTGGACGGAGAATTCATGAACAGAATACTTAAAATGCAAATCGTAGATGTCGCTACAATTTCAAGTTTTGAAACAGGTCATTTTCCCACTGCTATAAGTTTTTCATTTTATTGCATTGTATTTTGCTAAAAATGGTTCAGTGATAGACTTGAAAGACATTCGAAGTGAAGTAGGCGGGGATGAAGATAATCTAGAAGAAGAAGGGCAAGTAGTTTAGTAGAATCTGACTTCTAAAGCCTTTCTCAATGCAACTTTTATGATAGAACATGCTTCTTCTTTTTAAAATGTGTTTGATACGTTCAAGTAGGTTCAAACTAAGAGTAAGAGTGATTAAGAAATAATATATTCTATAGTGTGCACAGTTGCCGCAATAATCGGGGTTTAATCGAAAGAGCAGGGAGAGCAAATCTTTCGAATGGAAATGCATCAAATATTTGATCTGTCGATCCCTTTATCCAGCTCAGAGATATGCATTCCCTTTGGAACGAAATTAAGCATAAATGGCAGCTCTAATTATAACCAAAGAATTGAGGAAAAGCACCAGAAAATATACACCATGAGTAGTATCTTGACTCTTATTTTATTATATATTTTTGATACATAAACCTCTATTGTTGGTAATCACAACCTACTATACTATTAAAGAAGTCAGTCAAGTATAAAATTGCCTTCAGCTTAGAGAAATGGAGGGCCAGTAATAAAATTATGCGAAGGATCTATCTCTTTTGAGCTATTGCTTTATCTGTATGTGGAATATGTGCTACTCTCTCTCATTTCTGATTGCAGGCCTGTACTTTTATCCTCTAAAAATAAATTGATATATATATATATATTGATTTCGAAGAAAAATTAAACAATCTTATAAGGCTGTAAAACACTATTTCTATATTTCAATATTTTCATATAATTCTCAAAATGCCCCAGCTTTGTTTATATACTTTCCAAGATTCTTTTTTATTTCATCAGCTGAGGGTGCACCTCCTACCTGATTCCACTGCTTTACAAGAGCATCTACATGTTTTATTATAGATTCTTGCTCTTCTCTCTCGTGCTAAGTTTGGAGTATTATGTGTCTTAGTATTTCGAATATGCTCTTATCTTCCTCTGTGCTTACAAAGCTCATGAGTGCTCCCTTTCTCAAGTCCTCCACCATTTCCTCATAAGATTTATTTGCTAGAATAGGAGACATTAAGAACAGCTCCAAAAGCATCATGCCAAGAGTTTAAATAGGAACCTCAGGATCATGCAATACTTGCGAGTGCTCAAAGTTAAAATCAATCTAATTTTAACAACTTAGTTGATAATTTTGGATACTATTTAAGGTTCCACATGAATGAATTCAATGTGGTTGGGATCAGATTCTCCTTAAGATCCTCCTGTTGGAATGGGCTAGATTTCCTAAAATGTGCAGATATTGGTGCAATTTACGATTTTCCAGTGTCCTCCAGAATACCACATGAAATCTTCAGGCTTGAACTCGCAGTAATAACTTATAAATTCTTAATTAATATTAACCATACTAGAAAAGAAAGAGCCAAGATGAAATCATATCCAGTAGAATGTATTTCTTCGTATCTAAGTCTATTTTACCTTGCATTTCTGACAAGTACTAATCAACTGAGTAGATGCCTCTTTCCAGCACAATAAATCCTATCCCTTGTTCTTCCCAGTAATCAAGAAGGGTGCTCACATAAGGGGACCTTAGATTTTTGAATAGGCTTACTTATCTGTCAAATTCTACTTTATTTCTTACTATTCTAATCATTATCTTCAAATTTTTGGGCATCTTAGACATTTGATCAAAACCAAACACAACTTCAGTCTCATCAGATCATAATTATTTATATTTTTATCAGTTATCGGTTCATTAATCTTGTATCTTTTCTTGAGTAGCTGATTTGGCGAGATTCCTTAAGTGTGATGAGTTTAAGGATGCTTCTAGATTTAAAGTCCTTAATTGCTTGCTTAAGCTGATTGCATCTAATAACTGTTTTCCATTAATTAAAAATTTATAAAGCTCGTAATTTCTATCAGATACCATGAGATTTATTTGAAATTAAGAGGAAAATATAGTGTTTATAGTATTTATATTGTGTTCAATTGGATGTGAAGATGTCTTAGAAGGCGAGGAGACTTATCATTGACCCTATTGCGATTCCAAGATTTAAATTCCAAAAACAATCCATTTTTAAGATTGATGGTCATGGAAATGATAAATCCTCCAAACTCTTTTTCGTGGTTTTCTAATTTATTGGGAAAACTATTTCCAGCTGCCACTACAAAGAATCCATTACTCAAACCTATCAAGGTAGCGTTAATCATAATCACTGCACTGCTTCCCCAAAATACGTTAGAGGGATTAAACCCCATTAGGAAAGTAGAAGCGATTAGAACTACTCTGCAGGAGATTCCAATTACATAAAGTGGCCTTGGATATTCGTGCCTAAATCTTCCAAAGGTTCTTCCTAAGAAATCTCCCAAGTTGAACATTAGGTTGAATATAAAAATCCTCCAGTCTGCCGATTTGAAAATGCTTAAGTTTCCAGAGTATACTATGCTAGGGTAGAGAAGGAATGTAATCAGAAAGTTTATAAATATAAACAGGATCTCCACCCAAATCTTCTAAATCACAACTGTGTATTCTAGTTTTGGCGAATAACTTTATTCAGCGATAGGCTTCTATGTTTACTATTGATGGATTATAATGATTAATTACTTTTTAAATTAATACTCATAATAAGACAATTAAGATAATTAGCAAAATTGTTAATAAATTATAAATTATATAAATTAGCTATAATCTGAAAGTAAATTCTATTTCTCATTATCTCCAGGTAGAGATGAAATTACAACCTATGGTAAACTCTTAGCTATGTTATATATAATATTATTTAAGCTGATGGAGAAAAGTCAGGATTAAACTCTAAATTTTGACTCAAATTTGTGGACAAATTAATGTTTCCCATATCCTCTCTACTTGGAGTCTTAAAAATATATATTACGACAAAAATATTAAAACAATTAAAATTAAATTTATCAATGTTAACCTAAATTTATTATATAAGATATTGCTTATAAAGAATAAATCTTAAAATTTTAATTTCAATCAGATAAAAATAAATTCTCCTACTATTTTACATCTCAAAAATTTACTTTTATTTAATTTTTAAAAGTTTATTTTTTTAGAATTTTAGTTTTAAAAGATTATTAATTTCCAGCAAATTAATGCAAATTAAATTGATTTGGAGTAGTTGGCCTTTGGCTAATTCTACCGTAGTTGACTGATTCTTAGTTAAGCAACTTCTAATTATCATTTTCAGTACTTTAGTTGTTGTTATTCTTTCTTTTATTGAGATAATGCTGCACGTATGTGGAATTTATGAAAAACTATATTAAGATAAGTAACAGATATAAACACCAATCAGATTCTTAAAAAAAGGCGTGTTTATTTCAAAGAAAGAAACAGAAATAATTTCTTACCGGAAGAGTTAATGTCATCGCCACTAAAATGATACACAAAATAATTAAAAAATACACATAGTTATAAATGAGAACATTAAGTGCGAAGTATAGAATAGTGGAATAGAAATAGTTTATCTCGATACTGCTGTCAAAAGAGAGCAAGCAAATTAATCGAATAAAGCTAACTACAAGTGCACTGAAGGCACACCCTTAAAGATTTGCACCTATAAATTTGGGCTCTATTAGTCCTGCGATTCCCATGAAAATGGAGTTTAGAGTTCCTAAGCACACTCCTATCAAATTAGTAGTTAGTTGAAGGTAAGGAATATTTACCTATGATACCCATAATTATATTGGAAAGGATCCAACTTAGATTTAGCTCGGTATATTGGATAATGAAGGGAAAAGCCGCCAATATTAGAATCAAAGGAATCAGATAGATGTACAGTCTCATTAGATACGAAAAGCTGTAAACTAGTCTGATCCCCAAAGTTTATCCAACCACAAATGAGAAGTTTATTATCATGTTGTAAATGAAATCAGGCTTCCCACCTATCGGCTACACAACAAATTAATCAAAAGGTGTTACAAAATACTGCAAATACAAAAAGATAGATAGGATAGATGCGCTTACAGCATATTTGTGAATGAAATAGTCTAGATCTGTTAGCACTGCCATATTAGGGAGTAGATTTCCAAGGCCATAGAAAAACATCAGCCAAAGAAAGACCTTTGAACTTCCTGGAAATTCAGACTTCACATTTAGGCTATCTTTTGTTAAGATAGGCTTTGAGGCTTGGTTGGAAAAATTATAGAGCGAATCCAATTGCTTGTAGTCTCCTTTTTATTCAATCATTATAATAAAAAATAAGAGTATTTTAAGCACATATTTAATATTTATTTAGCTCGGAATTACATTTGGATCTGAAATTTACTCCATTCACAAATTTAAGCAAATATTGAAGTTTAATACCACCATTTTGTTTACTTTAAAAACAGTGGTGTGAGTGCGATTTAAGTTGTTCTATAATAGCTCCCCATTGGAGCATAAATTATTGTGCAACACGATTTCTATGCTGGCACGCGACACTTACTCTCAAAGATCTATCCTTTGATTAGAGATAAGAAAATGATGCAATCCTCTTCTTGAGATTTATGATATTCAAGAAATTGGGAAGCTGTGTCAAAAGTTCAAAGTTTTACAAAATAAATGATTTTATTTAGTTTATATTATATATCTTATTTTTTTCATCAAACAAGCAAGAGGCTATTGTGGGTGCTTTTCTTTTGAGGTTAAATGGTAAAGATAGTAAACTTTTGACTATTTTTAGTGATGACATTTAAAAAAAGATATCACAACTTTTAGAGTAAATTAAATTTATTTAATTGATAAGATCTGTGATTTAGCAAAGTCTTTTAAATATTTTCAGTACGGAGTGAGCCTTGGAGGCATTTAAAGTACAATAGACAACTTAGGAGGAACCCTGAGATACTATCACTCATATATTTTATGTTTTAACAGCTTCTATGATGATTTGATAATTGTTTGATTAATATTTTAGTCCTGAGCAGAGAGCATAAATGGGGATAAAAGACAACCTATTCAGAATCTCAATAGGAATAGAAAACGCTTCAGATTTGAGGGATGAATCATTTATATTTTAAATACAAATGTAATGATGATTTAGAACAGGCATTCAGCAAAATATTATGAAATAAACTCAAAAACATATTACAAAAGAAACTATTTTATTATATCCGCATATCAAATCAAATTGATTATTCAATTGAGGATTGCTGGGAGTGTCTAAAAACACCATCTAAAGAGAATGAAGTATTGTAAAAAATCCTTGAAAAATGGTGTTAAAATTAATTAATTGAGTGGAGTTTTATTCCTAAGAGATCTAAGGCAGTTTAATATTTTTGTTATTTTTTTTTACATTTAGAGCTTATACTTCAATAATTACATTATAATAATTAAGTAACGTATTCTAAGAATATGCTAACTAATGTCAAAAAAATCTGCTCAAGATAATTTCTAGTAGACTTACTCGTATCTAGGAAGAAAATTTCTAAAAATTTGAAAAATAAACTGCGAAATTATTTCATAAATTAAAAATTACAATTGATTCAACTTATTAAATTTTAATTCTCTTGTGCTTTAAATTTTTTATATAATTTATCAATCATACTTTAACACTGCTATCTTCAGCTGATAATATTTCTTAAATTTCGGTCAAATGATTTTCAGGACCTTTCAAGGAAAGTATTTTAAATCGATCAGGATAGATCCAATTGATATTTCACACCACTGTTCAGTATTAAACAAAATTCTGCATTCTCTAGCTTTGCTATTTATGTTTCAATCCCATCTTCATTAGTTTTATCTTCTCTAGAAAAGCCTTCTCTGCTTTATTTTGTAAAAGTATCTTCCATTAAAATTTATTAAGATATATCCTTTATTAAATTAATTAATATTTTGATCCGTTTTTTATTGAAGATGCAATTAATTTTAAAGTTTTACTGATAGTTGATAACACTTTCTGCTCTCCTATATTTTGTGTAAGATTACTTTATGATGTAAAATCAATTCCTATCTTACTTTTAGAATCCAATATATAAATAAACTATGCAATTTAAATAAACATTTTTATTTCTTACAGATATATTTATATAATTTTTAGTATATTTAAATCCCCTTAATTTGGGAGCAGACATCGTTGTGCACTCAACTTCTAAATATATAAATGGACATTCAGATTCAATGGGAGGAGTATTTGCACTAATCAATAAGACTTATACCAAAGAATGGAGCAGATCAAATAAGGTAAAATGCTATAGCCTTATGCTAAAACGTTATTTTTAATAAAAATATAATATTAAATAAATTATAAAAATATTGGACAATATTTATTTAAATTAATTAATTATTTGCTTTGTAGTAAAGATGAATCGTTGGATTTTAAGAAGATATGCAAATGTGCAAGAAATTCATGAGAAATAAGGTGCGTTCTATGCTATAATTGCTCAGTGTATTGACTCTTGACTCCGTGTTTTTTGAACATTCTACTGCCACTGATGGAGTTCTCTCTCTGAGTTTAGCACCGATTCTTACTCACTTTTTCCAAGGTATCCGAGATAACATGACTGCTCTTCACTGATATGCTCGAGAACTTTCGACTAGGTATTTCGTATACTTGCCTCTCACAGAGGTTACCAGTTCGCTGCGAATTCTTAGTTTTTGTTCATCTTTTCTGTCATTATTCTCAGTTAGTTCCACTGCTGTCTTCCATTCTTAATTGCTAAAATTGAAATGAATAAAGAAAACTTAATTACTCTTATTTATTTAGTCTTAAAATTAATTAAGAATTAGCAAACAGTAATTAAGACTCTGATTAAAATTTATAAGATCCCTAATAAGCCTTTTCTTTAATAGAGATATCATTTAAGAACTACATTAAGAATGTTTGCCTTAAAAGAGATTAACTTTTAAGAATTCTTAATTAATTTTAAGACTAAATAAATAAGAGTAATTAAGTTTTCTTTATTCATTTCAATTTTAGCAATTAAAATGGAAGACAGCAGTGAATAACTGAGAATAATGACAGAAAAGATGAACAAAAACTAAGAATTCCAGCGAACTGGTAACCTCTGTAGAGCAAGTATACGAAATACCTAGTCGAAAGTTCTCGAGCATATCAGTGAAGAGCAGTCATGTTATCTCGGATACCTTGGAAAAAGTGAGTAAGAATCGGTGCTAAACTCAGAGAGAGAACTCCATCAGTGGCAGTAGAATGTTCAAAAAACACGGAGTCAAGAGTCAATACACTGAGCAATTATAGCATAGAACGCACCTTATTTCTCATGAATTTCTTGCACATTTGCATATCTTCTTAAAATCCAACGATTCATCTTTATCTGGTTAAGAGTTAAATGAGATGGGGTGATTTTAGATAAGAGAGGGACTTCAAACTTTGAGAATTAGAGTAAAAAGAATACAAAAGAATTGCCTCGAGATTGCATAATGGCTCAATAGGCATCCTAAAATTGAAAAGGTTTACCATCCTTTGCTTCCTCATCATCCTGGGCACGATATTTTCATCAAATTCTCAATATTAGATCGATAATAAAATACTTGGAAAACAGTAAAGTGAAATACAAAGAGGATTTTTATTTTTTTAAATCGAATTTAAATAATTTAATGTAATCAAGAAATATATAATTTTTACGAAGCATTTTTTTAGCCATTTAATTTTAATGAGCTAGTTTTTATAATTAGAACTTTGATTACCCAGCAAGATTAAATTAAATATGAATTCAAACATGTTAGCATATGATATTAAATTAGATTATTTGAAACATATATTTTTTTCAAATCTTTAAAAACTTCTTTGCTTGATAGTTTTCAAACTTGCTACTATTCCTCATCGATATTTTCGAATGATTGATTTTAGGAGCCTTATATCTGTAGCAATCTAGACATCGATCTATCATCTAAACTGCCTCCATTTAGGTCCCTCCATTTTCATTTTAAGATACATCAGTCTCAATTTAAATTATATTAGTATACTCAAGGTTTGATTGTGAACTGCTTCTTCTGTTGCTTCTTGGAAGGAATTTACCTCCTTGCGTTGAAGAAACTCTGCCTGTAATTTGCTGTCTGTCAAATCCTGCAAGATCATCGGTACTTTGCTCGTAGTTTTCAATTCCCTAGTCAACACTTATATAGTCTATAATTAGAGTTGTATTTATAAAAACGCTCTTTCTTACTTGGAAATTCTTTAGAAAATGAACATAGTCTTGCTCTCTAGAGCTTTTAACTTTTCGACAGGGAGTTTAAAATAAAAATGAAAATGATTTTAAGATATGAAGTTCTGTGTAGTTCATAATGCTCTTAGAAGCAATTGCATAACTTAGAATAAAGACTGAGGCTACACTTAGAAGATTCTCATTCATAAAGAACACAGCCCAAAAGTAGAATACTGGGAGAACATAGCGATTAGATAAATTCATCAGACACAAACTAGATCAGCAGTCAACATGTGAAAAATGTGAGAAAGAATGCTTACTCAGTTTCTTTATCTAAACTTTGGAGTAACTTTATAGAAATCTCAATCATGATCAATTAAAATGCAAATTATAAATGACAAGAGAAAATAGTCCATGCTCCTAAACAGTTTTCATGTCATCTGATATCACAATTAGGGGCATTCTGAGGAGGCAAAGTATCAAATTGTACAAACAGCCTTAAAAGATTAAGCTAAGAATATTTACCTGTAACTCCAAATTATAGCACTCCTGCTAATGTGCCTTGATAGTACTCTTTTTTAAAGAGGTATCGAACCAAATAGAACGGAGTAATTATCAGTAACTAAATTACTCCATTAAAGCTGTAAAATAAATACCTCGAAAAGAGAATCAGTCACAAAGAATGAAGTTATCAGTCTCCAAACTATAATTCATTATTAGATTAAGAAGTGTATTCTTATTGCTCTTTACCTTAAAACGAAGAGAGTACCTTGTATACGTTGTTGCTCAGATAATTCTGGAGTTAAGAAGTGAAGAAAGATGCGATATAGAGAGAGATCTTGCAACTGATTATCAGTCTATGCAATATGGATAAGTACATTAAAAATCTTACTGAATAAGAAAAGGCATTACTTGCCAGAGGGCTCTTGATTTCTCTTTCCATTCTCTTTTAAAAGTTTCCTTGTCATATTGCTGCTTGAAAAAATTAGAGACAGAAGCTAATTAAGGATTGTTGCTGTCGTTGCTTTGTTGATTATTATTGTTACCACTATTCATTTTGGAAAAAAATAAATTTTGTAATTCTAAATTTAGCTCCTTAAATTTTCATTATAAAAATGTAAGCCTTATGATTTTAGAATAAACTTGGAAATTATTATAATAAAGAAAATCTCAATTATTTTTACTTTGCTCAAATGATCCAATTTAATTGGTAGGTAGTTTGCGAGGAGTTCTAGAAGTTTGATCCTTGTTCGGGCTCTATTAGCTTTACATATTTTGATGCAACTGTATCATATCTAAGTTTTTCTAAAGCTGGTTTCTGATAACTCCCTCTTGCTTAATTTAGTTTTCTAACTATGAAATAATCTGCCGATATTTAGTCACTATTGCCACAAAATTGGAGTTATCAATGCATTCATTCTGCATCTTTTCTTTGAGTTTGTTGATTTTAGATTTATAGTGCTTAGCTTTAGACTCTAGCCTATCTTTGTCATCTGTGGTATAGGTGAGCAACTTTTGCGTTTTGATAAGTTCATCATTAGATCGTGAAAATTTGACCTTCAATTAGGAAATTTCATCCCTCAGCTCTTCTACCTTGAAAAGCAGTTAATTCTTTTCCTTAATTAGAGATGAGTTCTAAAAAATAAGAGTAATCAACATATGAGAAAGTTTACATGCTCTGCTAGAGAAACGTATTGCTAGTAGACGGAAGAACTATTGATCTCCTTTAAGCTTTAGATATCTATTTCCATTCTAGAAATCATGTCATCTCTGATTTTCATCTCAACTTGCAGTTGATTTATCTAATGATCGTGGGTATGCTTTAATTCAGCCTGCTCTTCTTTTTGCTGCCTCATATATTCCAAACAGGAGTTATAAATTTCACAGTATGAATAATCTAAAATTGAAGAGTTTAAAAATGTAACAAAGTAATTTACTTTGATTAGTATCATCAAATTGAGTCTTTTCTCTACCTGTCATAATTTAGTAGATTGCAGCTGGAACATCGTCATAATTTAACAAGCAGCTCTTATGAATAAGTTAGATGCAAACATCGAAGAGAGGCTTCATGCTAACGAAATACTTTGTTAGCTTTTTAAAAAGGCCTATTAAAGGTGTGAACTTTGGAGAAAGCATTTCCTGTTTTAGTCCTAGTTTATGATGACTTTGCTGATGGCTATTATGCTAAAGTAAAGATAGTTTATGCGGTTGTTTTGCATCCTAAAATTGTAGCTCATTCATCAATCTGTAGTATTCTTTATCACTTAAAAACTAAGCCCTCTAAATTAGTTTTAAAATTTGAAAACTTACATTTAAACTACTCTGCGCCATATTTGAATTGTCTACCTTCTACTCTCCGAAACTCTCTGGGCCTGGAGTCCTTATCTTGAAGATATTGACTTTATAATCCCCCGTATTTTTTCGTACAGGTACTTAATTTAGAAAATATTATTGAATATGATACTTTGTGATTTAATCCTCTATGATTTGTTTATACAGCATTTGACATCTGATTAAAGTAAATTCCACTTGTAGGCAAACTATAATGAGAAATTATAATTTTCAATTCCTGATAAAATAAGCATCCATTTAATAACTTCTGAAGCTAATTTATGAAGTCTGAGATTATTTATAATTCCTCTTTATGGGACAGGGCTGATATGAAAGTCAGAGGACTCCTATCCCTCTGCCTGTTTACTCATCTTTCCAACTGAAATTTATGGAGAGTTTTCTTCTTCTTGATCATCATACAAAATCCTGTCATAGTTTTGACCTTTGCGAACATCGTAACTATTTATGTAGTTATTGTTATTCTCGCCATCATTTAAAATAATCTATTTAAGACTTTTAATTTTCTAGCTTTATTGGAGAAATTTAGGGATGCAGGTTGTTAGAATTGAGTTTGTTTGATGTCGTGTTGTCTATGTCTATAATCAAGCCATCTGAGGAACCAATACTTTCAGGAACTGGTTTCAAATGAGTTTCTTGATTGTCATAATATCCTTCTAATAGCGCTTTTCTCATTAGGTCTGTTTATTCATTTTAAAATACACAATAAAAACTGTATTTCTTCTCGTCTTTTATTCCCTTTCTATATAAAACTAAACTAACTTCTTTTTGTACAAATTTAAAAGGCTAGACTCTTTATACTGTATTATGAATTACTTAGTTTTCAAGTTGGAGCTCAGTCTTTGCTCCTCTTGTTGAATCCGTTCTATAATTTTGAATAAGGTTTTAATCTGCCGTTTTCTTATTACGAAGTTTATTTTATACCTGCTTAACTAAAAAATAACTATATAAACAGCTCTCTAAATGCAGTTTGATTATCAGATTTGTACTACGATTAATTTTATTGAGATGAGATATTCCAATATAATTTTATGTAAGTTTATAATTCCTCAAATAATAGAAGTTATATATTTTCTCTATTTATTTTGCAAATTTTAAATTATGTATTTTTAATTGAAGATTTTAAACTCGCATTTATATTATGGTAATAATCTTATTTGCTATGATCTTTTCAATTTAAGCGTCCTTATTTCTGAGTCTGGAAATCTTGGTGAGTTATAAAAATCCCATTCCCCTTTCAAAAACAACTTGCTTGGTCTCTGGGTCAACTCCTGAATTTGTGGATGTGAAATCATTGACCACGTATTTATCCAACTTGGGGGAATGATTTATAGAGGAGTTACCTTTTCGCAAAAACTAAGATTGCTGGGATCTCATTCAACCTCTCGACAAGTTAATTGATGGATACTGCATGTCCACACTTTAGTAAGTTTTCTGAAAATCAACAGATCCTCAATTCTATAAATCCTAAGTTTAAATAAAATAACAGCTATATTCATAATATAAAATAACATACTTTATATACATTTATTTTAGTTCCACATTGAAGATTATAAGAAGTATTTTAATGATCTAATGAAATAAGAAAAGTGAAATTATTTTATTTAAGTGGAAGGAAGTGAAGCTGTTTCTACTCTTGAGGTACGATATAGTTTTCTTTAGCTGTTTAATCTGGGAGTCATGAATTCTATATTCATTTTCTTAGTGGTAATCAACACTCTCTTAATCTTTTGAGTTGGTTTAATATTCGAAGCAGAATGCTTCTCTCCCTTCTTATTGCCAAATAAAATAAAATGAGATTAACTATTTAAAGCAAAATCCTCATTATTCTTATAATGATTAAGAGAAAAAACTCAACAAGTCTCCCTTTCAAAGAAATTTAAACTATGTATTTTAAAAAGTAAAAATTATTAATTGAATTTAATTTTGGTCACTTTTCAAGCTATTTTTAATATGGATTCTAACATAAACAATATCATTAACGGACTAAGTTATCATAGTGCCTTCAATCGTTCCCTCTTGCTAATTTTCTAAAGTGCTCAACTAATTTTAGCGGTTGGGTTGATAGAACTATTAAAATCAAGTGCTCCCTCTTATGAGCCAAAGTCATCTGGGATATTAGGAGTTCGAGATTACTTGTTTCCCTTTTCTTATTTATCTTCTGGCTGGACAGAAATTAATTGCCTTCATTCGTTTCCTTGCATTTTAGCATAAGATATCTCTTGCCTATTTTGGAATTTCGATAAAATGTTACTTGATTTTGTGTTTATCTCCTGCTGTTCTACTAAATCTTTATTCTAGATGATATTTCCATAATTTAAGACGGAATTAGACTGTGGAGAACCAGGGTTGTGAATGTAGTCTCGAGAGAGCTAGTGAGTTAACTTAGGCTCCATCCCATGTTGAAAAGTGCCTTAAGACTGTAAAGACTTTGGGCTATTCGAGTTTTTGGCTAGAGAAATGTAGTTATTTCCTTCCATTATGTCTATTTATTTTCTTATGCAATTGCTTCTTTATAATCTTATAATTAATTTATTTTTGGCGAGATTTTTCCTCTTTTATCCTCGACAGAAAGTATGAAATAATAATTAGAGAAATTAATAAGACTACTATGATTTCATTAAAATATACATAAAAAATAATTGAATGATACTTATAGGAAATAAAAGTGTAAACTTAAGATTAATTATCAATCCTGCTCTTAAGAAGTCTTATTTATAGCTTCATTGGATTTAAATCTCTTGCTTGCACTAAATTCAAGCTTAATTGGCTTTTGGCCGATAACTATTCCATTCAATGCATCGAAGATTTCTACTGCTTTGTCTATCTCTTTGAAATTGATAAAGCCCTGCCCTCTCATCTTTCCCTTCTGCATTACTATAACTTCAACCTCTGCATCTAATCTGCTTTGATCATTATCGAAAAACGGAAGAATCAGTTAAATAAAGTCCTTTCTTTCAACCTTTTTATCTATGTTCTTCACATATAGACTACTTGTAACTTAAAAAATAATATAACTTATTGGTCTCTCTTTGCTTATTGGAAATTGATTCGGCCATCAGGCTATCCTGATTTCTAGAGAACCATATATCATAATCCACCTCATCCAACTCTCTTTTAGCATTCTCATTTTTGCTAACTTCTTGCTAAAGATCCTTCAAGTAGTCATCTACATCTTCGTATACTTTATAATCTGCTTTTTGAAACTGCGTTTTGTTAAGGGATTTTGTTAAATTGAATTATTCTTCTCCCTAATTAAAAACAGTCAGTTTTTAGTAGTCAGTAACTTCATCCATCATACCAAAAGCATCTTAACCAGTTGATATCGTGGACATCTGCCTTTGTTGGCCTAAATTATCTTTAAACAGACATATTTAATAATGTTTATGAATTTGCATTAGAAAACTAAGGTCCTGAGAATTCAATGGATGCTAATCCACTCTTTTAAGGAATGCTTTAATCCAGTACCTTGGACTTTTGATTAATCTGTTTTAATTATTGTTTGCCTGCAGCTTGCTGATCTAAGTGTAAGCCTACTTCCATTAAGTCTTTTAACTTTGACTCTTTTATTCTAACCTCCCTCATAAGTTAAAATTAATTGAGTTCTTGAACTAACTCAGAGGACGTTGCTAATATCTAGCCTATCTCAGAAATCAGGTCAAAATGGCGGTCTATAAACTGCTCTCCTTCTTTACAATCTAACTTAATCGAGTTAATTAGCATTTTCAGTTTGGTTTCTCCATTTTTTACAAAAGATATCCTTTCTTCAAAATGATTATTTCTAACAAACCCCTACTTTCATCTTCAATCTAAACTTCAGAAACTTATTGTGATTCTTGCTACTTGATCTAGCCCCAAAAGTCTTAGTTAAAGCTACGACTACCCTGGAACTTATAGTTATCCTCTGATTTCCTTTTCCAGTTTCTAATATTGTAAAATATTTATTTAATGGTTTTATTAGTTCCATAATTTAAAAGTTTCAATTATAGGATTCTGAATCAAAGAGAAACAGCCTAAAATTAGGAATATAGAATTTATTCTTATTTAAAAAATGATATTCATTTAAATTGCTTGTAAACTTATTTCAGTAAATTTGAAATACAAAATTTAAAAATCGATTTGTCAAAAATTATTATATAGATAAGTTTGATTATAAAGGAGTTGTACTGAAGAAATACCTCACATGCCATATATTATCACACACATTTCTTCTATTGCTTAGTGTTAGAGTTTAAAATTGAAAATTAGTCCACAAAGGATTTCATCATATTTTGAGTAAAATCATGCTAATGAAGACTTTTCTCTTTTCAGCTCAAAATTGATAAAATAAACTCAAAGATGGTGGTCAAAAGTTTAATTTTTTAGAGTATATAACATTGTATTCTTTCTGATTAAAAGATTCTAAGCTTCCATTATTCCACCTTTATTTGTATTTTTATAATCCTGTTTATAATTTTTAAAACTAAAATTCACTCACTACATATATTTGTTGCTTGATACTATTTCAGCAAATAAATTTATAGACTACCACTAAACTTTCATGCTATTCTTTAAAACTCAATAAATATCTGATATTATAATTTGACTCGGAATAATGAAGAGGTTGAACTTCCAAAAATCTACTGATTTATTTTCTTAATTTTAAATCAATTTTTAAATAAAATTTAATGTAATAAAGATGATGACTTAATATAAATTACATACCTCTGAGGCTGAAGCGTTAGCTTGAAAAGTGGCTACAGTCAAGAAATCTTCTTCAAAAGGAGGATCAAGAGCAAGAACATTCATTAAGTGGCAATGTCTTTATGTAGAACCTCTCATTTTATAAAAGCTTTATCGCTATATTCTTTGCAGTTTTTGGGTTGCACTCTGGGTATTTGTAAAGAAATACAAAATAAGAAGAGGAGTCTAGTTGAAAGCCAACTTATAAAATTACAACTCATTAGGGAACTAGGAACTCTTTTTAGGAGGCCTTAGCATACTCTCTTGCTCATTCTGTAAAAACATCTTCTCATAGCAATAAACAAATTAAATATCTTTTCTCATGCTTTAAATCTGCCTTTTGCTTTTGCTTTCGGTTTCTTTTCATTATTCTTTAATATATTATACATTCTTCAAACTTTAATAAATAAATTCTCTTAATTTGTGGTGATGGTGAATTGCATGTATATGAGCAATAAACAGTCTTAAAATTAACAGAGATATTCATCTTGTCAAATAAAATAAGTGTAGAAATAATTTACTCTTCATCAGACTGGTGAGAAGATATGCTATCATCGGTTCTTTCATTCATCCTCTTCCTCATCCTCCTCCTCTTTGCTTTCCTCTTTGTGAAGGTTATTAGTAGATGGTCCACTATCAAGCTGCTCCTAGGGAAGGACACTCAACAATTACTTATTTATTTAAATAAACTATTTAACTTCTGCAGCGCTTCAAGCTCTGATGCCATGTTAGATTTGAGTAGCAGTTGCTTATATTAGTCTAGAGCGAACTCAAGACCTTGCACCATTTTCTTGAGACCCGATGTCTCTTTGGATTCTACATTAATCTTGACCTGATTTTTAATCTTCTTAACACGAGTTGCATAGTCCATGGAATTTATACTTTCTTACTAGTTATACACCGAGGGGGACACATTGATTTTATATTAATTTCTTAAAATGGCTTACTTATATTGACGAACATGAGTGTTTTGGCAGTTCCTCCAAGGGAGTCTCTCATAACCTTAGTGAGAGTATGGTCTCTGTATGGTACGTGAGCGGATCCCTTTGAAAGAGCCTCGATCACATTTCCTAAGGCTGACAGTGACTTGTTAATTGCCTTTGCTTCTTCTGCTCCTTCTTTGTCAGTTCCAGTTTTCTTCTGAGATTCTGAGCCAGCCAAATCCACAAATGACAGCTTACCCACAGTTCTAACTTTAGTTTGCTTGTTGAAAGCCTCAATCACAAGAGAGAAGATCAAGTGAGATCTAGAACTTGCCTCATTCATCTTGGTTTATCTTGTCATTCCACAAAATAGAAGTAATAATTCTATGTTCAAGTCCATAGTTGAAAATTCTGTTAGCGTCTTCGGAAGTGTGCAGTTCAACCTCCGTTACATTATTTATAACTACCTAGCCAGTTGAAGATTCCTTTATTTCCAAGTTCTTCTTGACTGAATTCTTAGGTAACAGCAGATCTCTTAAATCATCCTTGTACAATTCAACCATGTAGCATCTCAGTGCAATCTTGTAAATGTTCATTTATCCTACTAAGTCGAACAACTCTTAAATAGTTCGAGGAGTAAGACCTGGATTAAAACTCAATACAAACTTTAAACTATAAGTATAATTAGCAGCGTTTCCTTGGATAGTGAAAGTCTTTCCAGAACCAGTTTAACCATATGCAAATATACACACATTGAAACCATCGATCGCACTTTGCACCAACCTCTTACTTTCTTCAAAGACTTATTCTTAGGTTGACTTAGGACCAAACACTGAGTCAAAGTTGAAATTCTTGATCTGTCCGTTTCTATTGGTAATGTGGAGAGACATTTCATCTTGAATTTTAATAGCCATATGTTTTGATTCTTCTCTCTCAAGCTCAGCTTTTGTGAGAGGACGAACTCTACAGTAAAGTCTAATTTGACCCTTTGAGTCTTCCAATTCATTGTGAAGTTACTTTCTTTTCTTCTACTCCTCTTTGAATTTTTCCTCCATTATCTGATGATCCTTCTTAATGCCATTAAGCTCTGAAGTCAAACTCTCAACCTCCAATTTTAGATTGGCTGCCTCTCCAGCCATTTAGCTTAGCTATCCTATCTTGTCTACCATCTTAGCTTCAGTTTTCTCTTTTTCAACTATGCTAGCTTCTAGCTGTGCTATTTTATTTTAGAATTGAGTGTTAGAGTTGCTGGCCTGCTCTTGCTACACTCTGAGATTGTTGATTATATCTTCTCTCTGCTTTATTTATTGATCCTTTTCTTGTTAAGCAAGTTTCATTTGCTAGACTTCATTATTGTTTTTGGCTATAAGGCTTAGCAACTTATTCTTCATGAGCTTTTTAGATGGTTGCAACACTCTCTTGTCCACCATGAATGAGTCTCTCTTTTTCCTTCTTGAGTTGCTCTATCTCTGACTCATGAGTTCTTATTTGACTTTGATACTCCGAAATAATCTTATCGACCTCTGAAGTGCTTGATTATCTAAGTTGCTGCAAGTCATTCTCTAATTGAGCCTTTTGTTGCTTATAAAGAGCTATCTTTTGCTTCTTTTTGTCTAACTTCTAACGGAACAGAGCTGCCTGCTTCTCCAACTCTAAAACCTTTTCAGCAGCCTCTCTATCGGTTTTAATTTCAACTCTAGGCTCTTTTTGAAGCTGCAGTTTCAGATCTTACACTTCTTGAGATAGATTAAAAATCATCATACAGATAGTACTGCAATTTAATTGTCCTTCTATAGAGCATCGCTTTGTAAATTCTTCACAAATGAAGTATCCATAGGATTAATTTCGGTTCTCTAACTGGATTAAATTATTAGTGGCTATTGTTGATGAATTTCAGCAGGCTTTTGGGTGATCACGGATTGATTTTGATGTTGAGTTCTATCTGAGAAAATATCCTAAACCTCTATTTTCTCTGTTAAAATGCTCTGATTAGCATTTTGAGGATTTTAAGAAGGTACTTAATTAGCTTGGGAAGCTTGAGAATCACTTTTCACGGGGACTTCTACTCTTACTTCAACAGGAACGTGCACAATCCTCTCGACTATCTTTTCAATTTCAATAGGTACCTCAATTTTCCTCTCAATGATTTTGACTTCTCCAGGCGAGACCTTCTTCAGAATTTCAATTTGGGTATTTAAGTCTTCGTTCTATCTCTTCAACTCGTCTAACTGGAATCGCAAAAGTTTTTAAGCATTTTCCATTTGACTGAGCTCAGCATCATGATGCGCTTTTTACTGCTCGATCATCATACTAGATCTAGCAGACTCATTTGGCATAAAAGGGTTCTCCGGCATATTCAAATGCTTAGAGAAATCATGCTGAGTAATTCCAGCCATAGGATCTAACTTTTGCTCTTCTTCGGGTCTTGCCATAGCTTCCTCCAATTACTTGGCCAGATCCTCATTTCTATTTCTAAGTCTTTTTATTGGCCTTGGTTAATTTTTGGAGGTCCATTACTATCTCTTTTTCTTATCACTTAACTCCTTCTCGTTCTTGATTAGTTAGTCAATCTTGGTATCTCTATCATGAACGAGTGCCTTTTAAGTTGCTATCTCTCTTCTGAATCCGTCTAGGAGCTAGTCCTCAGATACATTTGATTACAGCATCTGCTCTAGTCTGTGATTTTTCCTATAGCTCATTATTTCTTAGCTCCTTCATCTCCAAATCTTATTTGTAGGCTTCAATTTCACTTTCTAAAATACTAAAAGAGTCATTTCTAAAGCCTATTTTTCACTGGTGATTTTATTCAGCTCCGCATCATTATTCGCTTATTGAGGAGCTTCAGAGAAAAAGTTTCCCATTCTAGGAGCCAATGGTTTTTCATCAGCTTTTTCAGCTTGAATGTAAACTGGAACTTCAACTGGCACCTCAATTTTGACATACTCTACTACTTTTTCCACGACTATCTCTTTGATAACTTCAGGAGGTTAGAACAAAAAGCAATCATGATAAAATGTGGCATTCAAACTTTTCCACTCTTGGCTTGTAGTTTTCAGTTCTGAGGAGTCTGAGCTTGAGATCAGTGTATCTGTGATTGAGTTCCATATAGTGATTCACGAGACCTTAGCACTGTTTGAAGTCTGAGAGTTCAGGAGGCTTGCCATTATCTCTCAAGAATTGCTGATACCAATACTTGATCATCTCCTTATTATCCGCTCTCCATTTGATCAGTTACTCAAATTCAGAGTAGTCGACTGTATTGTCGTCTGGTTTGTCCACATAGATTAGCTTATCTACTTCCACAAAAACTTTCTCTGGCTCTTTATTAAGGAGCTACTCGTGCTCTTAAGTAAGTTTCTCTAGCTTGCTCTCAAGATCATAGATGATATCCTGTTTTGCGGATATTTGGCGCTGGTTCTTTTCATTTTGCTCTGAAAATGCCTCAAGTTGCATGTGTCCACCTAGGATCTTTTAGTTCAATTCTGAGATGCACTTTTCGTAGTCTTGCTTCTCCATGGACAACTTTGCAAGCAAGTCTTTCTTCTGGTCAACGTGGGTACTTATCTTTAACTTTAGCTGGTCTATGATGTCGTAGTAGTAGGCGTGTGACTCTTTTTCGAAGAGATCGTACTTGCTCTTCAATTGGATTGTGAACTCCTTGTACTAATCTATTCTATTCTTTGCTTCTTGCTCAATCTATAATTAACAAGTTCACTCTCACTTAATTCAAACAAGGGATACAAATTTAGAGTCTTGGCTTGGAAAATTATTGAGAATTAAACTTAAATTATGAAACAGTCAAATTTATATTACTTCCTAATAAGCTGTTAAAAATTGATTCTAAATTCTATTCTTATTTTGCTATATAATTAAGAGCAAGAACTTAGGAAAGCTAACTTATTACTTAAGTTCGCCCTAATTATTTTATACTCATTACTTGACAATTTTTAAATTAAAAATTGTCCTCAAAAATGAAAATTATAAATAATTTCTAAATTGCTCATGAAATAAATTTTACAATTTAAGTTGCATTATAAAATTAATCTGAAATTCGGATATATGCCGTTTAAAACTTTATAAATTCAGTTATGAATAGGGGGCAACAGTTCCAAAAATAGACTTTTTCTTTATAAAAAGGAAGTTTCAACTTACCTGCTTTATTAAATCAATAGCTTCCGATCGAGGAACATAGGTCTCTTGCTTTAACTGATAGGCTGGAGTGTGAGTACCCAACTTAAAAAGCGCTCCCTATATTAAAGTTACAATACAAATCTCAGAGGTGAATATCGAAATTGGTTGTAAAACTTTCGCATCAGGACTGAACATATTTTAGTATTTGTTCTTTCACTTACATTTTTGTCAATGATTTCTTCTCTAATTGCGCTAAATCCTCCTTGGGAGAACTGGAATCCGTTCTAAATGGATTTTAGACTTAAATCGCTTGGAATTATAAATAACTTACGCTGTATTAGCCAGATTTTAGCTGAGCCCCTTGTGTTTGGGACTTTGCTGCGTAGGACATTATGAATAAATGAAATAAGTTAGTTTGCTCCTCTTTACCTTAATTTAGTATTAATAACTTATAATTTATTTAATCATTAACTCTAAACAGCACCTCTCTCAACTTTTGCGAAATTTACTAATATTGCAACCAAATTTGATCTAAAATATAAATTAATTGTATTTTGATCAGTTAGCGTTGTTGCATCAATTATATCTATCATAATCATCGAGTTCATCTGAAACTTAATAAAAATCTATTAAGAAGCTGTATAAGTAACAATTGAATAAATTATGTTTTATGTCTAGGTCATATCAAGTTGAGTGTACTCCATGCAACCAATTTAAAGAGCTGTAGACTGCAGATTAAACGAGCTATATCAGTTCAATCTATCAAATGATTCTATTAAATCTGCTTTGCTACTAGGTGCTAGGCTTAAAATTACCTTCGATGCTCTAATTTCTATGATAACTATCTGTAGATTGATTCACTTAATTCGAATCTGGCCTTCCTGTTGTAGCTCTAGTTCTACTGCCTGTTCTTTAATTACCCGATAACAAAGCTTATTGTGACTAGCTGGCTTTATTCTTTCGGACTGCCCAGTCAGCCATTTTGGGAACTTCAACCAACGAGATTCCATACTCTTAGAACAAAGAACTACTATGATGAGGTTGTTGTTGTCTTTTTCATAGCTTCCACAGAAACAAGGACCTGCTGGGTTGGTGATGCCTGTCTTGCAGCCAACAAATCCATCCACCTACCCCAGTAGTTTGTTTGTATTTTCCCAATGATACTTTGTCAACTTTTTGCCTAGAGGAGAGCTCTTCGCTTCTGTGCGGAACTCAATAAAAGAAAAAAAATTATCTAATCTTATTTCAATCGTGTTGACCACTTCCCTAAACTTGGGAAGAGTCATGCATTTCACAGCTAGCAAGCAGACATCTGCAGCTGTAGAGTAGTTATGCTTGTTAGCTAGGCCGTGCGGACTATCAAATTAGCTTTGCATCATTCTCAGCTTGAGAGCATTTAGGTTCATCTCTTTTAAAAAGTATCTCACTATCGACCATTGAAATTGGAAACTGGTCACACTTGATACCTAGTTCTAATCTGATTTGTACTTATTCTCGTATAGGAAATTTCCAAAGTATTCTGCTAAGCAATAAGCGGCATCATTTCCGGAGGGGAGCATCAATCCATAAAATAATTGCCCTATTGTTAGCTAGTCATTTTCTCTCAAACAAGCAGAAGTCACTATAAAAATTAATTTTAAGTTCCATTGGTACGAGAAGCACATCGAGACACAGTTACTATTGTTTATTCATCGATGCTATATTTTTGCATAAGAGTAAGGCAAGTGTAGAAAGTCATCATTTTAGTTAGAGAAGCTATTTCTCTTTTATAGTTTTCCTTCTTTCCGTTTAAAAACTTCAAAGCCTTTGCATCATATATCGACCAAGATTATGCTGTAATATGAGGCAGTGGAATATTAGTTTGGATAGAGTGAAGTCTTCGCAAACGCTCTGCCTGACTACAAATTACTGCAACATTATTGTCCTATGCTTTATCTGTAGTTGAATCTTAATTGGGATTATTTAGTTTATTGTTGAGATAGTCGAATGGTTAATTTTGAACCTTGCTTTAAGAGCTTTGCTTTGAAATTTGAGGATCTAAGTTGTCTGAGTTTTCTTTATCATATTTGTCTTCGATGCACTCCGATTACTATCTCATTAGAAGTTTATGCTGTCCTTAATTTTATAGTATTATTCATTCAGCCCATATTTTCAAAAAATTTTGAGTTTCCAACTGTAAAGCTTGGACGAATGAGGACGCAGCTCTTTTCATCTGTGTTAAAACTTGGTAAAGTAAGTGCTCCTTGCCAACCGAGTATAGCTAGAAAATTTGAAAAAAGGTAATTTTACTTATTTATTAAATCCCAGGGAACGATCTTGACCAAGTGCCAATTATAGATAATTTGGAAGCTATTTATCTAAATTTCATTAAAAAGACTAAAAAAGAGGCTTCTTATAGCAAAAGCTGGCTTCCTAGCCTGTTGAGATAAATGGGTGCTGAATGAATAATATATCTCTGCTAATATTGGCATTTTGACCTCCAATATAATGATTGGAGGATTCTTCGGTTGACTACCTGCTTCTGGCTCTATTTATTTTGTTTCCTTTGCCTTCTTATTAGTTCCCACTTAAATTCAATAAACAAAAAAGCAATTAATTCTTATTTTTACTTGTCTGACATGTAATTAAATTTCTTTAGTTTAGCAGTTAAATTTTAAGCAGGAAATAAATTAAATATGTTTTATTTTTATAATCTAATTTATATATATAAATATAATCTTAAATTTTATGATAAATATCACTAATGGGAGGGAGAAATAATACTATCTTTCATTTTAAGTCGGTGTAATTTGAAATCAAAGATGTTCTGTTAAGATATATTAAACATTTTAATGAAAATTTTAAATAAAAAATTATAATGAAGCAGTTTTTTGTCAATTCCTACAATATATAATAAATTTAATCAATATTTTATAATGAAAATATATTTTAAACTTTTTAAAAATTAAATTTATTTATCAGAATAAAACAAAAGCGCAAGTTTTAGTTATGAAAATATAGTAAATAATTTAGTTGATTTATTGCTATTTATGTATTTGGAAACAATATTGAGTCCAGCAGCAATAAGGTGGCTATTGCTAGACTTAGCAGAAAGTATATTTCTGGGAGGCTTTTCATAGCTCTTGATTTGAATTGATATGTTTTACTTATTTCCAATTAGAGGTTAAATGGCAGACTAATTATGATGATGGTGCTCTTTATTAGCTGAGTGGATTGGAGTTACATCACTTTCTTTTTGCTTAATGGCACTGTTACTCCTGAAAAGGGAAGGAATTTAACTATTAGAATTTCTGCGAGTTGAACTTGTTGGTCTGCTCCCGCAAAATGGCTTCGCAGATACAACTCTTGTCTTTGATGCTCGCATGCTCTATTCAAATTGAATATCAGATTCACTAATCTTATACAAAATATCAAATAATTAAATTTGCAATTCAAATAAAATATCATCTTAAATTACTAAAATCTGACAATCTTTAAATTGATAGACTATCAATGATAACTTATTTGTATAGATTGAGTTTTTCTCTTATTTATAGATAAAATTGTCATTCTTGAAAATATCAATGATCTAATAAAGCATTATGAGTTAATGCAATATATAGAAAACTATAATTGATCTTGGTGAGTCTCATTTGCTTGAGATTGGGAGCGTTTCTGAACTAGTCTTCAAAGCTTACTTCGTCATCTTGATCTTGAATAAAGTCAGTGTTGTTCATTTTACGATCACTAATTATAATAAATTCTCTTAGAGAGTGATCTGTTTCTTTCCCTATTTTAGGATGATTATGAAATGCGATTATCGTTGGAGTTACTTGTGGGCGTTTGATTTTAAGTTAGAGCAGCAGGTAGCTGGCAATAAGATTATTAATTAGTTGGTGTTTAGGCTGTCCTCTTAGAATTGCTGGTTTATAGCAACTCTCTGTTTTGAATGTGAAACTACTCAAACTTTTGTAAGTTAAGCCCTCCGAATAGTTGGTCATTAGTTACTCTCTGGCTTTGGGTTGCTTACGATTTTCTCGCTAGGGGAGGCCTTTACCCACTCACTACAATAACTGAAGAGTTATTACACAATTTAAAAGGATTTATGTCAACTTATGTAACGCTAAATTAATCTTTAAATATATAATTCCTTTGTTTATAAATATATTTTACAGCTATCGTCAATTTGTAAAATAAATTATATGATCTTTGAGTTTTAAAGTTATATTTTAGGTTTAAATTTAATTGAAAACCTTATTTAAATTTGAGAATAATGGCCACTTAATTAAATTATCTATTATTTAAAAATGAAATTATGATGATCACTGCTTAGTTCTCTTGATTATTATGAATGATTCTGCGGATGACTCTGTTTTCAATTTGCTGATTCTGAATTTCTTTGACAAAGGATCCTGAAGACTTTACTATTTCATTTTCAGTGCCATTATAAAATTTAGCAGAGTCCTTGGCTCTGTCTTGAGACCTATTGTGATGCTAGGTTTAAGAGGAGGAGGAAGACATTTATGAATCAATCAATGAAAATTTGAATTATGAATTATTTTACCCGTTTGTCATACATACACAAATAGGCTGCTTATTTTCATATTTATAAGAGAAATTTAAATAATTCACAACAAAAAATAATAAAACCAACTCTCTCTCTCTAATGAATAAGATTCAACAATTAGTAGAATATATTGAATAAATTAAAATTATGATCTTAAATTATATAGTTATTTAATGGCTAAGATTATATTTGGGTAGAGAGTTTAATTTATAAATTTAAATTTAAAGTTAGATTCACTTTCATGGACGATTTGAAAAACCTTGTTATCTAGACCCTTGAAGACGAAGGAACCCTTAGTCAGTTAAGAGCCCAACTCCGCGCCAGAGTGTTCCAAGCGATTGAGACCATGCAGATCAGCAAGTGAAATAAAACACTGGTTTCTAGTGGCAGAACCCCACTGCTCAAAAGGTGCACGAGAACGAAGACTCTAATTTAAATTATCTCCAAGTTGATTGCTTAGATGATACGCGAATATCTAGAGTTCTACAGAATGGAGTACACTCTCAGCACCTACTTGCCTGAGGTCGCTCTCTCTCAGGACTAGCAAACCAGAGATGATCTCGCTCAAAAGAGCGGCATCAAAGGAATGCAAGCAGGTGGCAACGACAAGAGTGCACCCCTTCTGGTTCAAATGCTGAGACTTTTGAAAGCTTAGGGATCCTCTCAGCCTAGTAGCAAACCAAAGGAAGATGATATAATCCAAGTCATTAAGAATGAAGGACCCTCTGCTAACTCTGCTTCACAGCAGCAGCAAGAGCCTGCAAAGATAAAGACTCAAGTACAAAGCTACAACTAGCCCAATAGTCTCCACAACAACATGCAAATGGATGACATTGAAGAACTTATTGATAACAACAATGACTAATTCAATGAGGATCAGTTTAACAACATGAATAATAAAGTGCAAATTTACAAATTAAAAGCTTCTTGCCAAATGTAAAGCATTTATTATACTAAAAAGAGATTTATGAGACTTAATGATAATTATTTCAGTATTATTTAATGAAGGATGTGGATATATTGACTAGTGGGAGCGTTGCAGGCATAGATCAAAGTATTGATACCTACAGAATGGAGGAGTACGATTACATGGAAGAAATTAACAACTGAAGAGGATTGTTTTACTGCTTATAAGACTATATATATCTGGTTGTTCTCTTTATGTTTAGTTTTGCTTTTCCCAAAATTACATTTCATAAACTCTTCGCCATTAAAACAAATTAAGTAAATATTGCTAAAACTAAAATTCATTGAGAGAAATACTCTCTAAACTTAGCAATAAGCTGCTTGTAGAGTTCGTTTTCAAGATCGCCTTAGAAAGGAGGTTGGTTATCTCTGAATGCTCTTTCCAAGACTTCCACTATTCTAGCGTATTTCTCCTAGTTTAGCACTAACTTGGGGAGAGCACCTTAGGAAGCTGAAATACTTTAGTCAACTGCCTCTCCTGAAAGAGTGTCCCCTTCTACCTTCATATGAAAATACTAATTTTTATGCTTTGAAATTAATAATTACAAATTGGAGAAGTAAAGAGCCTTCAACGCATTAGAAGAAGCCTCTAGCTCCAATTTTCTAGTCCAGATCAAATTTGGCAAATCCACTCAACTTCTGAACAATAATCTTCACACTCACAAGGTCCTAATAAAGTGAATTATAAATCGCACAATAAGGCTTACAGTTTTTTCTGTGTCCACAAACATGAAGAGCTCTCTGATTTTATTGAATCTTTTCTCGTCCTGTACTTTAACCTCTAACTCTTGTCTTCTACTCTCAAGTTCAGGAAGGACATTTTAAATCTCCTAGTTTTCAGCAGTGAGCTGATCAACCACGTCCCACATGGGATCCCTATAGCGACCAAAGTAGTCTCTTAAGTGTTCAACTGGCTCTTCAGGCTTTGGGTCTGAATTTCTCAAAGCGAGTATGTCTACAGATTGGTAAATATTTCAGTTATGAAAATAGAGCAAGAAATAGATTCATCTGCTTTTAATAAATAGTGTTGGAGATATCCTAAGTAGAGTGTTTACATTTAACTAGAGCTAGAACTACTCCTTGATCTGCCAAGTATTCTCTAAAGTTCTTAGTCTTCTCTTCCTTTTTAAGAACTTGGATCTTCTAGGTCCTTCTCTTCTCAGGCAGGTATTCCATTTCAAATGTTTTATTTTAAATTGTTAACTTCAATTATTATTGCTTTAAGATTTCATTAAGGAGCATGAATGGGAATGATGATTAAAAATTTAAAAATATTTAAGTAGCTACATTATCAGTGGATTATATTTAGTCAGTAAATTTAAGAGCTAGAGTTAATAGTGCACAGAGTTTTATTTTAGATCCTTATTATACATAATAATAAATGATATATCCTGTTGAGATCCCTGGATTAAATACCAGCCGCTGGAATAAAATCTTAGTTGTCTGATAGCAATTGCAGTTGGACTTTGTTGATTTGCGTGGGCTTGATGTCTGAAAGATCTTTTTTGCCTTTTTGGAACAGAATGGATTAAGAAGTTTTAGTGTTTGGAGTCCTCTGGCCCTGAACTAGAAGTTAACTTATTCCCGCAAGATTATCATAAGCTCTTGCACTCCACTTGTCTCCCTCCAAAATCTTTAGTATTATATGCTTATTTAAACTTTTAAGGCATATATTTGTATAAAATAATTAAATAAATATTTTGCTATATTAGGTAAATGCTAATCAAACTATTCATCTTTTTAAGATCTAATTTATTAAATTGTAATTTCGAATTTAATAAATTAAAAAGCTGAGCAATAACCCAATTCATGGCTTAATTGACTGAATGATGAATTGTTGGCTTGGTTTTTCCTCTCCACAGAGACATTAGCCAGTAAGTCTTTCTAGGGAGTGAGGCTCTTCATATCATTGAAACCGCCAAGTTAATTGCTGAAATGCAGTTTTGAAAGAGTGATCCAAATGAGTTTTAGCATTGGGAGTGTAGAAAGTTCTGGTTTGAGTTGTTCATCAAAGAATAAGTAGTCACTCAGTTGAGAGTGCATGCCCATTCTATCATTTCCAACTTAGTCCAAACTCATTAAGTTATTTTTAATGGGCGTAATATTCTTCATTGTTTCTTCATTAATCAACTTCCAACTTTGCAAGCTGTCATTCTATTGAGAAATCTGCACCCTGTTTTTAATAAAAAATCATTAAAAAAATGTAGTGGATATATTATTTCATATTAGCCTAGAATTAAAAAAAGATAAGATGTTTTGAAGTTAAAATTTTCGTAAATAGCAATTTTATATTGCAATCAGATAAGTTTTAATTAATTAACACATAGTTAACATTAATTTTTTTTCTTATAAATAAAAAGTTTGCTAGAAGCTAGTTATGATTTTGTTATTGATGCATAATTTTGAGCATTTCTTGCTGCTTTTAGATATTGAATAGCTCCAATTCCCTCCTATGACTGCTATTCTCCATCGATACCTTTTAAATCTGAGTTTATAACTCATTGACTATGTCCTTGAGTCTGATTATATCTTGACTCTAGTGCTGGATAGGTAGTATCTCTCTGAGCAATCAAGTTTTGGAATTAATCTTGGGCAGTTTTTGTCTCTGAATTCTTCTTGTCTTGGAGAAGCTTGGCCTGCTTGAACCTTTAATTTTCTACCTCCAGAGTTTCTAGTTGAAGTTTGAGTCTTTTGTTTTCATTTTCAATTTAGTGCTTCTCAGTCTCAGATTATATCAACGACTCCTTTCAGGCTCTTCAGTACTTTCTCGTATGACAAATTAATCATGAAAATAGTAAATTGCTTTCGTGCAGTATGCTGTTCTTATTCTTCATTTCCATATCTTAATGCATCAACTTCTGTATCAGTAAATTATAAAAATACAAAATCATGACATGCAATATTTGGCGAATATCTTTCCTATAATAATTAACTAAAATAATAAATTCTCTTAAAAGAATGATTTAAAATTTAATATTATTAGGAATAATTAAGTTTATATACGATAATATTTCATGTGCAGCTGCTTACTTCAACTTTTGAAAAGCCTATCTCTCTTCAAGTCTGATATTTAACTCTTTTTGAGCTGCAATTTTGAGGTGGTTGTTCTCGTTGTGAATAATTTAGAGTTAGTTTTACATACTTGATAGTTTCTGTTCCCAAAACGCCTCTGAGGATTGGATTAAAAATAATTGTATGGATTTTAGACTACTGATCCATAAGTTGCCTTTGCATCTTAGTGTATTGAGTGACTAACTTGTTCAATATCTCCTCGTATTTCTTAATAACCTAGTTATTGGTTAAGTCTACCTGCTCAGACTTAAATATGGATTAAGGAGAGACTGACTGGCTCTTAGCTTGGGATCTCTCCACTTCTAGGTAGTTATTTATATCCGACTACTTTAAAGATCTAGCTGTAGTAGTATTGTATTCAACAGCTCTCTGATCTTGCAAGTTTAGAGCAGAATCTTTTCTGGGGATGGCAAGGAAACAGTTTTGGGACGGAAGGAGTTTAGACTAATTGTTTTGACTTGAGGGATTGACTTAAGCAAGTCGTCTTTCATCTATTCCACTTAGAATTGTAAAGAGTCTTGCTCTCTGTTAAGATTTTGATGGTCTAGGCTTTTTCTATTTTAGAATTGAATTTGATCTGGATTAGGGAGTGACCAATATAAGTTATCCTCATTCTACTTTGTGGCATTATTTTTCTTCTTCTACTGGATTAATTTAGGAATCTTTCATTTCCTCAGTGCCTTTTTTAAAAGAGCCCTCAATCATAGCTGGGAACTATTCCTATTCTTATTAGAATTTACCCATAAATTCTGGGGAGAAGTATAAATAGTTATTTAAAATGAAATATAAATTTCATCATAACCAATAAATAAAATGAAAAGGAAAAACTGAAAAGCATGTTTATTTTTGTTTCAAGCAAAAAGTAAGATGGCCAAAATGTGAGGAAAGTTTTGATTGTGTCTATTGAACCAGAGGAGCTCTCTTTTTGCATTTGCTGTTGAGTTTGCTCTTGACTCTCCGAGCTATTGTTTTAAGTTAAGCTCTGCACTGTTTTATTGGCCTTTATCATTGAAGATTTAAATATTTTGGCATTTCTGTCTGACCTCAATCTCCTATACTGAGACTTATCTTGACTTTTACTCATTAAATAAGTTAATAAAAGGAATGAGATATAAATAATTTATATATTAATTTTAACTCCTAGTAACTCTTGAAATTTGAATCTCAGTTCTATGTTAGCTTTGATGAGAATCTGATGAGCTCAAACAATAAAATATTTTGAAAACTCAAAATGCAGGAGGAAAGCTACTTGATCTCCTGTTATAGTTGCTGCTGTTATTCTTGGAGGATTTACTTTTCTTAGTTATTCATTGAATCTTGGCTCTTGACTTCTTACTGTATGATGACCTTGACTTGAGTGAAATTAAAAATGAATTTGATGGCAGATTATGAAGAATCAGATTTAAACTTAGCGGAGGAAGTGGATTGAGAATTCTAGTCTGATCGCTATTCAGCCTATTCTGAAATTTAAGATGATTGCTGTTTGTAAGGGAAACTCTATTTGTCTGTGGTTTCATAATAGGTTTAGCCTTTGTTCTAGATAAGGTCGAATTGTTGTCTCTAAGTTCCTATTTAAGTTGTGGTTTGAGCAGTAGTAGTTGTATAGTAAATTGAGTTTTGCTATTTGTTGCCTGTGATGTCAAAACTTTGAGACTTGTTCACATTCTACTAATTCCTGTTATCCATTATTTGCAATTAAATTTATATGAGTTCATCTCATCATCTTAAACTTTAATTTATGAAATGAGAGCTAAAATTAACTTTAAGTATAGTTAGTTCTCAATAAATAACAATGAATCTTTATTTTTAAATTTTATCCTTAATTATTTTTAAAGAATAAATTTTTAATGTGTTATTTTAATTTAAATTTTTCTAGGAATAATAAAGGAAGTGTTAGATGTTTTGATTTCAGTCTGTTCCATGATTTAGCTAAGCTGTTATAAAAAAGGAAAGTTTCTTTTTTTGTACCTTGAGTTGCTTGGTCATCATCTCGTGCTTCATAATAGAAGTTCTATAATTGCTAAGCTCTTCACTTTAACTCTCAGGCACTATCAACTTCTCAGGATAAAAATTATTTCGCAAATATCCAATTCAATTCATTTTTTACTAAAAAAATCATTAAAATTATATTGTTATACAACAAAATTTTCTCAATTGAAATTAATATTTTTAATAACCATAAAATATAATTGCTGATTATAAAGAAAAATGATTAGAGTGAAGTATTTTAGATTAGGTATTTAATTTATCATCGAGTTAATATGACGAAGTTATTTTATGTTGATTAGTTTAAATTACTAAATATAATCTTTGAAATTCACTTTTTGCAAAATAATTTGACTTTTTAAAAGGTTCGTAACTCAAAATAACTCTTACATTATTTATATAAGGATGAATAATCTAGATATTCTTGGATATTATTTGTGGTTCTTGAATCTTTATTGAATTATCTCTAGCTGGTCCTTCAAATACCCTATGCTCAGGTACAAGCTAAGATTAGTAATCCTCATTAATCTCAAAGGGTTTTATTTCATTTACTAAAAATCCTTTTTCTGGAGTTCTTAACTGCTCTGCTGAATAAAAGTTGCTCTAAGATGAATCTATAGTATCATTGTTTATCTCTTTTATATCTTTTTTGAGTTTCTATTTCTTTAGTAATTATTTTATGGGGTTCTCGTACTTTTAAATCAACTTATTTTTGTTGTTTTACTTGTGATCGGAAGATGAGGTTCTCTTTGAAAGGATACAAATATATATATTTCTTATGTTTAAAATTAAAATGAAAGGCTATGATTGCTGCTTTGATCGTCAACATTAAATAATAATTTTTCTTTTTGGAAGTGAAGGGATTATCTTTTATGATGCTTTATATTTGAGAATTGTGAGCGAGAGTTTTCCTTGAATCAGAAATATGCTGGGAATCTGAAATTATTACAATTTGAGGTTTATCCTATTGCTTGCGAGGAGAGAACAAACATAATTATAAATAACCGTACTTTCACTGTTTACACTTCCTAGTTTTTATTCCCATCCTTTTATATGTTCAAAAACTGGGGATCAACAAAAATATGTTATATGAAAATCAATTCTTTTTAATTTAATTATTGAAAAGAGGAACTAAAATTTTTTAATTTAAAAAGTCATCATAAGTTTCAATCAAACTGTAAATAGTACAAAGAATCAGAATAAAATTTCTTGGTCAGACCAAGAATGACCTTCTTTATAGAAATTAAAAGCAATATATTTTATTAAATACTTTTGCTTAAAAAATATATAAGACTGAAAACTTTTAAATCATTTTTTTTATTAGAGATTATTTTGACATTTTTAAACTTAATATTTTATTTGTTAATGGATCATGTTTAATATCTTACGAACTTAGTCTTTTCTCTGGCACTATAATATTTTTCTAATTGCTTTGCATTTTGGCCTGATTTGACGAATCAAACAAAGACTTGACTGTAACTTTTGAAGAATTTTTACTCTTCTTGCTTTTCTATTTTTCATTCTTTGTTGCAGCTTTTGATTTTTATGTATCGTATTCATAAATTAATAAAATTAAATGTTTGATATTTATAATACACAGAAATATTTAGCATTTATTAAAAATGAAAAATGAAATTTAAGTATTTTCGAGAGGATGCTTCTTGGATTTGCTTTACGTTTGATTATTTATAAAGGAAAAAAATGGAATATAAATTTGATCGATTTGTAAGATCCTAGAACTGAATTTGCTTGCTTGAAGAGCTTCTCCTGCCTGATACCTCTCCTATTGATTTTCTTATCTTATTTTTGGGAGTTTGATTAACTTATTCCTGCTTTTATTCTATGATAAATGTTTGATGTTGAGGAATGATGGCATCATTGTTTTGAGTTGCAGTCAATTTAAATAAATAATTTATCTCTTTCTATATCATAAAATGACAGAGCAGTATTCATTCTTTTCAGTTCTTCATTCTCGTAACTTATATTAAATTATATTGAATCCATCTTACTTCAACAGCAGGCCTTCATTTCAACAAAATTAATATAAGCAAATTAATGGACAGCTAATATATTGTTTTTATTTAAAATTATTTAATTATGATTTTATCTTTATAAGTTAAATTATATTTCTGATTGAATCATCTTAGCAAGGGAATGCATTTTCCTTAGCTTTGTTAAAATAATATAGTTTAAACTTTATTTTAAATCTGAAATTGGTTATATCAATAAATGAAGACTTGCAACTTGGTGACATTTGAAAAAAAACTTAAGCACTCCTCGATTTGCTTATCTAAAAATAATATGAGTTTCTTGTTTAATCATCTTGATAGCCCCTCTAAGTAGATAGATATTATTTACACAATTTAAGGTAATCACAATTCTTTTTTTATGAAACCAATGTCTCTTATAACTCAAAATAAGCACACTAGAGTTGCAAAAATTTAAAGTTCTTAGAATTTGATACTGAATCTAATTATTGAATAATTCTGAAACACTTTACAGCGAACCATTAAATCCATTTCAATTTAATATATAATTTGGGGGGGGGGGACGGAAGTGCACCTCCCCCCCTTTTTATGGTCAAAATAGCCCAAAAATCGTCCATTAGGCCGAAATTGGGCCAAAAATGCCAAATAAATTAAGAGTTTTTTTGAAACTTTTGAAATTTCTTGAGGGTTAAATTCATTATTTAAATTTTTTGCAAAAAAATTTTTTTTTTTTTTTAATCAAGAACTTATTTTTTGGATATAATATTTTCAATTGTTTTTTGGGACTCAAATCACCTTTTAAATTTTGACTGAATTTACTTTTGAATTTTTTTCCTTTTTTTTATTTTTCTTCTTAAAAAAAAGTGAGCTTAAGAAATTATTATAAAAATAGGTGGAAGTATTTTCAATGATTTCTAGAAGTTTAAATGCTTTTTTATCAAAATCGTAAATAAAGCTTGCTATCTTTTATAAAATGAATTTGTGCAAAGAGCTTCCCCTCCTTTTTAAATCAGGGAGTTTGATAACCTTATTCCTGCTTTTTTTAGATAATTTCTTGATTTGAATTAAATGGCACTTTTTAGTTCTCTTTAAATAAATAAATTTTCTATAAAAAAAAAATTTCTCTTTTGAGTTCCGTTCTCGTAACTTATATTTTATAGATATCTTATTAAATGGCTTCATTTAACTTATAAAAAATTAAGGGCCTATATTTGTTTTCTTTTAAAATTATTTTAGAATTTTTGTCTGGTACTGATTGAATATCTTACAAAATTTTTCCTTATTTTTAAAAAATAGTTAAATTATTTTCAAATGGTTTAAATTATAAAAAACTTGAACACAAAAATTTTGCGAGAATTTTTGAAAAAAATAAATCATGAAATTTGACCCTCAAAGAGAAATTTCGAAGGCCAAAAACTCTTAATTTTTTGGCATTTTTGGCCGATTTCGGCCTTTAAGGTAGATTTTTGGGCGATTTTGACCATTAAAAGGGGGTGGAGGTGCACTTCCGTCCCCCCCCTATAATTTAATTTTTGATTAAATTTTTAGGTATAAATAGCGGAGAGACTAGTGATGGATCTCGTAGTTGCTGATTGGCACAATTCTAGAGCGTAAAAATAAATAGATGTCCTTGATTTTGGCTTTAGAATTAAAATATAAAGACATAATTGGAGTTGTGAGTGCTGTTATTGGAAGTGTTTCGAGCATTTTTGAGTAGCTAGTTAGTCTTCTTTGAGGACGAATTTGCATGAGTAATTTGCTTGAGAGACCTTTTTAGCTGGGAGTTATAAGTGAAGTCCTGCAACTTAGACTGAGAAGCCCAGTTTGATTTCTTGAAGTCAATTATCTGTGAACTTGGAGTGGGTGCTTGAAGTTAAGAAGAGGAGGAGGGAGTTGCTACTTTAGTGTTTGAAGAATACTGATTGAATGTTTTTAAAGAAGTCTTTGGAGATCTGAGTGATTTTTGTGTTGGAGAAACTAATTGCAAACTATAAAAAGAGCTTTAATTACAATCAAAAGTCAAGGTGTCAAGGTTAATTTTCTAAATTTCAAAGTATCAAAGACTGTAAGTTTAAGAATTCCAAAATAGTGAGGATTGGTGAATTGGAAAGAGACTTACTTCTGGAAGGGATATGTTTGCATATTAAGTTAGTTGGATTGCTTGGTGAGGTCGAACCTCACATTTCGAGGTAAGGAGTAATTTTTTAAATCTTTAACGTACATATTTGTCTGCTTCATTAATAAAATTTTAATACAAGTTTCCCACCAAATCAAGCAACTTAACAATTAAAAAATTAATTTATTGTCGTATAAAAAATATTCAATAAATTATAAACTTTAAAAATAAGATGAAACCCTTAATATGATAGTCTTAGAAGTATTTGTTTAGACCATAATAATCATCTGAAGGAGAGAAGAGTTAAATCAAAATTGAATTTTTAAATTAATTAGAAAATTCGTTAGCTGAAATGGAAAGTTTTTCACAGAAGTTCAAATGCGCAATATGCATTGGTAATTTAACATTTCTTGTAACTCAATATAGAAAATCAATTTATTTTTTAATAAAAAATATATTAATTTCATAATTATAAGAAAATGTTTTAATAAAATAATTGAATATAATTAAATATAGTGAATCAAGGTTGTGTTTTGGTTGATTGCAGTTGTTTGTACTGCACAGACTGCTATCGCGATTCAAGTAAGGTTAATTGATTTGGATATTTTGGGAAGACTGATTTGTAATTGGTAGGGAGTGCGAATCTGCAAATCTAAAGCTGCTTATCCTGCGACAGATCCTTCAAAAGAGGTTTCAAGCTCAAGAAGTTGAAGTAGGTGGAGTCCATCCTTCACAAAACCCTAGATCCCTTCAACCTTATGAATAGAGCTATAAATTGCATCAAGGTAATTTCATCAACTGAAATCTTAGTATTATTCTTTAGCTGCTCAATCTGCATGCGATCAGGATATTCAGAAACTCGACTTCCTGCTTGCTCAATCACAAAGAGATGTGAGTTTCTTGCACAAGCTCCAACAAAGGCAACAAGTCAAAGCCAAAAAGAGCAAAGATCAAGAGAACTAAAATATCAAATGCTTATATTTAAATTGTAAAAAAGTGTAAAAGTGTCAACAAATAAATCTAAGATTATTCTGTGAAAGAGTTCATCTTTTTATCTAAAAAATACTTTTAAAATACAATTAAATCAAAGTTAAGCATAAAAGATAAAGTTCATCTTCCAAAACTTGTATTTTTTTATTTGTTAATTTAATGGAACAAAATGTTTTACTGACTTGGTGATACCATTAATATGCCTGGGCAATCTACATTTTAAAGAATGATGAAAAAGTCTTCTAGATTTTGTAAGTTATTGAATTCATTTGATTGTATTAGAGGAACCTGCTGCTTTGTTCAAAATCCCAGAATCTGATTTAGAAGGCCAGGAAGATGAGGAAGAAGAAAAAGTCTCAACACTAAAAAAATGGACATAAGAGAGTGGACAAAAATCAAGAATCTCTGAGTTTAACAACAGAAGGTTCTTCAGATCTAAGAAGGAGAAGATTATCTACTCTAGCAATGCCAACCCCACAAAGTACTCTGCTAAATTAGTGAGGACTGTCATTGATGTTGCACTTGAAGAGAAGAAGAAAAAACAGCTTAGAAATAAATCACAAACTATCAGCTTCTTCCCATCTCGAGCAAATCCTCTTTTACCTGTAGAGGAGTTGAAAGAGTCAAGGAACTCAAATGCTGGCTCTAAAATTAGAGTGAGCTAGACTTTCCAAGCATTTTAGCAGCCTACTAAAGTTCTTGAAAATCCATTTCTCAAAACTTCCACTTCTAGTAAGAGAGAATCAGGAACCTTGCAGTTTTATAATGATCTATGATTTTAAGTCTTAAGTATAAAAATTATAGGAGGGGAAAGGCGATGGCACCACACATCTAAATTAGAGTTAACTGGTATCAGAAAGCTCCTCTACTTTTAACTCAAACAGTAAAAGTTAAATGAACACCCCATTAATCAATAGAGAGAAAAGCAACTAATCTGTGAAACTAATTAATACTAAATAAGGTGCTTAAGTAGCTTTGCTTCATACAAATGGAGATTTCTTAAGCAACGGAAATGAGCCACTGCATCTATAATAAGAAGAGTCTAAGAATTATTTGGTAGATCAAAGGCAAAATCTTCAAGCCCATCATCCAATCAATAAATAGTCCCAGACTAGAGATAGATTGCTTTCTAGAATTTGCATAGCAAAAGAAGGTCTTGCTAAGTTGAAGGTCCCACGAGGAGGATGGTTGATTCTAAGCTAGCTAATGCAGTATTATTTTTAAGAATAGAGGAGGAGCTACCATTTCAGAAGGCAAGGCAAAAGCTTGGGAAAGAGTTTTGGGCCTCAGAAGAGTTAAGATGCAAACTTCAGTGAGAGAGTCTAAACTTATGAAAAACTCACAGTAGAGATTTAGCAGAAGGGTTGCCATGACGATTCTGATTTGAGAATTAAGAGTAAAGAATCGCAGAGGTTAAAGTTTTAAGATCCTTAGTTTAAGAGGGTTTCTTAAAACTATCTAGGGGCAGGATCTTAAAAGCTCTCTAACAAGCTTGTGAAAAGATCATACTCTCTGGCTAATTTGAGAAGTTCTGAGCACAATTGATCTCTACAAAACTCAGAAAGAGAGACTTGCGGTTTCAATTTAATAGTATTTGAGATTAAAATCAAATAAATGATGATCAATGATATAATTAGAGTTGTTATTTTATTTCTTGAAATCAAGATTCAACAAGTAGATATATAAGTTTAATATTAGATTTGAAAAAGGATTTTATTTTATTTTTCAGATCTACTAACATTGAGATAAATATGAAAGTTTCGTCACAAATAAAAGCCCAAGATAAAAACTTAGATAAAGGGCAAAAGAATTTAGGAATGAATGGCCTCTCGGTAAATGTAGAAATAAACTCAAACTAAAATCAATAAGGATTAGTAAACCTAAAGAAGCACTAATAAATTATAGATGATTAAATTTTGGAGTTTAGTAAGTTCAACCAGGAATCTAGGCTCCTAGAATAAGTTTGGGTCTCTTCTGACTGGAAACAAGCAGCAGTAGTTTCAGAGTATTCCTACCGATGTGCAGTCCAGCCAAGATTACAAGCAGTACTACTAAAACTAGGATCCTCACACATTAGCACACAGGAAAAAGATTTACAAAGTCATCAGAGTCAGTGGTGGAGGCATCAGCAACAGTTCTGCCTATCTCAAATAGCAACAAAGACCTCAAACAGCTTTACTCTTAAGATAAAAATTTATTAATGTTCTTGGGAAAAGGAAAATAACAGGAGAGAGTAAATTAGGAGCAGGGTGTGAAACAATCAAACTTAATGAGTAAACCGCAAGAAAAGCAATTTATTTATATTCTAGGGTTATCAATAAAATAAAAACTTCAGCAAGGAATACTTAGGCCGAATTAATTAAGACGTGGAAATTATTGAAGAAGACGAGCTTGGTCATTCTGTCATGATGAGTTTAGGCACGAGAGAAAAGCTAGACCTCAATCAAAGAGGCTCTTAGAAAAGAGTAATGACCGCGCTTTAAAAGTAAATCCCACTTAATGAAGAAGAACGCTTTAAGAATATGCAAGTTCATAGGTAAAATGTTCCATCAGAAAAGAGCATATATTTTTTTTCTTCAGAAGTTTTATTTCTTTCACCCTTTTTATAATTGCAATATGTATTTCATTTAATTATTTCAGAATAATTTAAGTGCAAATTAAATAAAAACTATAGATAAGAAATCTCAATATCCTTTCTAAACTAATGATATGTCATTAAACATAACTTACCAGTTAGAATTTCCCTCTTTAAATTAAAGTATACAAAATAACTAAAATTATGCTTTTGTTTCTTATAAATTAATGAGCTTGAGTTTAAATTTATATTTTTTTCATTATTCTTTTTATTGAATGTAAATGCCAAATAAAAATTTAGCTTTAATAAATTTAACATACTTTAAACAATATTTAAAGGATATTATATATGAACTTAGTATAAATTTAATTGGATGATAAAATAACACACCCTAATTTTTTAGCAAAAACTAAGAAGGAAGAAAATTAAAGGGGTGATGATTCCTCATCTTAAATGCTTTTTATCCCTCAAATATAGTTCTCTAAATTGGCATCTCTATTTTTCGTTAAAATAATAATTAATTGTGTATTTAATTTTTTTTATTAAGAATATGAGCTTTAATGAAAATATTTTTTAAGTTATGGTTAAATTATAACTGAGAGATTATGGATTTGAGTAGCAGTTTGTATTTATTAGAGCTTATTGACTATGGTATATCTCCTGACTTGCATTTGCTTTAAAGCAAGAATACCTTTTTGCATTTTCAATTATTATTATGATGATTTTTTACTATTTATTTATAATTTAACTTCACATAAACTAAATCATATTGATGATTTTTAAAGTATTTTTAATTGGAAATCAATGAATTTATTTCCAATGCATCCAAAAATTAAGAATGTTTGTTGCAAAGCGATATTCAGAGAACGCAGTCCTACAAGCAGTTTTAGATGAAGACAAAACTCACACTTGATTTTCAATTTAAAACACCTAAGAAATGAATGATACCCCAGTCAAGAATATATAAAATGAGCATTCCTAACTTCTTTTATTCTCACATATTTTTATTTTTTTTATTGAGTATTTCTATTATTTATACAATTTGAGAAAATATAAATAACTTATGGATAATTATAATAAATATAAATTTATGATAATTGTTAAATTCTTTAGCCATCACGATTCAAAAATAATGATTTGCATAATTAAAAATGCAACTAAAATCTTATTAATCAATAGTTGAATGGCAGATCTGTTACTGAGATTAGCCAGGCTGATCTGGGCTCTAACTATTTCCTAAATATTCCTTCAAAAGATAGCAATCTAAATTAAAACTTCATATAAAACTATTCTGAGAGCTTAAATTCCTTATTAAATAATTGTAGTATAAAATAGAAATGGTAATTATATCCAAACTAAATAAAAATTATTTGAATGCGAGACCAGCTTCAAGTATATCTCACTTTAGTAAGTTATCCGCTCTTAATTAACAAGAAAGAATATTTATTATTTAAGGCTGTCTTCATCCAACATGCCTAAGAGACAAATTATAGGGTAGGTTGACGACTACTTGGCAAATCTGCCAACTTATTAAGAAAAATAAGTAAACAATCTATCATAAAGTTAATTTGCAAGTGTACCCAAAATTAAGACAACTGAAGTAGTTTCAAGACCCGTGGTTACTGACAGCAAGCTTACCAATTATGAAATATTTTTATCATTATATCGTAAACTAATTTGAATATAATAAAAATACAAAACTAAATAATTTATTGAGAATGAGTATTATAATCCATTTATAATTATAAGAATTATAGATTTTGATCGTTGGATTGAAATGGCCGATTACTATAATTGCAGAATCTGAATTATTTGTTATTTTAAATTTCATTGATTTTTAAGATTTCATGGCTTATTAATTGTTCTTAATATGAGTTTGAACTGTTTTCTTTGCTAATTTCTCAAGAGCTTTTTAAGAACTTGACTTGAATTTTACATATTTAATACTAAATTTAAAAACTTATACCAAAATAAAAATAAACAAAAACCAGTTTATTTTATTTCAAAAATTATGAAAGCTAGCAAATAAGCAGGAAGAACAGCAAAACTACCAATCAAAGGAATAATGATTCTTAATTTATTAAATATTAATAACTTTTAAATTAATAATTATAGAATTTAAATTAAACAGCTAATTATAATTAGTAAAAGAAATTGAACGTTGCTTGAAATTGATTTGACAATTTGAATTTGGATAGCTCTGTACACTTTAATAAAATATTTTCCTGGCTTTTAAATTGGAAAATATTTCAGTGCTATAAAATTTTGATTCTAGGAGCTTGAGTAATCTGAAGCTTTAGGATCTGAGTGGAGATAAGTATAATGACTACCAAATGGAGTAAGTGAAGGTGCAAAGTACCTTGAATATCATGCAACAAGATAAGAAAAATTCTGCAATCAGAATCACCAGTGCTTTTAATTAGAGAAGACAGCAATAGCAAAGTCAGCTTAAAACTAATAAAGCAGGCTAGCAGTATATCAAAATCTCAAAAAACTACCTTCTCGCAGAGATCGAGAAGATAGAGAATAGAATCAAATAAACTCACAATCTTCATAATCACTTCTAGTCACATTCTATGTTCAAGCAACTAAAATTATTTAGCATTAAAATATAATTTAAGCTATCTTCGAAATAAAAAACATTAAATTTTAATTAAAACTAAATTTAAACTATTTTAAAATTAAGTTCAAGGAGGATTCCAGCTTAAAAGGCTAAAAATAATTGATTATAAATTCTCATAAAAATCTGTCAACTAAACTCGCTCAGCAACGTGAAGAAAGAGCTCTTCAAAACTACCAAGCAATTGAATAAAACTGGAATCTATCTAATAAAAACATATGGAAAATTCTATCTACATTTATTTATAATCTTTTCATTGCTAAAACTTATATAACCCTTATTTATAGAAATATATTTGAAGTACTTACTTCCATAAAAATCAAGGCATTCATTTTTAAGGGAAAATAATTTAATTTTTAAATTTGATGAGATATTTCTTACTGAAAAGTTATTTACTGATAAACTTATGTTAATATTTTTTGGAATAGGCAGAAATTATAAATGAAGACAAGGATTTCTAAACTTCTTCCCTGATAATTGACTAATGTATATTCTTTTATTAAGTTTAGCGATTCTATGATAAATTAAAAGGCCGCCTCTATCATAGAGCAGTAAGAAAACTTCAGAGTGCAAACTGAAATAAAATAACTTCTTGACAAGGTGTAAACCATCCAAGAGAAATTTGGAGATGCTCGAGGATGGAAAATGAGTTTAAGATACGAAGAACCACCCCTTAATGGCTAAATTAAGCCTGAATAACAATAGATGGAGTATTGTGAAAGTAGTGGCCCAATTCATCAAGGGATAGCTTATAAAATAAAAGATGACAGGAATGTGCCCATTGAAATCATTAGAAAGCCAAATCTATTTTCTCAAATTAAATCTTCTAAAGTTAACTCTAATTAAGTTTCAAGACTTGAAGATCCAATTGAAGCTGTATACCAAAATAAAAATATTTTGGTTTTTAAAAATGCCCCAGATCGAAAATAGAACTCAGAAGCTAAAGCTCAAATGAAATCTTACAGATATTTACTTAATCAAGGAATACCAAAAGTTACACCATAAAATTTAAATTTAGAAATAAGAAATCAAACAACCACCAGACTAGAAAAATACATAATAAGACATAAATTGAACTAGATATTTCAAAAATCCAAAAAAGGACATTTTTTCCATATCAAATTAAAAGAACACTGAGTACGGTATTGCTGATCTTCAAAATTAAAACGATTGCATTTCCATAAGAAGCAGTATCCTTATTCAGAAGAAATTTTAAGAAAATGTAAGGGGCTCAAAGCAGCTTAAAGATCTACTTCCTGCAGAGTAGGTTGATGATTCTTGCTTATCGCAACTTTGCATTATAGGTAGAAGTATCTTCGATTTAGAAAAAAGGCAAGCTATTAAAATTGATCTAAGATGGAGAGGATTTATTATTTATTTTAAGGTCCAGCAATAGATTGTGAGAACTATTTCAAAAATTCTTATTTTAAATGAAAACTGATGCTGATCTTGTTGATTAGAATTATCTCATTAAAATTACAAGAAAATATTCAAGAGCCAGTAAACTAACTTTATTGGGTCAGAAATCACCATATCGAAAAGGATATGATATATGATGAAGTAGAGCTTGAAGCAGCCATGCAATAAAAAGAGGAAACGATAGTTGAAAACAAGTGCCTTTGATAGAAGAAAATTTTGCTTTTTAGATTTTCCATTTTCCCATTTAATTTCAATCATAATTACAAAAGCTTAACTTTCTTATCGAAACTTCAAAAGTCACTCTAAAGAAGACAAATCAGAATCTAATTAGAAGATAGATTTGGGAAAGTGTTTTTAATTAAGAAATTATTTATAATTTTCCTTTCAATTTGCTCCGTCAGTAATCTTAGGAGCAAGATAGTACTTTAAGGTTCCAAGTTATTCAACTTCATACTCAACAACTAGCGGAGTCTCAGCTGCCATGCTTAGCTTTACTTAACTTGAAAGAGTGTATGCTTTGTTGAAAAGATTGAGATACCTCAAAGCGAATGAAAGTTTGACTGTATCTTCCTCTTTCGCCATGTTAGCTGCATCTTCTGCAGCAAAGCCACCACCAGTTTAGATTTTAATAGAGCCGCTTCCTACTTCGCCTTCAACTGAAAATTTGACATAGGTTGAAGCAATTTCAAACTCAACTGTCTCAGATAGCACGTATAGCTCTTTGCATAGCTTTGAGAACTCAGTTGAGTTCATGGTTATCTCAGAGGTATATTCTGTTTCAGGAATTCCCAAGTGCTCTGAGTCTAAAGTAATGAGGTTTATGTTGAAAGTAGTGGTTCTATCCAATTCTATAAGCAAAAATAAGTACAGTCAATAATAGGAATGATTAGAATTTAAAGATCAAAATGGTTAACGAACTTACTTTGATTGATGCACATGATAGTTAAATAAGTAGGTTCATCTTCGCATTTCAGCGTTATTGAGTCATTGCTGTTCACTAATTTCATAACTTTGGCAAGATTCGTGATACTTATTCCTAGAGTTAGATTTCTATCGCATCTGTATTTTTCAAATCCCTCCATTGACAAATGCAAATTGACAAGTGCGACATGGGATGAATCCATAGCTTAGAGAGAAAGACCAGTTGGTGTAGCGTCTATGTTTACATCTGTCACCAGATCTTTGATTGCCTCTACTATTCTTTTCAAGGTTTGTCCGTCAGTGTTTTAGCTTCGAACATCCAGCAATAAAATGGTATGATTTAGAATAAATGTAGGAACTTTTTCCTTTAGCTTTTAAAGAGTTTTAAACAAGAGAAAGCGCGCTCTGTAAAGCTTTTAATTCTAAAGTGTGTCTTGTTTGGAGGAGTATAAGATCGATGTTTGATTTCTTAAGTTAATTCCTAAATTCACATAAATTCATATTGGAAGATTAAAATCTCTCAGATATGGGTAGATCTTAAAGATTTGATTTAAGATTTACTTAACTTCCAACTGACTTCGCAAATGCCATCACCTTGCATGGGCTTGCTATCTATCAGTCGAATGGCATTCGCAGCTAAGAATGATAAAAACAAAAAGGAGGACAAAAAGCAAAAGGAGAAAGAAGAGGTACACTCCTAATTTGAAGGCAAGGACCTAAATACTGTTAAGAGTGACTTTGAGACCTCACTAGATGTAATAATTAAATAGTGTAATTATCATATAGGCTGCTATTGAGGAAGCACAGGAAAAATTGAAGCAGGTAAAGTCAGGAAGAGCAGCCCCCGATATATTTGATCATATTGAAGTCAATGCTTATGGTGAATTACACTCATTTGGAGAATTTTTAACTTTTAATCTTAATTGAGATTTATGCCAAACTATTGTGAAAGGAAACAGCAACCTTCTTGTTAAGGTTTTTGATGAGACTGTTAAAGATGAGGTTCTTAAAGCACTCCAGCGTTCCGAGTTTGATGTTTAATGCATTTTAGAAGGCAAAGATATCAAAGTTAAGTTGGGCACCTCTAAAAAGGAGCATATTGAAGCAGCAATCAAGTAGATCAAAAGTATTAACTTACTTCTTATCTATATTTTAACGATGACTTCAAGTTAGCAGTAAAAGACACTCGCCATGAAATGCAAGAGACAACTAAAAAGCTAGGAAAGATTCTTCCACAGGAAGAGATCAAGGTCTTCTAAAAGGACCTTGATAAGATCATCTTAGCAAAGGAAGCTGATGCTAAAAAGCATTTTGATGCCAAAGAGAAGGAAATCAAAGCAGCTTGAATATTCTTTATCTCTCAAAGCAAATTTTAGTTTGGATTTATTTTAGCATAAATTCAACTTATTTACCTTGCATTTTTGCAAACTTGGCATTATATTGGTACGAAGGTTTTATCATAAAAAATTATATAGAAATTTATTTTATTTTAATATAATATTGCTAAATTGATTTAAGTCTTTAAAGCATATAAAATTCTAATAAAATCTTCTCATTCATATTTATTATATAATTAGCTTAAAATTTATATAATGTTAGATTAAATTTTTGTTATCAAAATGAAAATACAAGACAATAGATCAAAACAATAAATAAGACAAATACTAGAGAAGCTGCTCAAAGAAAGAATGCGAATGTATTTAAATAAGCTGTTCCTCAATCGCTTGATTCTCTATTCTTGAGATTAAGCTTTATTCAAGTTATCGCTATTACTTCAGAAGCTTAGAAGCCTTCAGTTTCATCGAAAATAACTTTTTGAAAAGTCTTTTTCTTTGAAATGCTACTAACTCTCAAACTGAATAGAGTTCTCTGATCACTTCTTCTCTCGCGGTTTGTCATATTTGAAGAGAGGAATTATAGTTAGATATTCTTTGCATTACTACAAGAAGATGGGTTTAAGTAGTGGTTGAATAATTATTATAATATGTATTAGAAGCAACGACTCCGGAAGGAGGATGATTTTCTCAAATCATTGCTCATTAAGCTTGCTGCTGATTGATACTCATGGTGTTGTTGTTGTTACTATTTTATTGAGAGAACTAGGGTACATTATTCATTTAAAAGTTCATCCAAGTATTTGATTGATCAGGCTGAGACTGATAACTAAAGCTTTGAGATCTGTTCTGAGCAACTCCTCCCATCATATTCTGGCCTCCGAAGTTGTTATCTTAATGCTGTTGCTGCATTTACTGCTATTAGAATTCGAGCATAGTCTGTGCAAGTGAGTTGAGAGTGCTAACTGGCTCGTTCATTGAGTACCTTTGAGGAATGAAGGGCTAAGAATTTTGATAGTTACCAAACATAGACATAGAGTTTGAAGCTATTCCTGGAAGAGGCTACTGGGGAGTGAAATAGCTAGAGTTGCTCGAAGAGTAGTTTTGAGGATGGTAATTATTGCTCATGGTATTGAGAGGAGCTTGAGAGTTTTAAACTGGTTGACCACCTTAGTTTTATGGAAGGAAGATGTGAGGAGGGTTTTGAGGAACAGATCTCCTACCAGTTACTGTTTCAATCTTCTTGACTGTGAGATCCTGGCGAGGCTCCTTCTTATTCTTCTCACAAAATCTCTTGTACTCTTCGTAGACATTCATGATCAACTCTTGAACATGGTTGCAAGCTACTTGATACTTGTCGTAGAAACGAGAGCTTATGCATAAATGCAAAGGGTCGTTACTTTCCTCTTGCTTAGGACCTTCCTTGAAGCCAGAGCATAGAAATATTAAAATCATTATCATGAATAATTAATGACTGAGCCTTTTCCACGTAACCTAAGCTTGACCATGTCCTATTGCTGCTCAAAGGATGCTCCTTTACAACAGATCTCAATGACTCTCTTCATGTTGCATCCCTTAGAACCAATCAATCTACGTGCCACTTAAAACTCCTACTAATTTATAATACTTCATTAAAAACTCCTTATCATTGTCGATTTGAATATCAAACCTGCATGTGTACTTGATATTCTCATCCTGCATTTGCTGGGCCATCATGGCTTAGTTGCTGTAAGCCATAGGCATGTGCATCATCTTGTTATAGCCTTAGCTTGGTACAAAACTAGGTGCATTGACGTTTGGATTACTGCTCTATGAAGAGTTTTGCTGCTATAGTATAGGTTACTACATGGAAGAGGGAGCTGATTAAGAAACTCCCAAAGATGTGGGCTGAGCTGGAAAGCCTTGTGTTTAAAACACGTTTTGAGAGCCAAACTAAGTCATAGCTGCTGAAGTTTATGATAAGTTATAAATATATTTAATCAAGACTTTATTGTCAGAATACAACAGATTAAAGATTTTACCTTACTTTTATTTCTGATAAAACATTACTTTTAAACTAAAGATTTTTAATTTATTTTTTTCAAGAATAAGGAATAAGGCATTTTTTTTTTTTTGATAAAGAGAAGTAATAATTATTTAAATACAATTCTAATTTATATATTTTATAACAATATGGAACCTTTGTTGAGGGGAATAGGACTAGCCATAGTACTAGGGAGGGTAGTAGTTCTAATTTGCTGTTGAAAGGTGGATTTTGTTTTTCTGGGGATTATTATGTTGCAATAGCTTTTTGGGCAAGCCATTTTACCGACAATTAGGCATTGTACTTAAAAAAAGCATAAAAGTCAACTTGTTGAGATGGAAATTGTTGAGAGACTTCAAATAACTAAAAATAAAATATTGATAAATTGTAACTATTTTGGTTAATCTTTTTTTTAAGATTAACCCTCATTTTTTTATATTAATTTTAAATCAAATAAAATTGGCATAATTATTAAAATTTTTAAAAAAAAAAGTCTTTTTCTAAAAAAAAAACATTTATTCTTTAAAATTGTAATTTAATTAAATTTATAGACTGCTAGGCGAGAAAAGCTGATATAATATCTGAAAAAGTTACTAAAGCATAGCCTTAAGATGGCTCTACAATAACTTCACGAATTTCTCCAAAAACTTTGAAAACCTATAAACAAAATCAGATTTCAATAAAGAAGAAGGAAAAAAAGAGTGTGCTAGAAATACCTCATTATTACTTAATAGATAATAAAATATTTATTAAAATTAAGGGAAATTAAAATATTATAAACTTAAAAAAAGTATATATACGTGGGGGGAAATTTGTAAGTGGAATGAAGATATTTATAAACGATTTCAAGTAAAGGAACTTGTATTTTTAAATAAAAATTTTATTCCATTTCAATTTAAAAGGAACTATTTAAGGAATAAAAAAAACAATATTATGACACGAAGGAGATTCTTCCTTCAGATTATAATTTAAGCTCTCTCCCTGAATTAAGATCTAAATCTATTATAGAGGCGTCTAATTTTCTTTCAATCTTTAGAAATTTATTTATTTTAGATAGCCACCTTTGTTATCTTAAATTTAAAGTGGTTCATAATGAGCAGAATAGCAAAAATTATTTGTACCACCATCACTTACATTTTCGATGTCCTACTGATTTAATGAAAAACTTCGAGGATGGGAAGCCAGGTACTCCTGATTCATAGGAATAACTTCTAACCGCAGCACAGGATTCTTGGTCGGGAGGCCCTACACAGATTCGTCAGAAATTCAAGAAAAGAAGCAGAAAATCCCAAGAAAGAGCATCTCACTTACATTTTGAGCTAAGATCTGATACATTATGAAAAATTATCTGAATGAGTTTGTCAAATTAATCACTATCGAGTTAGAGTGTCGGCTTCGCGGAGATTCCTTGTTGCATTCCATTTGCAGCCTAGTTACCCTCCATAAAGTTAGGGCCCGCAAAGCTCTTGCTAGCCAAGATAGAGGCAGTTTCTGAGTCTAAGGGTTGTAGAAGGGAAGATACTTGTTGCAGATCAATGCCCTAAGGATGAGAAGAAGTATCGGAGGCGAGGCCGCCACTTGGTTGGCCTTCGCAATTTAGCTGAGTTATTACTTCGACTTAAGACGATTATGTATTATCAATAGAGGAACTCATCACCGTTAATTATTATAATATGTAATAATATACTTTAGTTTATACCCTTACTTAGTATGCTATTTCTTATCATCTGATACAATTTTATCACGATTCCCATTTTTATAATCGATAACTGAGGATTAAAATTTTTTTCAGTGAGGAAAAAATATTGCAAATTTTAAAATATTTTTTAAAAAATTTTGTTTTCATATGTTCTCTAAAATTATTGTTTTTTTTTTTTTTTTTATTTTATGCATTATTTTTGGCAAAAATAGAATTAGGAAAGATAGATAAAGATTCATAGAGTGATTTTCGGCCCAAAATATATAATTATTGATTTATATTTATAATAAATTATCAGAATATAATAATTTCCTACAAAAAGGATTACATTTTTTTGTCATAAACTCAACATCTTAATGATCAGTCCAGATTTTAGAACTTGCGAAAAGTCAGATCTCATTCCTCACTATAGAAATGCCATCATCGTCTCTAATGGTAAACCAAACTTCATTTCAACTTTAACTCACGATCTTTCTTATTTGCAAAACATTTTAAATGAAAAAGAAATTAAATAAAACAAAAATAAAATTTCATTTTTTCTTTGGGAAAACTTTTAATTGTAAAAACATTTAATTATTATTTATTATTTTAAATTATAAAGATTTTGATTAATAATTTTGTCCACAGGTGAAGAGACATGGGGATAGATAGCTCCAGAGATAATGAGACTTCAAGAGGTCAGAGATCAAATGAATCAAATTCAGATTGTCAAGAATGATCTCATCCAAATCAACAAATTTAAAGGCCTTTATTTAGAGTAAGAAACCTTAGCCTTAAAACTCTTCTTTAGTCTCTTCAGGATCCAGCACTCTCTCTTGCTTAGCTTCAAATATGGAAATGTTCAGGTAAGATTCGCTATAATTACAAAGATTTTAGGGATAAGTTAATTCAAAGCATGAATGGCAAACTTAAATTAGGCTTTTATATATTAATAATGTTTTGAATAATGGTTTATGATACACTCTTAAACTTAAAGAAATCTACTGAATCTCCTTACGAAGATATTCTCTCTGCTCTTTATAACTATGGAGTTGCGTGCTCCAGAACAGTAAACCTTATTTGAATCAATTTAATAATATTTTAGGCTTGCTATATGGATTTGTCTGGTGAAGGAATCAAAGAAGCGAGCAAGATGTTTTAACAGGCAGCTTGGGCGTTTGACTAAATCAAGTCACTCTTACCAGGTGGGGATAAATTTTAAAATTTATCTCAACTTCACCCTCAACTCTCGAGCTATCATTATTCTCCAATAAAATTTAAAGTGGCGTTTAAATCAAAGCAACGGAGGAGACTTTTCTGTTGAGAATCTAAGCATGCTGAAGAATCTGATGTTGGCGCAGGCCTAATATCTGTTTTACAAGAAGGCGACTGATAACTAACTCAAGCCAGGAGTGGTCTGCAAAATTGCTCAATAAGTTGCCATTTACTTCCATAACGCCTACTCCTCGGGATGTGTAAATGCAGGAATCAGACAAACCCAAGGCGGGGTCTTCCTTAAAATACAACAGTATCATGCTGAATACTTCAACGCGACCTCTTACCTCCTACTCGGCTAAGAGGAATTCAAAAATACGACTGAGAAAGGCGCAGGTTGTGCCAAATGCATAGCACTTCCCTTTCAAAGTCTATTCAAATTTTGGAATCTGTAAAGCCCTTGGTCACTAGTATGACTGCCAATTTCTCAGAAAATTTCCACAAAAAACTATCTGAAGCTTACCAACTAAAGGAAAAAGCAGTGAATTTGAACAAGTCAATCTACTTTGAACAAGATTTCCCCATTGATCAACTTCCGAAGATAGATCCTCACAACTTGGTTTAGCTAGACTCCTTCTAGAACCTGCTTGATGAGCCTTCATCTATAGATTCTAAGTTAAAGATGGTAGTATCGCCAGAGACAAACCAAATAAAGATGGAGCTGATGCAGTTTTTGAATAACATATTCAATCCGTATTTTGAAGGAGAGGGAACTATCAATGTAGTATAAGAGCAGTTTATCGCCAGCAATAAAGTGAGAGAAATTATGGCTGGGACTTATCCTCCAAAGGCAAACCAGCAAGAGAAGATAAAACTTCCTCAAAGCTAAGTGGATGCACTTAGAGCTTTTTAGAGTCAAGGTGGTCTTGATTCAATTAGAACCTAGCTAGAGGTTATAGGTGGTCTGAAAGAGACTAACAACTAAATGCTATAAGAAATGAAGAAAAGCTTGGAAGAGGAGGGTGAGCAAGACTACAAATTCAGAGAGCAGCATAAAGAGAGATGGATCAGAGCAGAATCGGCTGTCATGAATTAAAGCTTGATGTTCCAAATCGAAGAGTTTTCTAGAAAATCTTTAGATTTATTAAATCACTTCTATATTATTCTGAGATTAATTCCTTAAATTTAACTATTTTAGAATTAGGTAAATATTTACTGCTTAAATTCATAAAGAAAATATCTATTAAATTAAAATAAAATAAATTTGTTATAATTTTTTTCGAAAAATTTGTTAATTTTTAAAATCAGTGTAAGCAGAGGAGACAGATTAGAAGATAAAATCTAAATTCTAAGAAAAGGAGGAGGACCTTTAAATTCTAAACTTCTCAGTTGAGTAATTGGAAGCAAAGGCTAATGAATTGGTGCCTGTCGAGATTAATAATAATCCTCAGAACGAGATGATTAGATAGGAGCTGAATAAACTTTTCACATAAATATATAGTGAGATCCAGCCACAGAGAAATGAAATTCTCAACAGAGCGGTTATCTATATTCACAACTCTATCAATTTAGACGAAATCTAGAATGTCATCAGTTAACTATTTGCAAATTAGAAAATTAGATTTTTAATGAGTTAAAGACAAGACAAGAACATCCTCTTCAGATATTATTTATAGCATGAGGGTACTTTCAGGGAGATCTTTTCTCAATGGGAGAACCTTGAAAGCCAAAGACTTTAGATCAATGCTAAAATTGAAACTCAGATCAAAGCTTTGGGAATCAGTAATGTTCAGGCCTAGCCACTCTCTGACTAGGAGAGACTCTCTAAAAATTAAGGAGTAATAGAGTTCTTGAAATCTCTTGATGAGAAGCTTCATTATGTTAAATTATACTTAAATAGAAAATTCACAATCGAAAAATAAAAATAAGATTGGAAAAATAAGTATTTATTTGATTATGATATTTGCTCTATATTAACTTAAGATAATTATAGAAATCTTTTCTCTCTCTCAAGAGTGCTTCAACTTTGGTATTTTTAAATAGAGAGTATTAATTATTAATAATATTTTCATTTGCATTATAAAATTTACTTAATTCTTTAATTAAAATTAAATGTGAAGGAGCTGATGGGTTTCTTAAACTTATCTAAATTTAAATTTTAATCTCAATTTAAATGTAGAGATTATATTTATTACGAATTTAAATAAAATTAATTTAAAAAAGTAATTTAATTTGCTTAAAATATTCCACATCTTTAAATGATATAAATTTAAATTGAATCTTATTTTGAAATAAAAATATGGCTTTCTTAAATTTATATTTTTAAACAAGGATAGAAATAATTTGTAAAATTGAGACTTATATATTTTTGAAGTTGAATTAATTTTTCTTAATTTTGGTTATAAGTTTAAAGCAAGGAAATAACTTCCACGTGGGATTGAATGATCATTTAAACAAACTCAGTTCAAAGTAAGTTATCTTTATTTTTATAAAATATCTTTAGTGTTTCTGGGTTCAAAGCCTCCAGAGAATTAGAAGCTTAGGATGATGCTAAATATAATAAAATAATTATTTGTAATTAGGACATGGTACAGCAAATAGAAGATTCTAATAAGAAGGCAAAGCAACAGCTACAGCAATCAATGCAGCAACTAAACCTAAACCCTCCCCCAATCAATCAACCTTATGTTGCTCCAAAAAATATCATTTTATAACTAAAACTTATTATAAAGCTCCATAGAACAATCCACCCCCTTAGGGAGTTCAAAGTCATATAAATAATCAGCCTCAGCAGCCCTCTATGATGTCTTAACCTCCTTATAACCAACCTGTACCTATAAATCAGAGCTAGAATGCTTCAAATAATCACAACCCCTAACAACCTCAGTAGTATTATCAGATTATTATCGTTTCATATTTTCTTCATTAAGCATTAGTTAAATCCATTATATCCACAAATTTAGATACTTTATGTACCTAAAAAGTATTCTTTTTTATTTAAAATTCTTCTTTATAATCTTTTATATTTTAAATAGTAATAGGCTAACTATCAGCCTCCTGGTATAAGTGTGAGCCAGAGTGCCAACTTTAATCCAGGCTAAAACTTTGGAATGCAGTCGCCTCAGGCAGCTGGAGGACCCGGCAGATCGGTTTATGTACCTGGCCAGTATCCACCCTATCCTAACTAGATGATGATGGCTCCACAAGGTAATCCAGGAATTCCTCCCTAAGGTGGATATATACTCATGTTTATATATGCCTCAGATGATGGGGCAAATTCCTCCCCCAGGGCTAGTCTACTACCAACCTATGCCTGGCTACTAGCCTCCCCCTCCGGCTACTAACCTCCTCCCGGCTATTACCCCTAAACTTATTTATCCAAATTAGAAATTTAAAAACACTGGGATAGGGTTATCAATACCCTCCCGGATAAATGGGAATGCCTCAGCAATACCCTCCCTACTAACAACAAAATCCATCTGCAAATAACCAGCAAAAGAAATGATTGCCTTCTTTATCACTAATTTCATATCTCTTTAAGAGTTATAATCTATCTATCTCTCTTTTCCCCTCTAGTACTAAAATTTGAAAGTTATAAAAGCAAAATATTATGATAGAATTAATAAAGATTTGATAAGTAAACTTTAGCTGACTCGTATAAAATGGAAAAGACTGGAAGAAATTTAACCTTCAAAGCCGGTGCACTACCGAGCAATGACTACGCTTTGACTGGAAGCGTGTATGCAAATGCCTAGGTCTTCGGCATGTTTTCAGAAATGAAAATCTACCAAGAGGGTTCTAAAGGATCAAAGGCACTCTATGTAGATATCAAGAGTGTTTATAATTTGAATATCTTCTATTACTTGTTTACTTGAAACTCGAGATTTGCGAAAACTTGAAGAATGATGAGATAGGATTGTCGGTGTTCCACAGAGACACTCTCAAAGTTTCAAAGCTTGATTCCTTCGAGGTTAAGCTAGCTCCAATTACTAAGATGACGCAAAACCCGAATCCACTCAACTCTATTGAACTTTCGGTTGAGTCTCTCTTTATTCATGAGGATATCAAGAAGGACTAAAGCGGAAGCTACTCCCTCAAAGAGAACGAGATAGAGTAGTAACTTAGAAAAGTAGTAATGGAAGGTTTCAAGTACATCAATATTAACCAAATCATCCCAGTTACTTTGAATTTAAGTTTCTCAAACTTCTTTTAAGACTTTGAGAGATGGTGAGATATATCTTAAACTCTAAGTCCTCAACTTTGAGTCCCTGAGAGAAGGTAACAGTAGCCTCAATTATGGAGTAATAGAACCTCAAACTATTTTCAATCTTGCAGTCGTGAGCTCTCAAAGAAAGGGGCTGAAGTTGATTTCTGATAAAGTTAAGGAGAAGAAAATCTAATATTTGAAAATTATTATTCCTTATAATCTTCAAGAAAAATTTCAATTTCCAAGAGCTTGGAATCGGAGGTTTAGACAAAGAGTTTTAAGAAATTTTCAGAAGAGCTTTCAATACTCGTCGCTATCCCTAGCACATAATAGACAAATATGGAATGAAGCATGTGAGAGGAATGCTTCTATATGGGCCTCCAGGAACTGGAAAAACCCTGATCGCTCGTTAGATAGCCAAAGCTCTAGATTGCCATGAGCCTAAGATAGTACACGGTCCTGAGATATTTGATAAATACGTAGGAGAAGCAGAAAAGAAGATAAGAGATTATTCTCTTCATTTCAATTTTGTTTAGATTTGTTCAAGGATGCTGAAAAGGACATGAAAGAGTTAGGTGATGAATCGAACTTGCATATCATAATCTTTGACGAGATAGATGCAATTTGCAGATAAAGAGGAGCTTCAGGCAACTCTGGAACAGGTGTTCATGAGACAGTAGTGAACCAGTTGCTCTCAAAGTTGGATGGAGTTGACTCTTTGAATAACATCCTTGTCATAGGTATGACTAATCGTAAAGATATGATAGATGAGGCCATGCTCAGACCTGGAAGACTTGAGATCCATCTAGAAATTTAATCACTCTTCTCTATTAAAATTGGTCTACCCGACGAAAAAGGTAGAAGACAGATATTTGAGATCCACACAAGGCACATGAAAACGAATGACTTGATTGCAGATGATGTGAATCTAGATGAACTATCAAAGATCACAAAGAACTACACAGGAGCTGAAATTGAAGCAGTCTGCAGATCAGCAACTTCATTTGCACTATTTAAGGATTTGGACTTAAGCTAAATTGGTTAATCTAATCCTAAAGACTCAAAGTCAAAGCCCTTTTTTATTTTTGCCCAGTGGTAAGAGAGGAAAGGAAACTGCACAAGGAACTGAAACCTTAGGAGATCCTAATAAGAAAGTTATGATGGCAGATTTTCTACTTGCTTTAGAAGAAATCAAGCCTGCATTTGGTATTGACAACACCAATCTTTCAAACTCTTTGAGAGGAGGATTCTATCACTATGGACAGAGATTTGATGAGCTATTCAAGACTGGACTTAACTTCATCCAAGAGATTAGAAATTCGAAGAATACTCCTCTGCTTACTGTGTTACTTGAGGGCAAGTATTATCTTTTTTAGATTTTTAAGAATGGGTGCGGTAAAACTGCTTTAGCTGCAAAGTTTGCATTGGAGAGTTAGTTCCCATTTGTGAAGTTGATCTCACCAGAGAATTTCGTAGGCTATAGTGAGGCAGGCAAGATTGCAGCAATTGTGAAAATGTTTGATGATGCTTATAAGTCTCCACTCAGCTTGATCGTATACTCTTCTAAATTGATAAAATGTATTATAAGTATAGCTTTTAAATTTACTTGACGACATAGAGAGACTGATTGAGTTCATTCATATTGGACCTAGATTTTCAAACGCAGTTCTCTAAACTCTACTTGTGCTTATTAAGAAGAAGCCTCCTAATCCAGACAGAAAACTCATGATAATTGGTACCACCAGTATGAGATCAATTTTATCAGAAATGGAAGTGGTCGACTGCTTCAACGTATGCTTTTAATATGTAATTAATTCAACTTATTAATCATAAATCCTTAATTTTATAGAAAAATAAACTCATTTAGAAATTAAATTTTAGTTATATCAGAATGATTAAATCTACTCATTAAATTAGAATAAAAATTATGTTTGCGAAATGCTTGAATGTTCCATCCATTAAATTCAAGTTGGAAATATCGTCAATCTTTGCGAACTTCAACGCCTCTTCGCAAGAGGTGAATAAGATCTGCACAGACCTCTGTGATGGGGAAAAAATAATAGAGGCGGGAGGAATCCCCATTAAAGATATGGTCCTCAGTATTGAACTCGCTCTTCAGAATAGCAAGAAAGGAAACTAAATCGAGAGTGAGGTATTTCTAGACAGTCTAAGAGCAGTTCATCACTTTTGAAATTAATAATTGTCTTCAAGAATTTTAAATAGTTTTTCTTTTAACTCAATCAAATTGATTAGGAAGTAGAGTGGAAGAGTTCAGTAAGAGCTGTAATCATAAAATTAATAAAATAATAATAAATTTGTTAAACATCAAGTCCTTAAAGATAAACTTAAATATAGACAACATATTATGAAATCTTTTAAATCTAGTATAGAATTTGTATTTACTCAATAGATAGTGCTATTTTACTAATAAGTTTATCCAAAATTTATGTAATATCATTTCAATAATTTTGAATTCAAGTCTATAGTTTTTATTTAAGATGATTTTTTTAATTTATAATTTTAATGAATCCATGGCTATAATATTAAAAATTTGAGATTGATTTGAGAGAAACCTTGTAACGGAATGGATCATAATCAAATTTTCCAACTTTCTAATTCATACCAATAGCATATGATTCCAATAGAACATCAGATTATGCAGTAAGCTTTGCTAAATCCCAGCCAGGGGCAGTTGATTCCCCAATAAGCAAGCATTCCACCCATAGTTCAAACAAAGCGAATCAGAATATTTGCTAAGATTGAAATCCCTTAAATTAGCCTAAGAAAACACATTGTTGTGTCTGAGATTTAAGATCGAAATATCAGTAAGTATTATCCGTTCACCCCAAATTTTCCATAAAAAATTTAAGTTTGTTTCTGTAAAGCCTGAACAAATGAGAATGAAACTGTTGTCTTCCATGATAAAACTTTGTACTGTAAGCTATCCTTGCCAGCAGAGTATTGGTAAAACAATTTAATGGTAATTTTACTTATTTATAAATCCCTCAATGAAGGGATCGTCCTCCTTCATAATCAAGGCTAAGTCAAATGCTACTAGTAAAACTCTAAAATTCTTTAAAGACTAAAAGCAGTGACTGCTTAAAGTAAAAATTGGCTTTCTAGCCAGTACTGAAAAATTAAGTATAAACGGGCAATATCTTTTATTCAATCATTTATTTCATTTCAGGTGATTTGAAGAAGAGGATTGAAAATGAGTTTAATGAACAAAGCCAAGATGTCAAGATTAAAATCGAAGATATTCTCTTGAACGATTTGTATTCTATCACCAAGGATTATGTAAGTATCTCTCTTTTAGGCTACCGTTTTCTAATTTTAATTTTAGACAATTTGCGATATCCTTTAAAATGACCAGGAAATAAAAGTGGTTGCAAGTTAGGTTTGAAATTACAGCCAGCTTTTGTCTCCTCAAACTGAAAATACCATGGATTAAAAGCTGCAAATGCCCCACAATCAGATTTAGTCATCTTGTTCTTCCATAATTAAAGAGTCCAGCCTCCAAAATAATCTCAGTATTCTTGCATAAGAGACTAAAATATTCTCTTCACCTCAAAAACAATTCAAGAAGTAGATTATGTGTGAGGAGGACTCAATTCATTTTTCTGCCATTCAACCAAAGAAGCTTACTTATCAGGGAATAATATTACTCGAAAAATAAAAATTGCATAAGTAAAAAATAAGAAATAAAAATAGGGTTAAATGTCTAGAACATTATTTTGTTATATAAATTAGTGAAATAAATGTACGCAATTTATATTTTTTAAGCAAAAAATTATTATTGGAATAGGTTGAAATACCTAGTCTCGCTCAATCACCTAAGAAATCCTGACTTAAGATAGAGATTTGACATACAAAGAGATAAGCCACAAAGAAAACTCATTTTAGAAATAAGTTCATTAGGAAGAGGTCTTTATGAAAATCTAGCAAGACGCCTCACGAATAAATGATATTGAAATTCATGATCCCCAAATATATTTTGCTTTAAAGTAGAGATCTATCAAAGTAGTATGATTTGTGAAAACTCAGGCTAGTAAATGAATCTAAACTTATATCCTCCAGGAATATACTAGCTGAATCCTTTAAACAGAACCATACCCTAAAAATTAAAAATACCAAAGAAGAAGAAGTATATGACTGAGGATATGTATCAATCTTTTGATGATCATAATTTCAGAAGCCAAAATCTAGAGAAAATTCTCAATCAAAAGAAACTAAACAAAGGTGCGGAAGAGAATTAGTAGGACATAAAACTTTTTGAGCAAAACGAGAAAGGCTTAGATTCAACTGACAATTAGTAAATGAGTACTAACTCTATGAGCTCTGGTTCTCAGGTGCAAGCAATAATTTAAAGTCAAAGCTCGCCCTCCAAATGTTAAGAAGCTTTTACATTTGCTAATAACAGCGCTCAGTCATCTTTGTAGATCGATCCAAACCTCTGCTAAAATTAAATGCCTTTGTAGGTAAATGATTTTGGTACCGGCCCAATTCAACTCTAAGAAAATAGCTAGCTAGATCTTTTCATAAATCCCTCCCTAACTCTACTAAATTAAGTATGCGAGCAAACGAACTAGCAAAATTTTGACAGCAAGTCAAATAATCATAGCCAAATAGCATGTGCTGAAGATATAATTAAAGGTATAGAATTGGAAGAGTCAAAATTAGTTGAAAATTTAAAGTCCAAAAACAAAATCACAATATCACTTTGTGACACTAATAAAACAGTAAAAAGGAGGAGGCAGTCAAAGAATAAAGAGCATTTATAGAAGGACTAAAATTTAGCTTAAAATGCAATATCCAATTAAGAATACAAGCAAATATGAAGAGGAATTACAAAACCCTTTGGTGAAAAAGTACTCATTTAATTTTAAAAAAAACGCCTTCTCAATACTTATCTTTATTTAGCTGCTCACCCATTTTAACTATATAAGTATCAAGTTGCTTCATGAAGTGCTATCCCAATCTAAAAAAATGCCTAAGTCATCATCACGCGTCTTAGCTCTGCGGAAGTTATATATTTCTCAAGTAGAACAAACAGAGTAATTGCGCTCACATAGTTTATGAAAAATTATATCCAAATCCAGTTTACAAATCTCAATATATCTCAGAATTATAAATTTATCTTAACACTTTAAGAGCACCAGTTCCAGATTATTGTTGAGCTATAAGCAGCCATCTTATCTTTGGAATTTGAAGTTTCTATTTATCAAAAATATTTAAGGGCCAAAATGGGCCAAATATTAGATAAAAATGTTCCTAATCTAAACTAATTCTATATTAGTGCCCTACTCAATACTATAAATTATTATTTGTTTAGATGAAGCAAATCAATAGTGAGAATGAAAATCCGGGTTCTGAAAGAATAAGCTAATAACATGAATCATCGCTGGTAAATAAACCAAAAAGCACTAAGAGATACAAAAAGGAGAAATAAAAAAATAACTCCCAATTCAGAATTCATATAAATAAATCTCAAATAGTGCCGAGTTTGAATGATGATTCTTAAAATGATGGAACCTTGCAGATTAACAACTTCAATTTTGATAAAGTTGAAGTTAAAAAACTTTAAAATGATGAAAATGAAAGAAATTCTGAGGTATAAAATTCAATCGTAGAGATGAAAAGCTATAATGAGGCTGAACCTTACTCGAGATAAATTAAGAAATGCTAAAAGGAAAGATTAAGAGTTCTCGACGTTAATTAAATGCGTAAAGATCGATTATTCAGATAAGAAAGCATGTTTGAAAATTAAAGCAGCCTGAAAAAGAGAATAGCTGCTTAAAAATAAATGAGGGATCCGAGCACAGGCAGGTTCCTTAGGATTTCTGAAAAGGAAGGAAAATTAAATGGATTTGGAATAGATGAGAGTTGCAGATCTAAAATTAAAAGAGTCAAAGAACAATCAAACTTAGTTCAAGCAAAGAAGAAGGAGAAGGAGAAAGGTTAATTTTTTTCGTTATTTAATCCTGAGTGCGATCTTATAGTAACGAATACTCTTTCACCTTAAATCAAAACGATGGAGGAAATGAAAGAAATCTAAATTGTAAATTAAGGCTAGACTAGTTGGGTCCTCAATTTACCTTAAACTTCTTTTACAACAGCTTTCAAAATGGATACCATCATATAAACTGATAAAGATCGAGAGGGTTCGCAAATATCTTCCCCAAATTTACATAGAATAAGTATTTCAAATTGAAAATTTATTTTCTAAAAATTTATTTTAAATTAATTCCATTCATTTTGTAAATATTATTTTTATAGATTATAAAATCAGTATTTAACAAAGGATAATAAAATTTTTTTGTAATTAATTAAAACTTAAGCTTAAGATTGTATTTCAGCAATATTAACAACTACCTTAATTAAAAATAATATCTTTTAATGTATATCCAATACTTTTAAATTTTAGTGACGAGAATTTTTTGCAATATTCGAATCGAAATTGATAATGTGTTATGATAAAATTTTGACACAATATTTGTGGATAATTTTAATGTAGCAAATTTAAAATGAAAGCTATATCAATAGAAATTTTAATTATTTATCAAATTAAGGATATCTCATTCTTATATAAAAGTGATTGCTACCAAATATTGTTTCCTTATATATAAAATGTTCCTATAAAAATAAATAATTTATTGAGTTCAAAATGATAAATTGGTTTTCTTAAAAGACTTTAATGATATACTGATTGAGAATTTCTTTTATATTTATAACTACCTGCAAGATAGTTAGACTCCACTCTTTGTAATGAATGTATAAATTATTTCTTACCAGAAAGCTAGGCAACAGAATTGAACTTTGAAGACTTCGGACCAGTCGACAAGCAAGATAGTAGTTCAATCAACATAAGCACTCAAATTCTGTAAAGTCCAAAGCAATAGAAAATGGCAAGTCTGGAAGTGAACAGAGAAATAAATACCTCTATTTAATAACCATGAAATGATCCAGAGAAAACAGATCAACGAGAAAGAAACCTTTGCAATTCTAAAAAATTGAATTAGAGTGAGAAATAAAGAAAACAAGAAACCAACAGAGTTTAAAGGGGAAACTCAAAACCAAAGTAGAATAAAGCAAGCAGTAAGATATTTTAAGACAATAATGGGGAGAGTGTAAAGAAAAACTAGATTCCTAAAATATTAAAGTATGAAGATTCGGAACCTAAGTCTGCTCCAAACTAGACACTAAAAAAGCATGTGAAGTTCTCCGACAATTTAGTCACATCAAATTCTAAAAAGGGGAAAAATATTCAAGAGTAGATAATTGAAAAAGCATCTTAGATAAGTATAGAAACTCCTAATGATTTAAACAGAAGTAGTCCCAATATTGTTCAAAATGAGAGTGACTGATAAGAATTAAATTAAAGTCTTGTCACAAGTGTATTTATGTATTTACTTGTTTTAAGCTTATAATTTGCAAATTCTATATTCACATCTTCCTAAATTTTTCTTTTTGTTAAAATGGATTATAATCTTTAATGAAATCTACTGCCATTATAATTTGTATATAAATCTATGAATAGTAAACTTTTAATAAGCTATTTCCTTGTTATAATTACAATTTAATTTTATCAGTTATAATATATTTTCTCATAAACAGTAGAAATTGACTAACTGATTTCTTAACTAAAATATAATTTATAATGAGTCTTTCAAAGATATATTGATATATAACCTAAAGGTGAAGAATAGCTGTTAATGATAGAGTTTTTAAGTTTTAAAATAAATTATAAAATGTTTGATAACGATCACCCTGAATACAGATCTAGTCAGAAGCAAAACCAGTCTAGAATCTAGGATGAAAACCTAGACCACTCTATCTAAGAGAAAGATTAATCTCATTTGAGTACTGCACTCTAACAGCAGAAGATTTCATTCAACTCCCAAAGTTCTTTCGCAAAGTAGAAAGACTCAGCAAGCCATAATAGATACATGCACGATCAAAATATGATGGCGGGGGAAAAAGATTTCTCTGAACTATTATTATATGAGTTGTATTTTACTTAAATTAACATTAGGAGGAGTTTGAGGATACCAACCTTGAAAGATAAATCAATCACAATTAAAGAGAAAGCATCAAATCCTGCATTAATCTAATGTAAAACAAAGAACCAATTCATCTTTTAAGTACATAATATTTTAAAGAAAGTCAAATTCTGAAAGAGTCTACAAACAATTCGAGGTGCTATCAGCCTTAGAACTACAAGTCTAACACATCTAATCTGCAGTTAAGGAAAAGAATGGCCGAGATATTCAATGAGGATATTGAGTGTGATTATGATAGCCAGCATCGCTTAAGAGAGAATCTTCCAAAGCCACACCCTCATCAAAATTAGCCGGAGCCCATAATCAATGAGGTACAAACCCAGTTTTCACCTTCGATATAGCAGAGCTCTCAAAATCAAATGCTTAAATCTTAGATTTTTCAAAATCATGATCAGACGTTAAATTTGAGCCCCTTGAATCAGTCATAATCTAATTTCTACAACAATCTACTCTACTCTGCACAACAGAGAATGAATTCAGAAGACAAGACAAATTTCCATCCAAACTAACACTCGAACTTGCATCACATGAGAAACATAAGATTGGGAGAGTCACAAATATCTCATAATGTTTAATTCCGATTTAATATCAATTGCTTCGAACTCACTTTCAGATTAGATATTGCAAAAATTACTAATATAAATTCCTTTTTTTTTTAAAAATTATGTAAGCAAGAATACATATTTTACATGTTTTACTTATTGATTCAAACAATAATTAAAACCTAAGAAATATTGATCAAAGCTAAAAAAGCGCAAAGAGTGGGCTTGAAATGTCAAACATGACTCATGTGGCCAATTTCCCTTTTTAAATATTCGAGGACGAAGATCAACCTAACTTTCAAAGAGTTAACTCTCATAATTTAGTTCAAAAGAAATTATTACAATTGATCTTTATTATTTATCAAGTCTTGAAATTTATTTAACTCTCATATGATTTATGAAGAAGATGATGATAATCCATAGTAAATGTAGAGTCAAGAGCAATCTAAATTGATTGTCTGGGGTAGAAATCAAAACGGATAACTAGGAATTGATCCTTTGTAGAAGATAGCTGTCAAAATTCCACAGCAAGTTCAAATCGATTTCACAATCCATTCCATAAATTAAGTTTTTTTTCACTAAGTGATGATGATTTTAATAAATAGGTTTAAGCTGCGGTAAATCGCATGCTGTATTCCTTTCCAACCAATAAAATGTGTATGCAATGGGTTCTAATTTAAAAGGCTAGCTTGGAGTTGGCTCGTCTGTTGTATAGTGTGCTTCCTAACCTTTAATGATTGAGACTTTCAAAAATACCAAAGTTCAAAAGATATGCTGTGCTAGGAATTTATGTGTAATTTAATTCAACATTTGCATTAGTTGAAGAAGATCAATAATAAAAGCTCTACAGTTGGGGCTCTGAGAAAGATGGAGTTTTAGGGTTGGGAGCTATAGATCACCCATAGTGGAATCCGGTAGAAGTTCAAGCTATCAATCTCTAATAAAATCAGTTCATAAGCGATCTGAGTGCAGGAAGAGCACACGCTGCTGTTATAATCACAACCAACAATTATTAAATAAACTTTTCTTAGTTAATATGTACAATTAATTTAAACAGAAGTGAGGGGTAAACTAATGACTATGAGAGCTATTTATATGTTTGGGGATAGAACAAATATGGTCAACTAGGATTATCAGACCAAGATAATAGAGATACCCCAACTTAAGTTGTAATCGATTTCTAAGCAGAAAGAGTTTCTTGCGGAGATTCATTTACTGTGATTGTGAGTTCGGAAAATAGAATCTATTCTTTAATAAATATATATAGAGCAATATATTTATCAGTCCTAACACAAGATTTCTATATTTTACATTGAATATTTTAATTATCTATAAGCAAAATATCTTAAACTAAACACAAAGATAAATACCATTTATAATTCTAGTGGGTCAAATTTGTAGGGATAACTTGGACAGGGATAAACAGACAGTAAAAAGAACACTTTCCAAGAAATATAATCAAAGAATATAGAATTTTAGAATGGCTAAGAAATAAAGGATATTCAAACTAGTGACTATGCCTCACTTTTACTTTCTAATGGAGAACTTTACATTTGGGGACCAACACCTATTGGCTAATTCAATTCGCCCTAACTCTTGCAAGATTTAACTTAAGAAGATATTATAGCCAGAAATTAAAGTCTTAATAAATTTCTGAGATTTATGTGTTAAGCTTTTTTTCTGAGAATGAATTTTAATAAATTCTATATTTCTCTAAGTATTTTATATGCTCTAATTAATGCTATATCGTGTATGAGGCAAACTAGGATAATCGTTTGGTTTGATAAAGGATTCAAGAAGCAATCTTTATCAGTTGGGAGCTCTCTTTTAAGAGAGCAAGAATTCCACAAACTTCCAAAGGCTTGAAGGCTTGTGTGTCTAAATGTTTAAATGCGGACACGACTTTGTTATTTCTACTGCTGATGTACAATAACCTACACGTCTATTCTTTAATTTTGACTAATTTAATTGGTCAAGTCAGTTATAAGAATCTTACTAGATCTCATACTCAAGTTCTTACAAATAGACTAAAGCCTTTGAATAGAGAATCCTCTCTTAATGCTTTCTAAATTCACTCAAGTTAAACTAAAAATAACTTTATGCTCCATCAAAATGCAAGCAATATATAGTTGGCTAACTCAAAGATAATGAGTACTAGTCCATAATAGGTAAACCAAAATCTAAGTCATCAAAAGTCATTGAAGTATTTACAGAATCAAAGCTCAAGAACTTTCGATGACCATAATCCTTAACCAAATGTTGAAAATTAGGCTTCATTTAAATAAAAACTATTTATAAAATTATTCATTCTTTTATAAAATTCATTTTCTTCTTTTTCTTTTTCTGAATTAATGACCACCTCAAAAAATCAGTTTTCTCTGCAATTATTTTTAATTTAAATTGTCTTTTTTGACTTAATTACTATAATTTAAAACTCTAAATGTGTTTTAATGGTTTTATTCAGATATGCTTAGTTACTGTAAAATAAGCATGGCCTTTTATAATAATTTTTAAAAGGTGCTAAATAATAAGTAAAGATATCTATGAGAAAAATAAATCTTTCTATTTATGAACCTTTATCCTTTGTAAAGCGTTTATAATTTTCATTTGCCTAGGCTTAGTTTTAAATAACAAATGAAAAACTAAACAAGCACATAGATTCTTGCACTCCTGTTAGAAGAGACAATACACAAAGAGGCTAACGATCACTTTTCAAAACTCAAGACCCAATTGTTTAAAGCACCCCTCAACAACTTAATACTCCAAACCAAAATAGACAAAGAGGAATCAACTAGTAAAGTAATACTCATTCACAAAGCAATATCAATCCTCTACCTTTCAATTTAAACACTCCTTAAAACGTAAAGAGACAGTTTGATGCAAGGACTGATGTACAGCATATGCAAAACTAACATCTCTTTAACCACAGATAAACTGAGAGCCTCACCACGCCATCCCCATTCAAGAATGGATAAGCCTTTGGTGGAAGTTAAATTCCTCTCTACATGACTAATTCTTATGCATTTAATCATATGCCAGTTCATGGAGCTCTGGGATAATCTGTGATCTTCTAATCAGTTGATCAATAATCCAAATATCTTCAGAGTCACCACTCAGTCTAACCATCTTACACTGAGTCTTACCATCATTAGGCTGGATTTGATATCCTCATTCAAGAAAAGATACAAGCTCAAAACTAGATTCAATATGAAATTTCTCGCAGAATGGTACTGGAAAAAGAGATGCAAGAGATTTACAAGTAAATGGAAAAATAAAATATCTAAAGCCAAACTAGCATCCATGTTATTCTTTAATTTAGTAATGAGTTGAGTTCGATGATAGATTCTTTGAAGCAAGATAATGAAGAACAGATTGTGCAAAATGAAGAATTGCAAACTGAGAACATTTAACTCAAGGAGTAATGTGAGAATCAGCAAGAGGAACTTAAGACTTTAAGAGATATGTTTGAAGAGCAATCCTAATATTGCAATATGTGTGGTATTTTAAAGTACTATTCTCATATCTTATTCAACTATAGTTATCTACTTAATTTATTACTTTGCAAAAAGAGAACGAATACTTGAAGGGTAGAGTGGAGATAGCATCTCAGTTTTCCTAGCTTCATTTAGCAGCCACTTAATCATCCAACTCTATACCACAAGATAAGCTAAAAGAGCTTGAGGAAAACTTAGCAAGAAAGACTAAGGAAATCTATGAATTGACTGTCCAATTAGGGTGTCTGAAAGAAGAGAACTCAGAGTTAAAGAGAGACTAAGCAGATGCCGCAGATGATTTTAAAGAGAGACTTGAAAATCAGTAAATCAGGGCCAATGTGGAAATTACAGCAATTCAAGATGAAAACTCAGCACTCAGAGAATAGATCAGTGAAATGGAAAATGCAAAAGAGGAGGTTAAGCTCAAAATCTTAGAACTAAAATTTTAGGAATCGGTTTAAAGAATTGCTTATTTAAAATAAGTTTAGAAGGATTGAATAAACAGAAATATTTAGATTTGTAAACAGAAGTCAACAAACTTGCAGAGGAAATCACGATCAAGGATGAAATAATAGCCTAGATTAGTATAGATAACTAGCAATTGAGTTAATTCCTTGTGAATCTAAATTTAAATTTTATCAGGGTTTTGCTAATCATACTATTCAGAATAATAAAAATTACAGAATCAGGATCCAAAATCTATATTTTATTTGCTAAAATAGTCCAACCATTAAAATGATGACAATTCTGAATAGAGTGATAATCACAAGAACGACTCTGGATTGTAAATTAGCATACTAACTCAACATTTGCAAAGCCATATAAGCAGCTAGTAACACTTTATTTTTAACAAAATGAGGTGCCTGAAAATATATACCAAAGAAATCATAAAAGTAAGTCATTCTTGCAAGATTAAATTACCCCTGGCAATTATCTTTCTATATTGAGTTTTGCAAATCAGTCAAAGGCAACTTCTCCAAAGCTAACACAAATAGATTTGCTGAATAAGTGATAGGTCATTAGCACAGAAAAACTTAAGTACTCAATCCAATAGAAACGCCTATCGATAGTTAGAGAAATTCACTTTAACCTGTTATAAGCGCCAACTAGTTAGGTCAGAATAACAGCTCTATGATTGGCTAGAGTAGACAGTAAATTGATAGAATGTCTTATACCAACACTCAGACTACTCTTATATTGATTTTTATTTTCCTAAGAACTTGAACCAAAACTAGCTCAAAAGATCTTTCTTCAACAAGGATAGACAAACGACGAATAGAGACCAGGGATGTTTGCAAGTTCAAAACATGCAGAGAAGAAAAAGCACTTTGTTTTTATTAAACTAATGGAATGAATTCTCAAGTAGCCAGCAACTCCTAATTGAAGGATCTGAGGAGCAGTAAAAGTGGAACCAATTTAAAGGCAGTAAAAACAAACTCCACTACTTACACTTAACCTCACAATTGCATGAAGACTGATTTCGAATCTTCTAGCCAGCTAAGTCATATTGAATCTTAAAATTACAAATTGACAATACTTTCTTAATATGCAAAATATTCATTCTTTTCTCATGTAGTTTTAAATTGTATGAATCTTAGAAACAGATTTAGCACTAGCAACAATAGTCAAGATCTCCAATTAATTTCACAAAGAAAACTTCTTTGCAGCAGAGTCAAGTAAAGACATAGAGAGCAGCCCAGAATAATTAAACTCATGTGCTCAATAGCTTGATGGATTCTACACTACTGCCTTAAATGTTGGACAGAGAAAGTTTTGTGGATTCCTCAACAATTGCAGCAGCCTAGCATTTGCAAAGTTTAGAATTCGCAGCTTCCTAGAATAATAAACTGAATCAAACTATGTTGCTTGAAAACTAGAACAGACTGAGTCAAAGCAAGTCTCCCTTAAGAGGTATTACAAATGCTCCATCATTGCACAACCAAAGTAAACACTCCACTCCTTTAAGTTTGATGTATCAGAAGCATCAAATGCATCATACCTAGTACAATAGAGAAAATAATCAGCCAAAGCAGTCAACTCATTAAACAAATATGTAAGGAGGTCACACCAAATGCAAAAATTAGAATGCTAACCAGTCAACCACTCCTAGAAATGATAAAACCAGAAAGCATGTGCTAAATCTGGATTAGCATGAAATTGAAAATAAGTTTAATCCAGTCAGGCAGTCTATATCCCAAAAGAGTAATCTGCAAATACAAACAAGCCAGCAACTACAGTAGAATTTTGTGACTGCTCCTCATCAAGTCCAAAATTCTTAGTTTAGCGCTATTCAAACTCCAAAGGGAAGTTAGCAGAGTTCACTTGTTCAGCACTAGAGCAACTTGAATATAGTTTAATCAGCTTAAAACCTCAATTCTCATAATGCAAACTTATAAGAGTATAAGCAGAAAAATAATGCCGTATCAGCAAAATAAAGTCAAGGAAAGAGCGGCAATAACTCGCTTAAAGACATGAAGCACAAGCTATAAGACATTTAGACAAATAAGCAATACTTAGAAAAGAAAATTCAAGAATATGAGAAGAAACTTACTGAACTTAAAGGCGTTTCAGGTGCAAATTAAAAGCAAAACTAGTTCTAAAAGTATGATATAGCTTAAAATTAATTATCTTAAAGTGGCATGGATGAATTTATAATAATTTTTAGTATTTAATAACGGATATTTTGATGATGGAACACCCTATGGATCTCTTTCAGAATTAGAAAAAATGATAAATTTTGGAAGTTCAAACTAAGGAACAGCTTCAGTGGAGTAAGATGCATCTAATGGAAAAAGATTGACAAGTATCTCAGCACAAGTCTTGGAGAAGGTTCTAAACTAAGAAAAAATGAAAATGAAAAACAATTTTTGAATATGCAGTAGTAGTTAAATTATTTGTTCATTAGTTTTAAGATTACAATTAATTACATTTGTAAGAAAAATATTATTAACTTTAATAATAAAATGAAAAAATAGTCGAAACTTAGATATAATGACTCCAATAATTTTTCAGACTCAGAACTAGATATTGACCCCTTTTTAAATAAAATCTCTAGCTCAAATGAAGAAAGTATATTTATTTATATGAACATAAATAAATGATTTCAATTAATTTATTCAGCACAAAATTAAGAAGAATTTTTATGCTTCATTATTTTATGATTTTTAATGCACACCAGATTTGTAAATTGATATAACCGTTTAGAGTAAGTTTATATAAATTTAAGGTAAACTGAAAGATTATTTGAGTGAAAAATTATTTTGTTGGAATGCGATGAAACATGTTCTGTTACAGCCTTGAACACAAGTACACTAAATAATTCATTAGGTTTGCAGCCAATGCTGGTGCTGACTACATATAATTAAAATCGCTCTTGTGGAGATTATTCATTAGCCTCCTCCTCAGAGGAATGCAAATACTATCTTCAATAAAGACAGGCTTTCTTCAACTTAACAAATTAGCAGTTACAACTAACACAAGGATGGAAAAGATTATCTATGTGTGGCCAAAACGATGGAAAAACTTGCGCAGTTACTCATTTTTATTTGGAGTTGAAGTTGTAGAAGCAGGTTTAGTCTGCTTTACTCTTTTTTTAATTAGTTTGAAGAATAAACTTTTTCTAATAAAATTACAAATTATATATTAAATTTGTTTGAATTTTCTTTGAAAACATTATGATTATATGTTAAAATGAAGAGTAATGATTCTTTTAAGGAAGGAATTTTGAATAATAACTATCTTAAACTGGAAATTTGAAATCTTCATCTAAGCAACGATTTCAGAACAATTGATATTAAACAGCATAGAACCCCATCATCGAATACGACAACACTAACTATCTTGAAGGTTCTAATTTTACAGATAAACAAGAAAAGGAACTATATTTTATTAATATTTAGGCTAAATACAACACTATAAATCATCAAACTAAGTTAATCAACCAATAAAACTCATTTTCATAATGGAATTTACAATAAAAGTCCCAAGATAGCCATTTAAAATTCTCTCATGATAGCTTATTATAAAAACACAACATTAATTTTAATTTTCCCCTCTTAATGTATTGAACAATAAGATAAGAAGAAAAGAAATTGAATGAAAAGGAAGAAAGCTCTAGGGGATATCATGAATAAGAAAACTTTAATTCAAATCAGAATAACAATTAGTAATTTATTGAGTTACAGAATTTTATCTAATACGAAAATCAAACAGAATTCAACAGTCATAAAAAGATGAATCACTACTAAATACATAAATAAAACTGAAAGATGTATGATTCATTTATATTTAACAATAGAAGATATTTATATATATTTTTAGCAGATGATATTCTAAGATAACAGTTAATAAAATCACTCGCAATCTAGCATAAAGGTAATAAATCTAAAGAAAGTTTCTTACTCTAGCGATTTAGATGAAGGGATTAGTTTGATGAATTAGCAGAGAAAATAAAATATGCTTTATGTCCAAAATTATCAACAAATTGGTACTCAATAGCAAGTATATTTGCAAAATCCAATAATTTCTCCTCAAAATGAATATTATCCACATTAGCAAAATCAGTTTAAAAAATCTTTCTAAGATCAAGAGCTTTATTCAGAATACGATAGTCAAGAGCAAGATATTCAATCATCACTTGAAGAAAGTGAAGATTATAGCTCATTTAATGCACAGCCTTCGCGTCCATTAAAACATAAAAATAAGAAAAGCAAACATATATCAGAAGAACTTAGGTATTCTGAACCGAAGCCTCTCTAATTTTATACTAAAGAATCGAGGCAAGATTATTTCTACCTTAAAGTATTGGCAGCTATTATGATAATCTTAGGCCTCCTCATAACTCTATCTTTTGGACTTTTTGTTTTCTTATCAGTGACTGTTTTTTCACCTTCTTCACCTGCATCCTTTTGTTGGTAAGGTGTGGTGATGATTTATATAACCACCAATTTGATCTTAGGTATAAAACACCAGATTTTGGTAAAAGCCAAAGGAATGGAGATTTACTCTAAGTCAGGAAAAAAGAAAGGCAAGTCTAAAGAGTCAAATAAATTCTAATTTTCCAAGAGCACATATAACTAAATCATGGCTAGAGAATTTTATATGTACTTCAATCTTGTTGCGATGGTCTTGTACATAATTGCAGCTTTCTCTGTTTTAATTATGAGCCAAGTTAAGGATTATGTGTTTGGAATAGGATTGCTCATTTTAATAATTTTTTCATCAACGCTACATTACTTGGACTTAGTGCAAAACTTATATGCTGATTTTTAATCATTATAATATAATGCAGTTGTTATCTATGAGAATAGCATAAGAAAACTTCGAAAAGCATTTGATTAAAAGGAATAGAAAAAATTTCAGGAGCGGATTTATAGCAAGGAAATTAAAATCATGAAAAAGAAGAAGAAAAATTTAGATGATGATGAAGAAAATAAAGAAAGTAAAAGACTCAAAAAGCTAGGGTTTTGTTGCAGAATTTATTTTTAATATCCGTTTCAACTATGATTCACTTCTTTCTTTCGGTAACCGTGCTCTTGTTGAGTATTTATCCAATCTATATGGGATTTTGGCAGCCAAAAGATAATTAAGGGTAAAAATTAATTACCATTAGCATTGAAGATTAAAGTATAGACATCTAGGTTATTTGTCTCTTTCCTATTTATTTATTAGAATAAAAATGGTGTGTGTCTGTAGTTAAGTATTTTTACTTATACTGGTTTAGAAAATACATTTACTAACCCTACTATTTTACTAGAGTCTGATTACAGATCTACATCCTCTTCTAGTTATCCTCTATATGGCTTACAACTTAAGCTCTCCAGAGATTACTCAGTTTGTACTTATGACAGACCGGGTCTAGGGAAATCTCATATTGCCAAATAAGACTCTTATTCTAAAGCTCTATAAATGAGTATCATGATTCGCGTTTTGAATACAGTAGGACTCCCTTTAAACATTTCAGGCCAAATAATTTGCGTAGGACATGGATATGGGGGTCAGCTCTGTAGATACTACGCAAAGTAATTGGTGCAAATAAAGGCTTTTTATAATGATTATATCTTTAGTTCTCGTGGACTCTGTTCCTGAAATTTAATATCACCAAGCGCTTGGATGTTTGCAAGGCATTTCAACATCAGATATCTATTCAAGCCTAGAATCGAATCTAACTAGCTTAAAATTTGACTCCTTAGCTTATCCTCTGTCAGTATCTTCTTTATCATACCTGAACAAATACTATTTCCCTGAAAGCGAATTTCCTTAGTTCAATCCTTCCACTCTTTAAGGCAATTTCAATTGGTAAGCTATGGGTGATCGAAGAGCTTTCTCGCAATAGCTTTAATATTCATCAATCCTTAAAGAATGCGATAAAGAATTTTATTTAAATTGATGTCCTAACAAAATTTACTATTAACATCCATTTTCAATTAAACATATCCAGCATCATCTCTTGTTTAAACAAAGGCTTAAAGAATAAGATTATATGATAAAGATCCAAAGAAGGTAAGAATAAAATAGATAGATATTTTGAGTAGTTACTGGCATCTTAAAAACTAAAGGAGTTGAAATTATATAAAGATTTAGTCTGGCGATAAATAGATTTCGTGTGGAACGAAATTGTGTAAATGCTATAAACAATATGAAGTTATTTTAACTCTTAATTGCAAATATTGATAATGAATATTTTCCTTCAATTTCACTAATTTTGAAACTAATAACTGGACAAAAGTTTTATCTTTAATTATTTAGATTCGAATTAATGACAGTAACAATAAAGTATCTGGACACCACCTATTCTAGTGCCTATTCACTAACATCTATCATTTTAATGATAGTGTCTCTCTTTTTAAGCGCTGTTACTTTGTTCCTAACTACTAATCCGGTTGGAAGATTTACATCAGGCTCCCCTGCAAACTCCTTTTGGCAGGCTCTTATAACTTTATACTAATCAACAATGAAAATGTGATAATTTCTAAATTTCTATTATTACTTTGAATAATGATGTATGTTGGTGTTCAAAAACTCTTCTTCCCTACAAACGCTTCTGCATTTATGGAACCGTTCGCAGGAGTTTTTAAGTATTTTGTGCCAATTTACTTACAGCTTCTATTTGCAATTGGATAATTTGGAGCAGCAGTAGCTTGGGTTTTAACCCAGTTCTTGATGAGTTCGCTTGTGGCTTGTGCGTACTCAATAGTGCTATCATGGTTTTTAATTTCCTCCTCGGTCTAAATATCGGCTTGGCATCATCTTCAGTTAGTAATTTAAAGTCTACTTATTTTTGTAATCCGATAATGAAGAAGAGCAGCATCAAATGTGAGAATGCATATGGAATGCTGATATACACTATCTCACCAGATAATCACGCTGAAGAGCTTGAACCTTCACCTCCTTATATTTTAAAATCTAGTCAACCCATTCGAGTGAAGGAAACTCTAAGCTGTTTCGAAAGTTTTCTTGCTTACTTTACAGCTTACACCTCACATATTCTGATGACATCTGTTATTATTCTTGCGGTATGTTAGGCAGCAGCTGAAGTATTAACTGCCCCAGGTTCTCTTGGGAGTGGAGAAGAAATTGTTCAAATTGATCACTAGAGCTACATCTACGATATTCGTACATACTGCACAGGACCCAAGACTAACCAAGACGACATAGCGATATATTTCATTTTATAAATGCAATTCTTATTGAGGCAGACTGGTCATTGTCTGGCTATGATTACTATGAACTCCAAACTAGGCTTTCTTCAACCTATAGAGTGTGCTCAAATAATTAAAATAGGATAAATAGCTGCAGCACCTTAATTAATGGACTATTAAATGGATCAGATGAGTTTAAAGCTCAAGATATTATGCTGGCAAATGCTCTCAATCAAAGCATTTATTTTGTAATAAACTGTTGACTACAATCTTCCTTCATTTCTAGCTATCAATGAGGGTTACAAAGCATTTAAACTTCATTTTATATTAGCTATTTTTCTTTAAATTAAAATGACTAAATTGCTTCAGCCTCTTTTCATTCCTAACTTTATTTTTTAAGATTTGCCTCAGTCATCTGCATCAAATTAAATTTGTTTTAGGAAACACTGCTTGAAACTTCATTGAAGAGAATCACCATAACTTAATAGCAGCAATAGTTGCAATAAACTCAGCATCTACTTGCAATAATTATGGAATAAGAACTGGAAGCACAGATTGTAGTAACTTCATTGCTAAGAAGGATGCTATTATCTCCATGGCAAATAAGTAGCTAGCCTTGGCAATAAATTTAGAACTATAAATTCGCGTAACTAATTTTACTGAGACTTTGAAATTAAGAAAAGAGAGAATTCAAATTTTATGCATTTGAAATGATATCACTTTTGCTAATAAATAACAAACTAGGAAACCAACATATAGAGTGTTTAATTGACAAGGAGGCAAGTTATTTCTTCCAGCTCTCTATCAAATTTTTATCAAATAATTTTTAATTTGAAAGATCTGAGAGAGAAGAAAATCATTATCTGTACTGAAGCTGACTATTCCACATCTATAAGAACCGAGTGATTATTTTTACCACAATCTTCAAATGGCCCAATACTCTAGAGACTATAAATAAAAATATAACTCGGTTATAGATTTAGTAAAATTTGCTCGCTGAAATCTAATTAGAAAGAGAGAACTTAAAATATATAAATTATTCTTTTCAAGAATGATAAATTTTTATTGAAAACTATAAAATTTATTTAATTAGCTATTATAAACCAATTTCTTCATAAATATTTCTTATCTTAAAATGACTATTCTAGAATACTTTTTCAGAGAGAGAAAATGCTTTTAAATAAATTCCATAAAGGAATTGTTTTAAAATATTATTTAATTGTAACTGATTCTCTGATAATGATTGCTTTTTTAAATGATTAAATGTTTTAAGAGTTTGATTTGTTATCTTTTTAAGTGGAATTAATTTAAGTGTTTTTTCAACATAACGGCACTGCAACTAAACTAGAAGTAGTAGGTTGTTTCGATTTGAGATTTTTATTGAGCTATTATCCAGTGCCGCTTTATAAATATTATAGCTTAGAATTTAATCAAAAAGACAGTGAATAAATTTAAAATCCGCGGCAGTGTGATTTGTTGAGTTTAAATTTTACCATTGCAATTTGATTAAGAATTAAATTTAAACAGTTTCCATTCTTGTAACATTTTTGTAGGAAGTCTAAAAAAGAGTTACCTAGGATTTATGTCTGTGAAGAAGGCTATTTCTTGATTGAAATTTTTAACATTAATTTTCCTTAGTTAACATCTCCTTTCGTAATAGCTGTAACTCATACTAAATTAAATGAGCTATCGAGCAGGTCCCATATTAGCCACCTACTTAGCTCGCTTTTTAACTGCCACCCATTTCTTCTACTTAACTTAATTAAGATTTTATATAAATTTAACCTATAATTAAATCATCTAAACTTATTACTCTGCAAACCATGAGATCTAAGCTTCCACCTATTCAGACTTCAAACTTAGTCAGAAGGGATCAAAACGACGATTTTGAAAGTAGATGCAGTATTATCAATCACATTAAAAATATTATTATGTTATCATATGACTGATTATTTATTAATAATTCATAAAACTCCATAAAGAAGAACTCCAACAGCTGCTATAAAATATTATTATGCTTTATTACTTTATTGAATAGCAATCAAATGAGTTAAATAAAAGTGTTTCCACTGGGCTTACACATTTAAGGAAGTTCTCCCTCAACAACCGGTTGTTCTGATATGATTACCTGCCGTCCTTATATCCCCGCTACCGCCAGTGCATTTAGAATTACTCTATTATCTTTTTTTTAAATGTGCAAAGGAACTAAATATCCAAAGATTTCTTAACGAAATAAATGTCTTCCAGGTCGATGTCAAGTCCATGCTAGAACACGACTAGAAAAAAGACTTCACTCCATCTACCTAACTTTAATAAGCTTTTAGAGACCGCTCAGCTTCAAGACCTTCTCAAATAATAATTTCAAATTCTAATTTATTCTTTCCTTGAAAGCAGGAAACAAAAATCTTGCTTTGATCTCAATACTAACAAAACCAATATAATATTATAATATCATAAATTGAAAATAGAGAAAGTTATTCACTATCACAAAATAATTCAAAATAAGGATTAATAGCGGCTATTAATTATTATCAAGAAGAATATCAATAAAAAAGCAATAAAAGACAACATCAAAACCTATATTTATCTTCATTCTTGATTTCAATTATATTTTGATTATACAGCTAGAGAAAAACAACGAGAATCTTTAGACAAAGTTAATAATCACAAAGTAAAGCAGCACGAATGTTTTCGGGCGCGCATTTCAAAATCTGTCTCCAGACTTAACCTTTTGCTCGGAGGAGCCCTCTTCTGTCTCTGCCACTTACTCGGAAGTAGATGGGTGGAACGGTGCCGTATAGAGGAGGACGGGATATTCTTATACCAGCTCAAGTAAATAAAAATTATATTGAAGACAGAGGTGAAGAAAAGAGGGGGTAGTATTGCGTAAATAATTTAAGCAGATATAAATCACGGATACAACTACTGAATTGCTGTTAAATATCTCAGGACTCTTCGTTTTCTCTGGATCATGATTCTAAATCATCGAAATTCACAGTTGTTATTTTTTAACAGCTCGATAAATGTAAAGTCAGTAAGCCAAGCAGAAAGAGTAGCTCTCTAAATTCTAAATATCTCCCTTTAAGCTGGGTACTCACAATACGTCACTCATCGATATTGATCTCCAAGATCAATCAATAATAAATTGAAATGATTTTAAGGTTTATTTGAAGATAGGGATATGAGTTTGGTATTGAGTTTTGAAGCGAGTCCTTAAAATTCCTGCTCGCCCAGGGATCGGGAATAATAAAATTCGGGCGAGTAAACTAAGTCACTAAATCTTAAAGAGGAGATTTAAATACCTAGTTTTCCTAATGCAAACGCTCAAATTTAGTCTTAATAGCCTATTGTCATTTTATTAGAGAACTACTTATTTTTGCATTTAAGTTAATGCTTTAATAAGGCTAATAAGGGGAGGAGCAGGCATTTAAATAAAGAGTTTCAAAAAGGAAGTGAAGAAAATAAACAGCATTAAAAAGATGATATGGCCACCCTGCGAGACAATGGGAGTTTTGGAATAGCACTGAGGCAGCTTGTTAAGGAGAAACTTTTCCCTCATGCCTAAATCAAAACTAAGTCACAACTGTAGATCAATAAGAATCTGCCCATGAATAGCCAGTTCTCTCAGTAACTTTTGGAATATCAGATGGCTAAATAGAATTTGAAAAATATCGAGGAAAGCATTCCCTTTAAAAAGGTCATGGTGAAGAATTCCTTGCTTCAATCTCCCTTGAAATGATAATGAGTGAGTATCACACTCTTTTTCCTTCAGAAATAATATTACTCTAAATAAACATCAGCTATTATAAAACTTGAATTAATAAGTAGTACTTGTGCACTCTAAGATGGTCAATCAAAGGGTTATAATAAAACGACCTCTTTGATTATTTCATTGTGAATAAATAAACATTCAAACTCAGGTTTATTTTGCAAAAAAAAAGACTTTGAGCTTAATAATAAATCTGGGACTCCATATAGAATCTGTTTTTATCGTTAGTATAAAGATCCACTATTATGAACTTTTATAATGCCCGCTTATTATATCAATTTTTCTAAATAATATCCTCTAATCCTTCTCATTAATTTATTGGCTCTAATTATGAAAATAGCAATAAAATTTATTAAAACTCTCATTAGTGGAAATTTGGGTTCCGTCTGTTTGGAATGCTTGATAAATGAGACATAGTTTAACTACTGCTCTACCCTCTGGCAGAGTGATTAACCGTTTCTGCCAATTCGTGACCTATTACTCTGCTACTAAAATCTGCATTAAAAGCAAGTATAAGTTAAGATATTTAAATTAATGGCCATGAGCTGTCTTGAAGAATTTTCTTCTTCCTTTTATTGCTATAATTTTTCTAGAAGTTCTTGTCCTCTCCCCCTTGATTTCTCTATCAGGGCTAGTATTTTGCCAGAGTCAACTGAGAGAATTTATTCCTGTAAGTTTAGATAACTTATATGATCTATATATATGTGTAAGTTGTTATTCATTCCATTGACTTGCCTTTCTTGCTTCCAAATCAATTGCCTCCATTTTGGAACGAACCAAACACATACAATCACTACTAATCCGATTAGAACTCTAAAAGTCAGAAACATAGGGTCGTCACTCACTATATCCAATAGAATCACGTTTCTGATGAGAAAGAAGGAGATCAAGTAAAATATGCCGCATAGAGCTAGTAGGATGAAAAAGAACTTGAAAGTGTCTATGTTCCTATCTAGAAGGTCATGACTCTCTTCATCATCATCTTCATCGTTGTTATCTGCATCAGGTTAAAAATAAGTTGCTTTATGTAATTCTTCTCAAATGCCCATTCTATCCACTATTACAAACCATAGAAAATTTTATTAGTGAAATGAATTTTTAAAGTGATTTAAGAAATATTGGGAATACATGGAATTGCAAATCTCGCATTAGATGGAGCCTTTTGCTTTTATCCATTGCTTTAAGCACTAGACATGAATAAACTTGACTGAACCAGCACATTTGCAAGGAGATGTAACGTCATTGCTAACAAGGATATTTGTTATCCTCTCTAAACAAATTCTGCATTAGAAAGCATTATTGAAAGTCTGCCCATCCATAGATTGTCTCTCAAGGTCTATAAGTATTTAAAATTCAATGAAAAGATTTACTTTATGTGTTATCCCCCTTAAGAAAAGTTTTAAGCAAAGAGCTAGCTCCAAAAGGCCCATTCTACTGAAGAATGCTTTGATTCATTATGTTATTTACGCTTAGACTTTCATTCCCGTTCTTTTCTTTATTCTTTTTGCCTTTCTTTTCCTTCTTAATGTGTTTATGGGTCTTACCAGCTACTAATATTTTGTCTTTCTTGATCTTTTGCTCATTATTTGATGAACGAGAGATATCTACTTGATTGTTATCTCCTGGGGATAAATTTATCTAAGCTTAAGGATCTATAGTATGAGATCCAATTTATAACAAAATTGTTAAATTTCAGCACCTAACTCTAGAGTGACACCTTAAACTCCTTGTATCCCTATAGTAGCTGAGTTAAAATATATTGAAGATTTAAAAAATTCTAGCCGCCATTATTCTCTAAGTCATAAGAGATCTTTTTCTTTCCCTTTTGCTTTTTCTGGTTGATGATTTCACGATTAGCCCTGCTTGCCCCTCTGTTTATTTGTTCGTTATAAGTTTCATCCTCTAAATATAACTATATCAAACAAACTCTTGGCCGAAAGGATAATTGATTTAGCTTTGGCCCTATTTCTATTCCTCACCATTTTCAGCATCCTCTTCTTCTTGATCTTCAAATTTTTAGTGTTGTTGATTTTGTAAGGTACTTTTATTTTAGTGATTAACATAGTTTGGAGAGTGATCAATTGGGAATTACTCTGTTCCATCAGGTTGCGAAAACTAAAATACTTCGTCCCCTTCTTAAACATCCATTTGCATCTAGAAAGGCAGAACTACATCAAATAATGTAATTAAGCAAGCAATATCTTGATTTGCCCACTCCTAAATTCCATTGCTGCTCTGCATAATATACTGCTACTGCAACTAAAAATGTAAATTCATAAGCATAAACAAAATTCATAGTTTCAAATTTTAAGTATGATTTAAAACTATTATTGTTGCTACATCATAGCCATTTGTTGCTTCATCTGTTTCATTTGAACGCTGTTGTAACTTCTATTCATATTTAGTGTGGTTAGGTTCTAATTCATTAAATTTCATTCACATTTCCATATATAAAAAATGAATTAGTGAATGGCCTGCAGCTCCTCCTACCCACGAAAGTATTCTGTCTGAAGTCAGTGGCCATGGAAGTATTGTGACTATTTACGCTATTCTTAGAATTAAGAATGAGTGTGTGAGCAACACTTGCTCTGCTCCTTCTATTCTAAGTTGCGAACAATTACTCTTCATTCATGCTGTGCTTGTTTCTCAGATGCGACTTCCTAGATATCTTTGAGCTATTAGACGCAGCAGAAGAATGAGTCAGTGAGGGTTCCCAGATTGTTATAAGGGTTATTTTTGTTGGTGACAATTCCTTGCTGCAAAATATTTGCAATGGGGGATTTGCTGTGCTATTGAGAATATGGGGATTGGCTGTTATACTGTAAGGGATTCACGTTCATTTCTATTTTGCCCTCTTCATCTACTTTATCACAAATAATTGATTTGACATTTATGATTTTTATAAACTTCATTGTTCTGTTTTCTGTTGAAAAGTGCTGACTGTCTTGGTGGTTTGCCAGTCGCTTTTGATTCGCTCTTTCCGAATAGACCTGATCTGTTCAAATAAAATTAAAATGAAGAAAATAAGTAGTAGTAGTAGTTCACTTTTGAAGTCATGATGATGAATTATAAAGCGAATAATAATTATTCAAATAAATGAGCACAATTATTAGACTAATTTAAAGTTAGGCACTAATTTAAGCTAAAAAGAGGAATTAGCGAGTGGGAAGAGAAAGAACTTATAAGTTATCTTCATCAAATTAATCGCAAATATATTCTTAATTAAGCTTCAATCAGCAGCATCTCAGAGCAGCAACATATCCTAATTTTTATAATAAAAACAAACAAGAATGTGAAGTAGTGTCCGGGGTGTTGAAGCTGAAAGAGGAGAGCTTTCTATCAGTCTCTCTCGTTCTCATAGACTAAATAATTATTAAACTCTATAGCATTTAATTCTTACTGTTATAGTTAAGTAGCTTTGAGATCAAGTCAACATGAGTGAGCACCATTTATAAAAAAGCAATAGTAAATAAATGAATTCTTCTGCAGCAGTATCTCTTCAGTCCAAGATCGTCAAGTGCTTTGCTATTGACAATCAAAATGAGATATACATTATCAAAAGTTAGAAATTAATCTTTTCTTTAGCTCAGAAACTTTCTTTGCTAACTTACCAGGGAGTGCAACCGTCTTGCTCGAGCAAATCTAGGTACTTGTTCCACTTGTTGCCAACAACCTAAAACAATTTATAGGGGGGTATCAAATTTTAATTATTTTATTAAGCTGAGATTAATACATAAAATGAAATCTATTTGATATGTGAAATTAAAAGGAATGAAATGTTAACAATTAAATTGAATTAAATATACTTTATTTAAATTCTACATTGAAATATTGATTTAATCAGTTTGATATAAGTGTGACATACGATAGAGCGGGAACTGGAAAGAGTGACCAAGCTGCAGATAATATGCAATACTATTTAGTAAGGATCATATGAGATTAGCTTTGGCGGGTGTAGATTTTCCAATTGAGGGAAGTGGTAATGTTGTCTGTATCGGCCATGGATATGGAGGCCAGCTCTGCAGATATTATTTCATTATAAATTCAATCAAAGGAGTAGTCCTGCTCGATTCCTCTCCTTATGGTCACTACAAGCAAGCCTATGGATTAGCTAGATCTCAGTCAGTGGATGCTGTCTGGTTCAGCTAGAAACTAGCCGCTATCGATGAAATTAAATCACTCATTCCTAATTTGATAACTGTATTCAGTGAAATGTTCCCTGAAGATTTTATAATTACACATTCATCAAATTGGTAGTACACAACTGCCAGAAGAGCCTACTCTCAGGTCTTACAGTTGAATGCTAACTTGATTGACTGTGACTTTGACTGCTAAACCTTCTCACTCGATATCCCAGCTAATACAATCGAGGTTCCTATAGCAGCATTTACGATTTATAAGGATTTCAAATAATATTTTCTAAGCTAACAGCTAGCCTTGACATCAAATAGCTACTAAGAACTAGACTAGTGCCCTGCAGGAGATTGCTCTCATGATTTCGCATATACCAACGTCGACTACGTCTATTCAAGAATAGTCTTTCATCTACCTAACTTTTGATGCAATCAAAACTTAATCTATTCCTCAAAGAGATAATTATCTCCAATATCTAAACTCAATATTACTTCATGTCTTAATTTATGTCCTTCAAATTGTAAGATTAATTTCTTTAATTCTCTTTTACTTGTTTTAATAAATTTAAAATACGAAAGCACCTTGGGAGTATAATGTCATCCTCACAATTACTTTAATGGAGGAATTACCTCTGCTTTGGAATGAAAATATTATCAGGAGTGCTCTTGCTTACTGGGATAATCTTCTCTGTGCTTTCCATTATTCCAATTATGGATCCATCTAAATTTAAATATGGAACTATTTTGCTTTAATTTGGGCCACTACCTGAACAAAACAATCCAGGAACTTCATTCTGGCAAGCCATTCTTCTAATCTACCTTTCAATAGAATGCTACTTTATTTCCACGCATTTCCAAGATAACTCCAAAATAATTTGCAGCTTATTTTTATAATAAACTTAAACTCATATGACGATATTGATTTCACTCTGTTGAACACATTTTACTATGGTCTCCCTATCTAGGGATTAAATGCATACCTGTCCTCTTATTTTTCACTGGATCAGTGTTCTTCTTTGTGGCTCGCTCACCTGATCCGTATGCAGGGTGGCTCATGCTCATTAACTTCTTCGTGGTTTACTATAACATCATAGTGAGAGGATTTTAACATACCAAGCCATTGATTATGTTTCTTTATCAAGTTTCCTCTTTGCCGCGTTCTTTGATCACAAAGAACTTTCAAGAAGATTCTAACTCAGAAGATCCAATAAGTTATAAAAGGCAAACTAGAAAGAGGGAAATAATTTACTGAGTTTGTAATGTTCAGAAGAGGAGGGAGAAAATTAATTGGAACACAATAGGATTAGATAATCAATTTATTTCAAAGACTAAAAAAGCGCCGCAAAAAATACCATAGCACATAATTCATATGGGAGCAACTAAATATAGTTAGTCATTATCAATGAAAAAGGAATTCAAAATCATAAAATAGGTCACACACAGCAAAGAATAAAAGTTGGGATAACAATAGATTATCTTTCTATTTCAGTTTTTGCTTTGAAGGTAATCTTAGCTGCTGCTGAATTAATTTCAACAGTAATTATAATTTACTAAACTATTTTTAAAGATATTTTCCTATTTTATATCTGAATATACTTTTTATTGAAATGAATTCTGTCTAATTTTGATAATGTACTTATCAGCATTTCGATCTATTTATGAAATCTAAGGATAGCTTCCTGTTCTACCTGACTCCGCCGCGTACGAACATAAATACGATATTTACATCCCATCAGATAAGAATACCTATTCAATTAACACATAAATTATCTGGCAATAATTATTTATTTACAAGTGTATTCTTATATTTACTCATTTTCGACAACTGTGGCGAATTCGGGAAGCATAGTGCTTTTTGAAGCAGGGTTTGGAGGGAGTGGCAAGTTCTATAAATCAATGTTGTAGTCTCTTCAAGCACAGGTATTTCCAGTAGCAGTAGTCTCATATGATAATGAATTTAAATTTTTAGATAGACTAGGATATGGAATATCAGAATAGACTCAGTATTATTCCACAAGTTACAACGAGCATTCTTATTCCATTTATAATAGTCATACTTGAAGAAGATTTTTTTAATAGAATTCTATGCAAGTGATGAAAAAGGTACTCTAAAAATTAGGAGTAGACTTTGAGAAAGACTAGAGCATCAGAATACTTTGTGTGGGTCATCAAATCGGAGGAGACTTGTGCTAATACTACGCACAGAAACTAAGTGCTTTTAAAGGCGCTATACTTCTAGAAGCTTACAATTTCGCAAGGTACAATTATCTCATAAACAAGGCGTTTGCAATTCAAAAATATGATGTCTTTAATGGGCGAATAATAAATATTGTGAAAGTGAATGACAGTTTAAGAAAATATAGCTGATGTTAAAGGTGATATAGCAACTGCTTAAATGTCTTCATTATACTCTCCTCTCTATTTGCAAGGATTATATAACATATAGAACATACTTGTGGACGAAATAATCCACCCTGCCTCTGCAGGTTCTTTACCTCAAACCGACCAGTACCAATTTGGCAGTCTAAGAAACATCTACTCTTCATATCTATTCCTGAGGTAAAACTAAATTGACTGTCCTATTTCTTGCAAATAAAAGTTATTAGAATAATTCTTAAATGCTAATTCTTGTGCCGAACAAAACCCTTAGTGCCAATTTGTTTGATAAGCCCATGACTTTTGTCAGCTCTTACACTTCAAGTAGGTCGTGTGCGTCATAAGGCTACGCAACAGCTAGTCTTTAATGTTAATATAGCATATTATTTAAAACAATTTTTAAATGCTACAAGTTCATCGCAACTAGAGATGCAAGTGTTTCCATGAGAAATGAAATGCTTAGATTAACTTCAGGCACTTAAAACACAGTGCTCTGCACTTTAAATTTTATAAAGCTTTAAATATTTTGCACTGACAACGATTGCAGGTATGACTTTCCATTCATGAAGATAGATTTCACGACCCAGTAAATCAGAAACTTCTTAAAGAATACTCTTGCCTGGATCTTGTGAATACCTTATCCCAATTTAAAGTTTAACTTATTACCTCGTTTAATTTAACCCTGCTATAGTAAGGCTATTAATTTCTTTAAAGTTTTAATTACTACAGAAAGAGTAAATTTAATGTTTAACTTCAATGCTACCTTATTGATTAGATTTAGCTTCAAAGAAATATGCAAAATGAAAAATTAAAGACATTTAAATGAGCAAGGGATCAGTGACTGCTCTAAAAAGCTTAGTTCTACTTACCAAAAACGTTGAGAGGACCTCAAATTTCTTTTCAGAAATAATTGGAATGAAGGTAATTCACCTGACTCCATCTTTTTCTGAGCTGAAGGATCAGAGAGATTTCAGGATAATGATCAAATTAACTCCAAGGTAAGACCTTCACCTAAGATAAGTATTTTGATATTATGATGTTTTTTAATGTTATTTTTGTATCTGAAATGATTTTATAGCTTGGCATATTCATCATATGGCTACAGTCCGATTCTCTCTTTTGAAATACCTTAACAAGAAGACTTAGATGATGTACTTGACAGAGCAAAGAAATCTTATAACTGCGCTCTTGATGGAGCGCCAACCTCCTCAGAAGAAAACGAGGGATCCAAAATTTATCAGAGAGTTGCTTGCCTAAGAACAGAGGAGGGATTGACGCTGAGTTTAACTCAGGTTGTGAATGAACATGAAACAGAGAAGGAGTTTGAAAAACTTATTAGAGAAGAAGGAGCAGTGTATTTGAAAAAGAAGCAAACATGGATCCTAAGAAACAAGAACTTAGAAGACTCTTTGATGCAATTAAGTTGTGAGGAAAATCAGAAAAGTGAATTGAAAATGAGTTATATAAGTTTATTGAGTGTAAAGTTAGACTTAATGAATTTAATAATTTCTTAACCGCAAAACATTAAGCACTATTCATCATCCTATATTTCAGTCTCAATTTGTGGCTCTGACGCTCTAGATAGCATGAGCTCTTTCGATTATTCTAGTAAGCCTTACACATATATTTATAATACTCTTGAAGTTGCTTAATTCTGTCACTCTGGTCTCTGATTTCATCGTCTCTCTTATCATAATCAGTCTTAAGAGATTTCTTGTTTACGATTCCAGTCTTCTGCTTTAGTTTTTGGTTTTCTTTCCAGAGGCTCTCTCTGTTCTTCTTGAGTCTACTGAGCTCAGTCTTTTCATTAATGATAATTATCTTCTTTTTAACCGCCCTTTAAGTTCTCATTTTACTGTCTGTTTTGCTCCTGCACGTATTGCAGCTTTTCTCTAGTGTGGAGAGAATAACAACTGTGGTGGTAATCTTCTTCCTGAGTTTATGAAGTTCCTCATTTCTCTCTTCAATCTTCTCATTAAGAGTTTAGTTTTCAATCTTAAGCTGTTCGAAATCGATCAAATGCAAGCCATCTGCGAGTTGCTCCTTCTTCTTCAGTATTTTTTCCTTGTTTGCGAGTCTGTTCCTCAGGGCGATATTTTGAAGTCTGTACTGATGCACCTCTTGATCCTTGAGCGCATCCATCTCTTCCCATTCATCAAGCACTTTCTTAGAAATCTTCTTGCCTGTCCTGGAGAAGACAGCGTTTTGAGCAACTGATCTTTTCAACTCTTTGAATTGCTGCTCAATTTCATGGCACTTTGCTTGCTTCTCATTCAATTTAGCTTGAGTTATAATAGTGTGACATGCCATTTTGTTGTACCTGTCTTGAGTTTCCTTTAGGTTGAATCTGACCTAGTGAACATTGGCGAGTGTGTTTAGATATTTATGCTCGTTCATGGACACATCTGGCTGTTTATCATACTGCTCGTAGGAGGGTTCCATGAGTATGATCTGTCTTTGCAGTTCCTCATTTTGCTTTTTAAGTGCTTCTTGCTCTCTGAGCTCTTCTTCAATAGCTATGATAAGTTCTCTCTTCATTTCATTCTATGAACATAATAAGGATATCAGCGATGTTGTCCCCTGACTCATCATTTCCATCATCGTCCCCATCATCTCTATATTCATCACTTATGCTATTATCGCCTTGGCTCTAATGCTTGTTGAACAATTAAAGATTTTAGATGATTGAGTGAACTTATCAGATTAAGCATTTGGAGACTAGGCAGATCTGCCATCTTGCATGGCTTAAGTTCCCTTTAACTGAGATTTCAGATTATATTTTCACTAAATAATAACAAATTCAACCATTTACAATTAGTAGATTAAAATGTTGATGATAGAGTTCTCCACCATGAGTTATAAGCATTTTAGATCAAATATTCCTTTCATCATCAACATGGAAGGCCCAGCTATAATTAATATACTTGGAGTACCTTCCAGATCCAAGAACTTGTTATTAAATTGTATTTCAAAGAAGCTGAGAAGCTCATCATTAATAATTTGAATTGAAAGAATTCACTCATTCAGAGAAACCAAGTATCAACATAACTAATTTAATGATCTAACCAAATAATTATAAATTCGCTGATCTACCCTCATAGAATTAATTATGAGTGATTATGAATCATCATAATAATTTAGAACTTAAAGGAACTTAACGAAATCCTCAATAATGAAAAGACATCACATTATTCTTATTGACACAAATATGAATATATGGACTTCAAGAGTATCACCAGAGGCTTTTTAATTTCAATTATTTTATAATATCATTTTAAATTATATAAAAAGAGGGCTCTCCTGGTGGCAATGTAAGTATAAAGAAAAGATAATATTTAAATAACTACTTGGAAGAAGACGATGTTGATGATAGAATGAAAATTAAGTTGATAGTAATGAGTTTATGGATGCTCATGGTTTGCTACTTGAGTATTAAGTATTTGACCCTAAGGTAACGCACGTTGGAGTGGGATTCGCTTGGAACAAGCAAGTTCATTATGATAATGCTAGTGAAACCTTTGATGATAAACCAATTGACAGAGTCTGAAGATGGCGGTGTCGACATTAGAGGTATGATGCTCTCAAGTGAAGTTGGTCTCTACGCAGCTAGAATAGTCGCAGTCAAGAATCTCAAGAAGGATATCAAGATAGTGGGTCCACCAAACATTTAATTCGACAAAAACACCCGAACTTTCGTCATCTAAGTATTTAAAGCCCAGTTGAAAATGTCTTCTACTCAGATGACACGAAAGTCCTCGAAATCTTTATTAGAAAGCAGCAGATTGACAAGATTTAATATAGTGTGGCTTCTAACGAGAGAATAAATGTGGGCCATTTGGAACTGGCAATGAGACTTCCCATGGAGTAATTCACATTTATCCAAGAACTGTTATCGAAGATTAGCAAGATAAGGAGAAAGAGGAAAAGCATTCAATAAAATTAAATTTATACTAACATTTGATTTTGTAGAATAATTTTGTGCTTTTTTTAACTTAGCTTGAAGTTCTGAGGCCATTTTGTATTGATTTAATAATCTCCATCTTCATCACTTCGATAATATAGAGAAAATATAAACGAGAGATTTCTTAGATGCAGATTTATCCGACATGGTCCCAGTATGTTCAGAAATGGTATCATCTCCTTCTTCTCTGGCAGCTAATAACTTCTCCCTTTAATTTTTCTTTTCTTCCAATCTGATGAGCTTAATTTAAAAAGCTTCTTTTACCATACGCTCCTCTTGTTCTCGCTTTCTCCTCTCAGCTGCATCTCTTTCCTCTTTATCCTTAATAAATTGGGGTGCCAATTTTAAATGCTTTTTAATAATTTAAGGTTTCACTGAGAGGAATTCAACGACCTTCACTACTTGCTTTTCTCCTTTTAAATGCAATATTTGGGTCAGTGAGTTTTTCTAGCTCTTCCTCCAACTCAAGCAAGCATGCGAGATTACTATATCTTCTTCTTCCAAGTAGGAGTAACCGACGGCCACAGTTACTGAGCCAATAATAAGGTGTTTGTTGAGTATTTCATTGACAACTCCATTATCTTCTTCGTTCTCAAGCAAGTACTCTGCGTACTCAGTTGCTGCCTTGTTTGCCAGGATATCATGGTAGACACCTGGGGTTTAAACCGCCTCACGGTAATCGTTAATGGTGCGCAGGATGTCTCTCCTTATTTTTCTCATCTTGTCCAGAGGAGGCATGTTGGCGAAGGCTGGGTTGTCTTCGAAATTCATATCTCCATCGTCCATGTGATCGTGGTACTATAACACCATCAGAATCAGAATAATTTATACTTACATAATAAAAAAATTTGCTTTAAAAGAGAGAGCCCTCATGGCCATAGTCATCCATATCTCCATCAGAACCCATCATATCGCCGTCAACGTAAACCATGTTTCCATCTTCGTCCATGTACCCTTGCATTCCATTCATGTCTTACATTTGGGAATCTACTCATGAAATATGTTTAGATCATTAAACAAAAAAGTTTATAAGAACAGTAAATGCAACGGTTTGTTATAATCAATGATTTCAATGTTAAAGATATGAGCAAGAAAAGAGAAACTGACCTCCATCGTCCTCCATCATCTGGCCGTCTGAGTACTCGTCCATTTAAATTTCTTAATTAAATTAAATTGATTTCTCTACTTCAACTGGATATTATCAACCACAATTTTTTCAATTTAAAAAAAGTAAAATATTGAGATTAATTTTGACCGTAAATAACTATTTACATATCTCCTTTTATAAAGCAGGGGTAATTGAACTGCATTTTGAAATAGAGACTGCGCCAAAGGATTATTTATATAATGAGTTGTCATATTCCCAATTCTATCGATTCTCTGAAATGTTTTTTGCATAGTCTCATTTTTATGTTTGAATTTAGGTTGGCTGCTTTTGAGGTGCTAGTTCGTAGACCATTTGATCGAATTTAAAGATGCATCTGTCTATGCAGTTTTACTCCAAAGGATTTAGGTATTCCTTCTCAAATCCACTGACGCACCTCCTAAAGCAAACATCACTCGCTCTGCTCAATAGCATTTTATCGCTGTTAAGGACTCGGGACAACAGATCTGGACTTAAACTCATCACTCCTTAGCTTTATTGCTGCTTACTCATTTTATATTTAATTTGTTATATTACTTTTAACTTCTTACCGAGAAAATTGTATCACTTTAGTTGCAAAATAGATTTTTCTTCTAATATCAAAGCAGACTTTTAACAATTTAGTAATTGTATATATATTTTATCATAATTTTCTTATTCCAAAGAAGCCCTCAGCCTGAGTTATGCTTAACTATCCAGAACCAAGTTACCTCGGGAGACTGATAGAGCTTTCGTCACCTCCTCCACAGCCCACAGCTTCGTTATTTATGATATTGAAAACCACATTAAGAGTGGCCTTTGCTGGTAGTGCTATGAATTCAACCATGCTCACTTTATAAAGTTTACCTCCACAGAGCTTTTAAAGATGCCCGTTCGCCTAAACTGGACAGGTTGTCCCACATTTTTATTTTTGTATTGTATTGTAAAACATGCATTACAAACAGTTTTACTAACTGATTGAACTATTACCTCTCCATTTTATATTCGGTAAAAGAAGACAAATATTTGCAATTACTTGAACAAGTGGCTTCTTTTTCTTGCTAAAGAATGCCATTGTAACTTCATAAAGTCCAGGTGCTTCTATGATGATTGCTGAACCAGCGCCATTTATTTGCTTCCAAGCAAAGTTTTCTGGGCAAGTATTTACGCTTTGCAAATCCCATTTGACAGAGTAAGGCACACCTTAAGATTGCTCGAGTCCTCCTTATTTCCATATCCATCGGGCTACACAATTTTCTGCGCAAAGTGCCTCATTTACTTAGTTCTACTATTCAAGCGAAGCTTTAAGTTCTCTAGTAGTCTTTTACAGATTAGTCTTGAGATAGTTTAAGTCTAAAGCTACTTCATCGTTGTTTGATTTCTTGTCTATGAGGTTCATCACATCGTTTATATTAGCCTTCAAGAGCATCTCCTTATTAACGGTTGCTAAATTTTCATTCAAGAAGTCAAGCTAACTCTGAACTGTCTTTTTATCAGCCTTGGCTAAGATATCTTTATTCATAAACTCAAGTTGGCTAACCACGGCATCAAGTTACTCTTAAGTCACTCTATTCGCTCTTTGTGAATGTACCTAGTTGACCTAATCTAGCTCACGCTTCAAGCTCTCTAAGCCTGCATAGCAGTCTTCACTCTTTTACTAGGCTATTCTCATAAAAATAAATAAAATTTATCATAGCCTCCTAATGAACATTCTCAATCTTAACTTGAAAACTTTCCGTCAGTCTCCGAAGTGCATCTTGCACCTCATCCACTCTAACTTTGTCTCCAATTTCTTGGCTCATTCTAACTTCTAATTCTTCTCTAACTTAATTCAAATTTTGGTCCATTTCTTCTTTAAGTAACTGTTGGGCTGATAAATATATATACCATAAATATATTTCACTTCAATGAATGATTCCTACTCTGAAGTAGCCTTGGAAAGCTCAATTTGGAATTTTTTCTAAGCATTTTTCACAAGTTCTGATATCTATTGGACATCTTCTTGCCTCTCTTTTACCAAGAACTTTAGCTAATCTTTTATCTTAGCATAATCTTGCTACTGTTGCTCCTAAATCTAAACGACTCTATCTTGTTTTTCATGCACATCAGTTCCAAAATGTTTGATCCTTTCATTTATCTGCTCCAATCTTTGATGCTAGTCACTTTTAAGTGATCCCATTTGTTCTGTAATCTTTTCTAGTGAAGCTCTAACTTCAGTTCGAAGCTAGTGAAGATCTTGCAACTCAGTTTTCTAGTCTAACTTAGAGCCTAACTTTTGCTTTAGCTATTCATAACAAAAATACCTCTATAAATCTTTTAGCATCCTCAATTCATTAAACAATACTGGATAGATTGATCGACCTTTTATTCTATAGAGTCCCTAAATTAATTCATCATCTAGTTCTTCTCACTTAATTTCAAGTCCAATTAGCATATCCTATCTACGAATTCTTGTCTCAACCCATCCATCTCACCTTTATCTAATTTAAAACCAAGCTCCTTCCTGTAATATAACTAACTTAGTTTTAAATAGGTAATTTAAATTGAATTTACAATTTCATAAATATTACAAGTCCTCAGAGTTACACTTCTTAGCAAGTATCTCTTAAATTGACGCAGTTTCTTAATCAAGTTTATTCTCTATAGTAAGGTTAATTCTCTCCACCTCCTTTGCTAGCTCAGATATTCTTTGCTAAACTAGCTATTCTGCGTCTCCTTTGCTGATTTTGTTCACTAATCCATTTACAATCATTTACTTGTCAGCCTTCACATCCATTCGCTCGTTGAATTCTTCTGCTCCAACTTTCCTCTCCAGAGATATCTGCAATTTCTCAAGTTCCCTGTATATTTGAGAGAGCTTCTTGTGAAGGTCGCGCTTGTTTTCATCTAATCGCTCTCTAGTTCTCTCCTACTCATCAGTCTGATCTTTGAGAGAAGTTCGTAAGTTGGTCAACTCTTGCTTTCTTATTTCATCAATCATCGACTAATGAGTCTTGAAAGTAGTCAAGCACTCTTGTCTATTCCAAATTAAGAATAAATATGAGTTTATAAGGAAAAAATGATTGATTGATCTTTAGTGACATCTGCTTTTTAACTTCATCAATGTCTTCTTTCAAGCCCACAGAATTCGAAACTACCTCGCTAACTGCCTTTGACACGTCTTGAATCTCAGCTTTCTCAAGAAGATTTTCTTGCACCTCACCAATTTATTGAACCATTTGCACTTACTACTCTAAAAGCTGAGTCATCTACATATTCTGAGCAGCAATTAGGTCATAAAAGTGTCTAAATGTTGACCTCACCACAGGCTAGATATTAATCCATTCTTAGTCTGTGCTGAGTGTCTCCTCCAAAAACTGAAGCTAATAGGCTTGCTAAGCCTAACTCTAGGATTCTTAACTGTGATTAGTAAACTATTGAGTCAGCATATTCTAAATTTATTAAGGGGATGCTACTCCTGAAGGAGTCGTCTACGAAAGCTGTTGTTAGTGCATCACAATGCCATTTTGATCAAACTAAATTTTGCGGCAACTATTAGAGTATGAGCTTGGATTATCGTATATGAAATGCTATTAGGTCTATTGATTGGGAGAAAGTTGGAGTGACTCTGTATTACTCCCTTGAAACTCAGCCTATGTATTCCTTTGATTAGCTTGGCTAAGATAGTTATTAGTCAAGTTGTTCAGAGCATTAGTGGTGCTAAGAGGGTAATTTTTGTTGTTAAAGAAGCCAGCTGCTTGGCTTTACAATTTAAACTTATCATGAGTATTATAGTTCTAGTGAGCTCCAAGCATCAATCCGTTTGGTGCCTTGTTTTCATTAAAGCCTAGTCCATAATTTTGAGCTGAATTGTAGTCAATGCTAGACCCCTCCCCTCCAAATGTTTAGACAGAGCTGCCAGTTCCCACAGTCTTGAGATTTTAAACTGGAAGCTGATTGATTTGGTGAAGTGCATTTGATTTTGGCAAATTAGAACTTTAAACTGTGCTCTGGCCTACAAATGAACCTTTTGTTGAGTTCGAGCTACTAAGAGTTGCAGCAAGTGCTCCTCCTGATGAAAGTCTATTGTGGAGAGATGGAGGCTTAGAGAGCCCTGAACTTATTTGATTAGAGGCAGATGTGTTCATATTTCCCAACTTTTGTTTCATATTTTGAATTTAATTTCAGTTTGCGTTTAAATTTACTCACTTGAGATATAGATTCAATTTATTAAGGTGTTAGAATCTTTAAGCACTTGAGAGAGATCAAATCTTTAATAAACGTAGTTAATAATCGACGTAATTGCTATTGAAAATAGTTAAGATCCTGTTACCTTCTTTATTCTAGACTAAAGTGGTGATGCAATATTAAATTAGACATTAGAATTTATAATATCACCAAAAATAAAATAATATGGCCAATAAGACATAATCTAATCTATTTTCAAAATACTTATTACAGGAATATTAATCAAAGAAGTAAAATTATGACGGAAAACATTTCTCAGTACCAGGCCAAGCTTAATGAGCTTTCTTTTTTTACCTATTTGTACTTATTTATTTTCAAAGGAATCAATTTGAATGAACAGACCCTCGACTTCATCCAATTCCGCACCTCGTTCATTAACAACTTTGATTTTGAGAGAATCTGCGACTAATCCATGCATCAGCAAATCAGAAGGTGTGGATCAAGGACCACAACATGGAAGGTAAGTCAGACAGCCACTTTTTCTTAAGGATCTTAGCACGATAAGCTAATTTCTAATCCGATTCTAACCAGCCTCTAACTCCCAAATTAATCCACGACTTGTAATTCTCAAGCATTCATGATTTAATGGCATTTCCCATTTGCTCTCTATTGATATAATCCCTTGGTAAAAGTGGAGTTTGCAATATTTTCTTTCTTGGGATCTCCTTTCTAAATGTAAGTTTATAGATGATGCTTGGAGTGCTTCCAACAATAAATGACAAGCAAGCCTGGCTATAGGCCTCTAAAGAATCTAGACTCAGATACAAAAAGCTTCAAGATAAGGTACATATTAGCATCCTATTTTTTATTCTCCATCACAATTAACCTTCCTTTCTTTAGCAATATAGGAATAATAAATTTAACTGTTCTTTCTATTAACATTAGTTTACTTGAAGCTGAACAATTAAATTCAGTCGTTGAATCCACTGGCCTCACTCAACAATCCAAACATGGTGAGTAATTTCTACTCCATTTCATCTCTAATACTTCTTAAAATAGATTAGAGAAATTTTCTCAATGAGGGAGGATAGAGAGGTCAAAACTCAAATCAAGAAAGATGTGGAGAGAACCTTCCAAGATACTCCACTCTTCAAAGATGCACTGGTCTAGTCAAAAATGGAAGAAATACTCTATCTCTGGGCAAAGGAAAACCCTGACTACAAGTATCAGCAGGGCATGAATGAATTGCTCGCAGTTATACTTTACTCTGTCTTTTCCGAGTAAACTTCTAACCAAAAAGAGAAGCAAGAAACCTCTCAAGATGAAAAGTAAGTGAAATTAGATATGGACTCATTTAATTGCATTAAAACAATTTATAAAGATAGATAAAATTTGTGAGCTCTCACTTATATGATTAATAGAGACTTATTAATATCTACGTCAAACCAAATTTGACCTTTATTTACTTAATCATATCAATAGTTTCAAAACAAGCTAAGAATCTGTTTCAGCAACCACTACAAAGAAGAGCATACTCAATAAACTCCTATCTAATAAAGATATCTCAGATAGTAAGGTGCCACCTCTTAACTTAGAGCCTATTCGAGCAAAGCAAGAAAGCACATAAACCCTATTGAGTAGCGATGAATCTATCAATTTAGATGAGGACGGCTATGATGACCAAGAAGCAGAAAATGATGCATGCAAAAAGCTATTCCGAAAGTTACATGATTCTCGTTACATTTGGGCTGATACTTATTGCATGTTTGAGAACCTAATGGAGCTCGGCCTTAAAGGGCTTTACTTCAAAGATATTTTATCAAGCTCAGAAAACTCTACTAATTAAGAAACCGATCTGGCTAAGAATTCTACTGGTGCAACAACTCTAGTTAACCAAACTATCCCTCCCATTGAGAGAGACCTTCACACATATACTTAACTATCGAGCATGTCAAGCCACTCATCCAAAAAAGAGGAAAATTCAGCACCTACTGCAACGAATGCGCAGATTCGATAGAATCAAGAGCGAGAGAAGTAAAGACGTCTGAGAAAGCAAAAACTGCTAGAGCTTAATTAGGAAGATGCTAAGAGGACTTCATTGAAAAGAAGATCTAACCAGATCTTTAATACCTACCTGCGAGAAATTGACCCCAAATTGTTCAACCATCTGACTAAAGAGGTAGAGATTCAGCCTGAACTTATCTCTTTGAAGTATTTAAGATGCATGCTATCAAGAGAGTTCAAAATGACTTCTCTCTTATATATTTGGGACTTTATTCTATCTGGTATAAACGATGATGGAAGAATTCATCTTCAAGAGCTAAAGAGTGGATCTCTCAACTCTCAAAGATCCAACGATCACTATTTCTTGAAGCATCTCGATTATCTATGCTTAGCCATGATTCAGTTACAAAGAGAGCAATTAATATCCTCCGATTACATAGGATGCTTAAAACTTACTTCGAAGGCACTAAAACTCTCTTGCCACTCTGAAGTAATTCGCATCGCTGATCGTATTGGATAAGTCATCTTCGACAAATTTATGAGAAGAGGCTCAGTTATCTAGAAAAATAACTTCCCACGTATCCTCGAAAATGATGTTGCTAAATTTATGCAAGAATTCTCACTCAGGCAGATGGACTCAGATGAGGAGGGTTTAGATAATGCCAGCGATTAGGAGCTCAATAGTGAGAATAATTCCCCTTAGTTCAGAATTAAAGCTCGTAAATTTTTCAAGGTGAAGGAGGAAGATGAAGAAGAGGAGGAAGAGGAGCAAAGCAACTAGAATTATTCAAACGATGAGGAAGATAACGAAGACAATAGATCTGAGCTGTCTGATAACGTTGGCGACCTCTCTATGTCTCAACAGAGAATTAGAGATGCTGAGGAAGTTGAGGCTGCAATGGCTAGAGGAGGAACCGGTGTTTCTAAATCAGGATCAATTGTGGTTGATGAGGAGGGTGATACATTCATAGATTGTAAAGACGATGTAAACTTCTAAGAGAAGCTAAACTAAAAGAGAGTTTCATTCAAGGCATCTGAGGGTGGAGATGACTCATTCCACTCAATTATTATGAGCTTTGAATTTGTGCATTATTTACATTATATTATAACAGCTAAAATGAATAAGAGATCGACTAAGAGTAGTATGATAGCTAAGATTCAGGTTAAGAAGTTGATAAAAATCACCAGAGCAAGAAACTTTTCAAGCTTAAAGATACTACAATCATAATATTTTTTATACCAAAGGAAAGGTGATTTATGATCACACTACTAAACAGAGGCGCTACATGTCTCCTTTTGAATAATTCATCGCAGAGCAAGAGGGACTTTTCAAGAAGGATGAGATGAGACAGCATGATGAGCAAAACTCAGTTACATTGACCACAACAGCCTCGACTAACTTTAATGATACAAAGACAATTCTTCCTATGTCTCTTAGATCAGGATCGGGATCTGTAATTGAAGAGCCTATTCCTGTATTACCTAAGAAACCTAGCTAGATTATGAAAGCCAACAATAGGCTAACTAAAATGGCAAATGTTATGCGCTATGATGCCAAAGTGAAATAAGTAGAGGATCAGGTGATGCTAGAACGCAAGTAAAATCTAAAGCAACTGAGGAGCATTAAGGGATATCTGTCTGGAACCAAAACTGCAAAGAATTTCCATATTGCTTCAAGAGTTTAATAAATGGCAAAAATTACCGCTTAAGGTAGCTCAAATGAGAACAAAAGCTTCTTCAGCTTCCTCTTTGCTTGATAAGATTAGGAACAAATTCTATTTCAAAGCTTGAATAGAATTTTGATTGATAAGAAAAAGTGAGTATCAATATTTTAACGAAGAATGTTTGCAATAACAAGGAAAAATATTTATTTCTAATTTTTAAATATATATATAAGCTATTAAAGTTAATCTTCTCCTCATGTTCATTGCTTGTTTAGCATCTTTGCAATATTAAGCTTCATTAATATTGCACTCCCTGTGAAAATTCATGTCGATGTCCAACCTTCTCAGTGTCTCAGAGTTCTGATTGCTTTTGGACTTTTGCTAAGTAAATCGTAAGCTTTAGATTCTACTTTGTAAGATCCTATCCCAGGTAAGAAATTCTTCTGACGAGCATATTCATCTATAAAGCATCTGTTCTTTTCACCACCTATCTTGTGAATCTTCTATATCGTCTGAGTTTTAGAATAGGATTCTTCCATAAACTTAAATCTTACAATAGATAATTTATAGCAACATCAATTTTCTTTATTGTAGTCTCCAGGCGCAGGTTTATTCGGGTTCTTTTCTATCTTATCCATCCTACTAACTTTGCTTGGCTTAATTCTTGCATATTTCAGATCACTGTCTACTCAATAAAATTTACACACTCTTGTATAATTGATATCGTATTTAGGTGCAGGTGTTTCTGTTCCCATGAACTTAGCCTCTTCAATAAATTCACAAACACGCTCAGCATGAGCACCATTTCCTTTGCCTGCTCCATAGGTACTTCCACCATTCTTTTTTGCAAATCCATCTTCATGCTAATACATACCTGGACCAGGGTACTCAAGCAGTTTTGTTTCCTTGATAATACCCTCAGTGAACGTAATTCTAGGGCTCTTCGAAAACATCCTCTTGCTTTGAAGTTCGTTTTCCAATCTGTAATAGTCTCATACTTGGGACCAGGAACGAATTCCCTGCTCTTCGCGTACTTGTCTATGAAATGTGGAATGTTATAAGTAGTGAATTTCGTTGTTCTAGGTCTCTGAGTTATGATGTTTGTGTTGGGCATGTGATAACCTGCTATGCCAAATACTGTATCTCCAGTAGTTTTTTTCATATTAGATCTTATAATGTCTTAGACTGATATTTTCGTCATTCCTGGTCCATAGGATTAATTCAGATCAACTGACTGATTCATTCTTCGCTCTTTCTAGCTGACTTATTTAGATTCATGAGTGATTGAATTGAGAGAGTAGCGATTATTGGTGGGAGCGTGGACTATTTTATTGGGTTCTAGGAGCTATCAATGACTTCTGTTAAATCTTGAAAAAAATTATAAATCATAATGGAGCTCTCCATCGTGCTTGGTGGCCTCAATGTCAGATCGTTTCTGAATACTTTGACTTAACTGTGACCGATTCAGGTTCGGTTTCAGGATTAACTGCTTATTTAAAAACTTAAATTTTAACTTTGAGATGGGTCCATTTAATGAAGCTCTTGCGTTGACTCCATAGTCTAAAAGACATATGCTTTTAAGGAAAGCTTACCACCATAATTTTATCCTAGAGAAGGAGAGTTTTCTCTTGAATTTTATTAAGTTCCCAGCTAACTGACTGCCCTTCTTCCATAAATACTTAATTATAATAATCCATTATTTTTAACTTTGCTGCTGTGCTGCATTAATTCCGCCTGCTAATTTCTATTTTATCTGTACAATTGAAGTTGCTCCTGCTCGCATCCCTATCCCCTATGCATAATTAATTAATTTTTAAAGTTTGGCGCCAATTATTCCATTTGATATCGGAAAGTATTCCAAACTTACTTGAAAAGTAGAGCTATCTTGCGGGAGTTATCCCATTTGACTCTATCGAAAATTTATCGGTTAATTAGAATATTAAAAAAATATTTCTATTTAAATACAAGTATTGCTATATTTTGATTGGCGTAGTCCTGCATTTATAAAATAAATTGAACTTAATTAATTAAGGCAGAGTTAATCTATTGATAATTTATTTATATAAGTCAAAGCAATTCACTCTCGAGTCAACCTAACAATTAATTACTCTTCATTAAAACTCAGAGTGATAAAGTAAATACAAATTAATTAGATGTGTGACATATAAAAAATAGTAATCTATGGGCTTTAAAATATCTTAAAATGATTAAAAAATATTAAAAATAATTTAACTAAAAAATCTGGATCCCTTATTACTTATATAATTATTCCATAAATAATTCTTTAATTTTAAATAGGATTGTACTCATAAAAGTTTATATAAAGCCATTATAACTTCATTATTTATATCAATTAAATTTTTTATATAAGAGACTAAGGAAATAGAGTTGATAAATTTTGTAATATAAAATAAATTAATCAAAATCTAAATCCACAATCAAATTTACTTTTGGGTTTAATATATTTTTAAGGGCTGTAATATAAATTTAAAATCTCTTCAAATTGAATAAATAATTCATGTCGTTGAAAAATCTCAACATCTAAAACAGCGATCAATAATTACAATCTTATATTTTTTAACGATGATGTGATGCTGCTTGCAAGAATCGCAGAACAGTCGGAACAATACGATGATATGATAGACTTATTAAGACCCTACTTTGAGTCTGTAAAAACTGGCTCTCTAAATTCAGAAGAGCGCAACATACTCTGTCTTGCCTATAAGAATGCAGTTTATAAACTTCTATAATTCTTATGTTGTTCTTATAAATTATTTGAGTTGGTACAAGAAGAATTGCTTGGAGAGCAGCAAACGCAGTTACCAAGATCCCTAAATATTTCAACGATCCAAATTATCAACAAGAAATCATCGGCTATCGCAAAAAGCTTGAAGAAGAAGTTGTAGTTATGTGCAAAGACATCATTAAGCTCGCGAAGACGTTAAGTTTAAGGGCCAAAAAAGAAAATTCAGTCGAGGGCCAGATCTATTACTTGAAGCTTTAAGGTGATTATTTGAGGTACATCGCAGAAGTAGGTGATGGAGAGCGAAAGTCAAAAGCAACTTAGATGGCTCTAGATGAATACAATAAAGCTGTAGAGCTAGCGGAGGGATTATCAGCTGCTGATCCCACAAGACTCTCCTTATTACTAAATTACTCCGTTTTCTGCTAAACCTTTGGCCAGAATTGTTGTTATCTTTAAATATTATATTTGAATTTTACGAGACTGTAGGATAAAGAGACTAAGCAATAGAAATTGCAAATCAGTCTTATGAGGATGCAATTTCGGACATAGATCAAGTAGATAAAGCTAAGGCACAGGAGTCAGCAACTATCTTAGAATTCATTAAGATGAACTTAGACTAATTTATTATAAATATAAATGGAAGAAGAAACTAAACAACGAAGGAGGGAGCAATAAGACTGGCTAAGTTGCTAAAAACCTCTTCAGCCAAAATGACTCTGAAGCTTAATTTATAAATCAAGATGACTATGATGAGGATGATTATTGACAAGTTTTGCATTTCTTATTAGATTTAGTTGATTTGTTTTAATGAGTTCATTTAGAGATAAATAATGCGCGCAGAAGTAATTGGGTTATTAATTTTGATAATGAATCAATTATCTATGAGCGAAGAATAGCAAGCAAGTGAAAATTTAGGCTTCTCAAATATTCTATAGATCCAGTCTCTAAAAGCTGAGGAAGAGGAGTGAAAGTAAGTCAGATTGCTCTTATTTTAAACCCGTCTTTCTTAAGTCCTTAAAGTAATGCTAATTTTTTTGCTCATTAAATTTTGGGATACGCAAAAACAAGGAATAATGAGGCTTAAGATTCTGAAAATGTTTACTTCCATAGCTATTTTGTGGTGTTAATATATAATTAGGAGTGCCAAAGAATAGGAGAGTATGCAAGAACCTTAAATAAGGATGAACTTCACTTAGTTATAAATGATCCCAAGTGAAGTTCTGCTAAATGAATCTTCTAGTTACTTAAATACTCTAAAACAGTCTCAATCTTTACTCTAAGAAACTAGTCAAAGTTAGAGTGATGTTCAAGATCTCACTCATCCAAGAGAGTCTTTCGATTTGCATAATACAAATTCATGAGCTAAATCCCCCCTAAGCTGCAATGCTTAACTCTAAATAGATAGAGTTGCATAAGCGTAGTCAATTAAGTAGCTGGAGATCAGTAGCAGCCAAGAGTTTAGATGCCTTTGTTAAATTTGGCAATGCAAACTATTAAATTCCGCTTATGGAATGATTGGAAGGGGAGGCGGTTACTTCAATTATTAGCAAGATGTTAGAAACAGCATAAACACAGCATCGGTAAATGAGCAAGCAAATTCTAAGAAAGATAGAGAAATTTAAGGGGTCAGCAATAAAGTAATTAAACTTAGAATGCACCAAGAATATACATTCATTAAATTATTATAGTATAATAAAAAGAATATTCTAATAAAGTAATGGCATATCTTAATCATATCTTTAAAATTAACAAATGAATCAAAGAACCAGTGGAAATAATTAGAGAGCTTAAGTTCCACAGCATCTTAATTCCTCCTCTCACAATAATAGTAGTTCTAATTACAGAGAAGGCTACGAAAGAGGAATTTATTAGGACTTTAATAATTAATTGCTTAATTAAAACTATCAAAGTTTGGGCTAAAATCAGAGAAACTAAAATTTACTCGAGAGCTAACGAAACCCCATGTATTAAGACCCTAATTTTGGACTATCCCTATGCTTGATCCTAGATTCTAAAGAGGCAGAATTGATTTGAACGATGGCTAGCCTTTTAATAGAGGACAGACTTTGCAGCAATAGATATAGAGTGAATACGAGTCAACTTTGAGCTATCTATTGATCAATGGATTTGTAGCCATTTCTATTATCATGATAAATGTCTTCGAATCTTAGCGGAAATGTACAGAGGGCATCCAATCATTTAATTTTGAGCATACTTTAAATATTTCGTATCCACAACTGGCTGTATCTTTATATTGTATTACTAGTATTCGACTGTTCAATAAAGGTGATCAATCTCAAAAGAAGGATGATGAGCAGGAGATTAAAACAGATAGTCACTGTGCTTGAGTTCATTAGTGACTTTTTGTAGGTTTTATGGCTCCTCTATGGAAATATTTTGTTCCTGAAGGAAACTAAAGAATGTCTGAGCAATTCACCACTTTTAACTTACACGCTCCTGTTTGTCTTGATACTCGGATTTATTCATCTAGCTAAAATTAAATACCTTTTGTTTTATTGATTATAATTTATAAGTTCACGTTCGTAGTACTTGGAATATTAATTTGGGTGATAGCTAAATGCTTTGGAGTTGAGTTTTCATTTGAGGAGATTTTAGCATCAGGGAGAGACGAAAACTACTAATCTGAGGAAGGAAACTTGCAAGACGATCAAGGTTGGTAGTAAAATTATAAAGTTATTATAAATTGGTAGAGGAGGCCTTAGTATTTCGAAAAGGGACAAGGTTTGCCAATTTACATGATAGATCAACTGAGAGAAGGGAAATATGCTGCATTTGTAGATGAGCAAAAAGCAATTATGTCTACTAAAGGTGGTGGTAGAAAGGGCAATGATGGCATGGTGGGCAAGCAGTTTCTTTCAAATTGGCATGTGAGAGAGATGTGGAGGTAGCAGTAGCTCAAGGAATCACGTTCAGAGCCATATAACTCAAATAAATATTTAATATATTATAGTTAAAATCATATAAAATTGCTATGCATTTTCAGGAATAATAATGAATAAAACATTTTTAAATTGAATTCTGTGCTTTTTTTAAAAGAGTCCCTCCACAAAATATTTATTTATAAACTTGATTTATTTATGTTAGAGAAAATAAGCTACTTTTTTAAAAAATAAAATGCTATACTTCATCTGAGCTTTGTCATAATTTTAATCTTGCTTTTTTATTAAAATTACCGGCTATAATTAATAAAGAAGATGATGAGGATACCCCAATAGTTAGAAAGGAGAATAGTTGGATTGCTAACATAATTATAAAACATCCTAAATTATGAGTAGATTATATTTAGTTACATCATAAAAAGACCGTTCCAACCTATTATGTTTTAGTTCAGTAGAAACTAGAATCCTTCTAATCAAGAGAGTCTGCTCCCAGCTCAGCAAAGGACAAATTATCTAGATACAGAAGAAGCCAAAAGGACAACTGTCAAAGGTCATAAAAGATCTCCGAATCTTCAAAGAGCATTCAATTCAAACAGTCCAAATGAGGAATAAGAAGATCCGTTATCCCTCTTACCCATAGAATCAAACCAAGATTCATTAAGGAATCAAGATCAGCTGCTTACAATTCATCAAGCATAATCGAGACGTTAGTTTGACAATCACCAAAGAAGTCACTTCCATACTAATACTTAAAACTCAAATAATCACAGCTCACATCAAGCAATAGAAGTAATAAAAGTTCCTACAAAAGTTTGGCAAACTTTTTTGGGTCTAAAAATCAAAACGCATCTCAAAAAAGGAAGCAGTAAGGAATAATAAGTGTGGACTATTAGGATATGTGTGCAATCTGTTGTTCTTATTTTGCGGAGGATGACTAAATTAAGTACTTGCCTTGCATGGGTAGCACATTTTCCATAAGGATTGCATAACTGAATGGCTTCTAAGGAATGATCTATGCCCTCTTTGTAAGAAATAGATAGTTGTAGTAGGAAAAGACTAGGATCAGTAATGACCACGCTTAATAAAAGAAATGAGATTATCAAATAAATTCATTAATACTTATCAAATAAGGTTTCCAACTTGAAGATGCGCTTTTGATATTTAGTATGATTGAGGTTGTGAAATTATAATTAATTATTAGAAACTTATTAAATAGGTCTATTCCTTAAAAGACCACCTCAACATCTTTCGCTCTTCAGGGTAAGTTCGTATCTTGTGCGCAAAACCTTTCTCTCTTCTCTTAAACTCGACTCTCCTCCTCCTTTCATGATGTCTTTACAAGCATATGTCAGACAAAACTAGTCGGGAGATGAGGAACCTAGGATCTGTAGCTCATATCCCGGGATGATTCATCTTTCCTCTCTGGTTTTAAGGCTAAATCAAACGCAAGAATGGAAAATATAGAGGACGCCTAGATACCTTGAGATTCATTTTTATTTTCTAAGATGGAAAAAACCGAAAGAAAGGACTTCGTGTGCCATGGAGTAGGTTGATTTCTCTCATTTACATTTTTAAGGTTTATTTTTTTACTCAAAGTAGACAGGTCAAATCTATATGGAAAATTCCGTACTTTGATTGAAATCTCAAAACTATGGGTTAGATTGGTAGTCATCGAAAGGTATGAGTTATACCCCAGGTTTACTTGCCCGCCTTAACTGATGACAATATAACTTAACTGATTGTTATTACAAAATTTAATCTGAGATTGCAACTTATCTGTGCATTAAACGGAGAAAAAGTTCAGTGCTTAATAGGAGAGAGAAAGAAAGCAAAATTTTAAAAAGATTTGAATCTTTCTTAACCTTCTTATAAAAAATATTATGTTAACTATGAGAATTATTCTTGTCTAGGTCAGAAAATGACTCTTCCAGAAGATGGTGCCGTCGCTTCAAAATTGAAAAGGAGAAATCATAAGTAAGTAGAATTAAGAATAAGTTGTTGGAAAGCAAAGTTGAAGATGATAACAGATAGGGACATCTGAGAAGAAAGATTTATCTTTCTACCCTACGAAGAATTAACAACTAGATATTTTATCTATTTTATATTGCTATTTTTAAAAGATAGTAGCTGATCTTTGCTTTCATATATTTTACTATTAATATTGATGCTGAACATCTTTTAGAACTTGACAGTGATGATTTCCCATTTTCAAATTTGAGATCGGTTCAAAGGTGAATTCTCGCTCACGCTTTCTTATTCTCAGGGAGTATTAATCGACCTAGTCTAAAAGATAAAAATGGTAAGTCAAAGAGCTTCTTGAAAGCACAAGAGAGTATTAAGCTACGATGAAAAAAAATCTAGTCTTTGAGATCTGAATATAAGTTGAAGACACTGACAAGCATATCCTGAATCCTTAATCTCTCAAAAGATCATTAGCTACTAACTATAAAGCTTAGCAAAGTATTCTAATCCATTGTATAGATTAAACAAACTCAGATAAGAGGCTTTGAAGTTCATTCCGAAAATCGTTCACACTTGCGTGCCCCATAATTCTTTAATTTTCAAAATAAGAATTCACAAAACACACATAATTTAACTCTTAGAATATAATGGAATGCTGTTCGATTGTTAAATTATAAATGTATGATTATTGTACAAACCCTCGGCTTTGTTTTACTAATTCAGATGTTATAACTAAGAATGATTTTGTGTTTCATTCTCTAATGTAGTGTGCATACTGGTTTATCATCTCCTCTATGATTTCTATACCTTGGAGCTCTCTTCTCTACCTTCATTTTTTAGATTTAGGTACTCATTATTCAATCTCTTTACTTAAAATGCAAAAAATTGGATACTATCTTTACCTCTTTAGCAGGCTATGAGTAAAACCATTTATCATTGAGTTGAGCTTTTAGGAATTCCTCGTTAAAAGATTGGAACTTGCTATAATCCCCTCTTCTGTGTCTATCGCATTTCCAAAGCCAGCATATAATTTTAACTTAAGGATTATAATTTTGAAAGCAGTGAATCTGGAAACTTCTTGATCCATTTTTTAGAATATTGAGCCAGTTGTGGTCAGTATCATCTTTTCTCTCTCGTGCAAATACTACACAGCTTTGTTTCGAAAGCAAAGCAAATTTTTTTTATTTTTTCTATCTAAAATTGGGTTATGATTATTATATAGATACATTTTTGGCTATTTAATGCATTACATGATAATTCCAAATAATTCCTATAAAATCTTCCAAAATTAACCGAATTTTTGTTTTCCTATGATTAACATTTCTTTATAAAATTCATAATTAAAATAAACTGTATGCATATAAGTTTCTCTTCTCACTTGAAGATGCTTGATAAATGCTACTACTTGGATCTAAAGTTGAGGGGAAAATACTTCCAGTAGCTTCAATCACATTGATTGACTGAAGCATTGAGGGAATAGATGGATCCATGGGACTTCCTACTGCTCCTTGCGCCATAGATTATAAGTTATCTTCCAACATAAGAAGAGGTTGCAAATTTCTTTTAGTGAGCCCACTACTGTTCTAATTATTTAGTCCTAGATTTTCTCCAGATGAGCTATTCGCACCGTCAACTCCCATCTTAGGGTTTGATTATGTGCCTGAGAATGTATTCAAGCTGGAATTATGAGTACCAGAATTATTAGATTCAGTTTATCTAGAGATTTGCGACTACAAGCCCAAGGCTTAATCAGTAGATAAGATTGGAGTTTAGTTTCCTGTCTCTGTAAATTTGGAAACTTGTCTTTCTGCTACGCTCTCTAAGTCTTCATAATTCATGTTTGGTATCCACTATGATATTCTCTCTACTCTTAATAGCAAAATAAAATTAAAGAAATAGGCAGTAATCTAAAATTCAACAAAGCAGAAATAGACTAAATCAAATAAGAGTCTTCTCTTATGGAAAAAATCTCATATTATATGATAATTAAAGCTTAAAAGACAAATATTTTAATTATTTAGGGTATTTTCGCAAGGCATTATCAACATTAATTTGGTCTGAGTGAGAGAAGTATTAATTCTATTAATTAAATTAATTTTCAACTCTTAAATTTCTTAAGTGATGTCTATCGAGATTGAGCTCAGGCTAGTCATCCTCAACAATATCAGTCTTATTAAATTAAAATTTATAGAATTATTTTTGTCTTGGGGATATTGTGACTAGGTGAAACTATCTCCTTCTCATTTGATTGTCCTATCTTATCAGCAAAAGTAATTCCACTTGTGGGAGAAAGTGTAATCTTATTCACATCGTTGGATGAAGCAGCTCTTGTATTCTTTCTAAAATGTTAAGCCTTTCCTTCTGGCGTTCTTTCTCCATCTTCAATTTATATGTTAGTGCCTCCTGGACTTTAATTGTTGTTATCAAAAACATATTTTAAAACAAGTTAATACATATCTGCCAATTAGAATGTACTCTTTCTCTTCTCAAACAATATAGAAACTTTATTATCTTCTTTTTGGCTAGTTAAGGATTCGCAGCTTTGCTCTTCTTATTTTTGCCTTTCAAACTTCCATCGCTAGACATGTCACTTCTCTTTCTGTCTGAGGAGTTTGAGTCAAAGCCGCCAAAGTGGTAACTAGTTGTACTTGCACTCCTGCTTGCAACTCCTTATTGGAAAAATTGGTTGATGTTCTAATCGATCCCATGGAGGAAGGAATTAATTGCATGGTCAATGTGCGACACGGCTTGGAAAACTTCTAGCTTGCTTATGTCTTCGTGAACAAAGGAATCTATGTAGACTTTCTCAATTAAGAAGTTGGAACTCTGCTTCCCGAGCTTCAACATAGAGTAAACTATGAAGTTTTGATAGGCATCTGCTGCATTTATGCAATCTTCTGGAAGCAATATTAAGAAAGTGAAGCTAGGAAGATGATAAAAATTAATTTAAGCACTTCCTTGAGAGTATTGTTAATGTATTCTAACTTTGCAATCGGGGATGATCTGTGCTTAATGAACATCAGTTTCTGTAAAGATTTCTCGTAAACTTCCTTTGCTCTTAAAATTTACAATCTATTCATTAAGAAAATAGGAAAAGGATATTTAAGCAGTTTTCTGATAGGGAACCATCTTTCGAGATCATCATTCACGAAATGAGAGTAGAGCAAATATATTCAAACCTTTTCTTATAGTCTTCTGAAATAGGATAGAAGGTTATGCCTATGAGATCATGTCTCATGATAACCTCTTCCTAGTCTTCTAACTCCTTCTGAATAAGCTGTTGCTATTGCTATGCTTATTAGTTCATCCTAGATATTAAAAATCCTCATAGACCTCTTAAAATATTAAAGGATAGCTGTTTCTTCTTCGTTTTATCCCTTTGAGGAACTTTCTTGATGTACATCTGCCTGTAGTCCTTGGGAGATAATCTGTAAATGCCCCTCTCAATCTAAGTTTTGAGATAGGCGAGTAGGAATTTGGCATATTCCTGGTCCTCTCTCTTCTGCAGCTCATAGAGCAGAAATTTGACCCACTCGTACTCCTCCTTCGTATATATCTCTGAAAGTTTAGACTCCTTGCTGAAGTGGATTGTTTGAGGAATCTCATCAGTCATTCTTTCTATGCGAATGAAGTTTTTCTAGGATTGATTCCCACCAAACAGATCCTCCCCTAAAGCATGAGATCCAAGCAGACCAGCGTTGAAAAGCAGCATTAAATGTACATCTATATCACTTTAAAAGAATTAGATGAGCATTTAAGGATTCTTTATTTCTTCCGTATTGTATTAAAGCAAGGATAAGAATATAAGTAGGGTCTTGAGTAGGGGGAAGCTTCTCTTAGGCGAAGATCAGATCCATTATTATCTCTCAAGCCATCGTAAGGATTTGAAGATGGAAGGATTCCTCCAGTGGAGTTATTCATAATTTAAGATTCATTCAATAACTTTAAATAATATCTCTAAGTTTAGAGTGAATTAATTAAAAAAATAAGAAAATAATTATTACTAATTTTCTCGAAAATAATTATGGCTTTTAATTTCTCAAAGAATTTTCAACAACATTTAATAAATTGCAATAATGAAAAAATCTCCAACTGGATTCAGTCCACCCATAGTAGGGTTTACAGATCCTCCATAACAATATATGCCCTTCTTGCTGTTCTCAAAATCTGAATGATGATAGAAAAATTTAATTCTCTGCAACTGGATCCGAATTTAATTTAAAGTCAAGCTTCTTGCTTTTCCTGGCAGTCTTAGCTTCCTTAAGAGCAGCCCTCTCCAATGTTCTATCCTTAGCGTTATTAGTATTTCTGCTCTAGCCTGTGGTCATATTTCTGGGCGTGTGCGATCTGAACATATTATTCTTTGCCTCCTCACTCACCAATCCCATTTGCTCATCCTATCTCTCTTTAGATTGATATGCTGCTTGTGCGCTCTCTCCTTTCTTAACTAGTCTCTGCGGATGTACTACACGTAGTCATCCTTCAGTTTATTCACATTAATATCATGCTTTCCGCTTTTTCCTTCTCCCACTAACAAGTCTACTCCACTTTTCGAGTGTTTCACATAATAAGCTTTTAAACAGTCATTAAGAAATTAGAATAATTAAATGATACATATCAAGAAATTAATTAGAAATATTTCAATAAAAAGATCTAATAATATAATCAGAAATTAAGATAGAATGGCTAATCGTTTACAGACCCTTAAAATGCTATCGCTGCTTGGCTTAACGATAGTTTCCTCATTAAAAAATGTTTCTGCAGTGGGATGCCCTAAATACGTGTGCGCAGCAGATCCTATGCCTGATGGCGTCTGTGCCGAAAAAATAACTAGCGTAGATGAATCAGTTAAAATCTATCTAAAGCCTTGCGGTAAATTTTTCATTTCTTATAGCTTAATATAGATGGGGATTAGATTTGCGATTTAGACAAACTCAACACAGACTCTGTAGTTAAATGTGAGACTTAAAGCCCTCATATGCTATTGAAATTTCAAGAGAAATATGATTTTCCCATGCCAACTGTGAATCTTTCATTATTGAAAACTGTATTTTTGTATCGAGCAGTTGAACAAAGAATGCTTAATAGTTAAGATGGGAGCCTTACTTTAACGTAAGGGGCTGGAACTAATAGACCAGGAGAAGATTGTTCTCAAAACACAGATTGCTTTTCAGGAGAGTGCTTGGACACTACTAAAGTTTGCACTGGCGCTAAAGAGGGATCTGATTGTGATTTTGCGAAATTCTAGCATAACCAATGTGATGTTGGACTATTTTGTAATAGCATCACAAGCAAGTGCTAGAAGCAAAGTGAAATTGGGGAAACTTGCAATCTTCATAATTTTAGATATACTCTATCCCCATTTATATTTAATATTGAGTGATTCAGTTAGATGCGTAAACTGGGGTTCTTGCAACCTAGGAAAGTGCATTCAAAGACGCTCTTTGAATGCAACTGAGGAGATAGAATCCTCAAAGGTGGTCGATGCTTGCTACAATTTCTATGCAATTTAGGATTCGAAGACTAGCAAAACTTATTGCTCTCCAGGTCCTTACCTTAATTTTAACCCAATTTAAATATAATGACACTCATGTGTGCAAGGACACCAAAGACACCTGCTCCTATTTTAGGTTAGGATACACCCAGGATAACAAACCTCTCACAGAAACTTCTCAGTGTATGTGCGGCTATAGTTATGATGGCTCTGCTTTCTGCCCTATAAAATAAGGTGACGAGTAATTCATGAAAACATTAGATCTAGCTTACATAAATTAATTATAAGACCACATCTGATTTTCTGATAACTTACCATTTTTGGAGTCAAAAGCCAAAATGTCATATTGGTGATCCATCAGGTTGCAAAGAAGCTAAATCTACTAGGGGATATTACACAATTGTTGGTTCAAGATAGGAGCTGCTATTTGGGCAAGAACTTATGCTAAACAGCGATTGTATGAAGAAAATGAATAGAAAGCATTAAAGATACTGGGAAGAGATAAGAGTTAAGATGGCTTAAGAAATTGAGCAAGATAAAGATAAGGATGCTGCATTAATGAGCATCTAGGTAAACTTGCTATTCTTCTTAAGCTGCTTCTCAGTTATTATTTTATCTCATTTGTATTGATATCAACACTTTTTCTTTCTTGAAATACTTCGTAAATAATATGAAGTATAGATGAAATCTTCCCCAAAATAATTGTAATGCAACAATCAAATATTAAATGTAATAAGAGTGTGGTTGTACCATTTCTTGGTGCTTTGCTAGCTATCTCCACTGCCACTTAGCCCATCCTCGCTTCCTTTCTTTTTCCCAACTTCTTTTAGTCTCCATCTGTTGTTTTCCGGCTCGTAAATTTCAGCTGAAGATAGAATTGTCTCCTCAGAATCTATTCCTCCTAGAATAACTATTTCCCCAAGAGAAGTGCAAACCATATTATGATACATTCATTACAAAAATCTAGACGCTTTTATACTATATTTTATTACATTCTTGCCAAATTAAGCGATGGCATTTACTTCCAGGAGTCATCAAATTTTATATGAGGAGCTAAAATTTCAAATATATCGTTATAAAATGGAAAATTGTCAATATTGCTCTTGATTTTATTAAAGGTTTATACTGTCCGGATCTTCACCTCCATCATCCTCTTGAACTCCAAGATTTTCATCCTCGTCATCTTCTTCTTTCTATTCTGAAAATACTTCAAATCCTCTGCTTTATTTCTTCAAACTATTTGCCCCTTGGATAATGTTGAAATTACTTGATTGACCTATTTAGAAAGGATTTTCCTCAATTGTTGAGAATCTGAATTAATTATCCTGCACTTAAAATTGATTGGAAATTGTATCGGTTTAATGCTAAGCAAATGCCTTTTAAAAAATTAAGGAAGGAAATTTAACTAAGTTTATGTGCTTAGGAATACAGGATTGTTTGTGTTGCCTGAAAAGGGGCGCTTATTATTCTATGCTGCAACAGTTTAGCTGTTCTATATTAAATTATAAGTATTTTAAGCACCTATTAAAAATTTCTAAGCATTCAAGACAATCATGTTTCCATTGCTATCGTATCTTTACTTCATCCTCAGTCCTTGAAAGCCTTTTGTCTATCCATACTTAGGGGCACTCTAGGGCCTTATCTTCCTTCCACCCATAGGTTTCTTATGAGGTTATAAAGTTGAGAGTTGCTAATTAGCTAGATTATTCCCAAATTGTAGAACTGGCTAAGACTAGGTCTACTACTGCTACAACTGCTAATTTTCATTTTAACTTCATTCTTGATCTTAATTTCCCATATTTTGACCCTCTTGGCGGTTCATTCCAAAATTAGGTTCCTCTTCCTCAGGTTGTAAACTCTAATCTCCCACATAAATTATATTCTAACTTATTCCAGGTTCAGTTCCGTTTCTTTAAGAGTACCTCATACTACTTTTAACATGAGCTGTCTTCGGTCGAAGCCTTCTCTTTCCTTTTATAGAGGTATCCTGCCTTGCTTAATATATGCCCTTGATCTGCTTTTAAAGCGAATCGTTTGCCTGCAAAGTGTTGAAAGTTATGCCTAAGCCAAGGGATGCTTGAAAATCATGACTCGTTATGAAGTAGGGGTTACGAATAAAGCGATCTGAATTATTCGAAATCATATTAGTTAGTTTGACGCTTCGCTTTCTTTGCTTATCCCATTCTTATCTATCATAGTAAGATGAGGTGTCTTGCAACACATCTAATGAAATATGAAGAAAATTCTATATTGCAATTTCTTAATCATGAGTTTATTGCTCTCTACTATCCTTTCCATATCTCTAATACGATTGGCTCTGTTTAATGAGTGATAAGAATTTAGCCCTATTTTCTGCCTAGAAGAAGTCTAGGTAGTCAGGGGTCTTCTTGGATTTTAGGTTTGCATTGGCAATATTTGAGAATTTGCAAAGAAATTTTAGTTTTCTTAGTTGCTTAAGATAGTGTAAGGATTATATTACTAAGGCTTTAAGTCGATTTGAAGCATTTTCTTAAGCAGAAGCCTGTTTTCAAACCTTATTTCGTCATTCTTATCTTATAAAAATTCTATTTTTTTAATCAGACTGGAGTTTCTCCCGTTTCATGTTATTTTTCAAGTGATTTGGCTTAATTGGCTTGCCAGCATCGACGATTGGCTTTATGCTTTGCAATCTATTGAGATGAAGAAAGTGTTCCTACAGAAATTATTAAACTATGAAATTCCCGATAATTATAACTACCTTGGTCTTTTCTCTGTCATCTACAAGTCTATTTTGCCTCTTCATATTCCACATCTTCGTATTATTTAAATTATTTCAACTAACTCTTTGTAAAAAGAACCCTCAATTTTATTTCGCAATCCAAGAGTCTGTTGTAAGGGATCATACATTTCACATGAATCGCTGATCTTTGATCCATCGTAGCCCCCAGTCACGATTATTCCAACTCCTTTTACGCTCAGGACAGAGAAAAAGTTCCTCATTTGATTCATCTCAGAAACTCTCAGCCATTCTTGTCTCTCTAAGTCAAACCTAAATCCACCCTGCATTACTTGTCCATCAATAGAGCCTCCCAACAAGTAGATCGAATTATCATGTATGAGCAACGCAAAATCCTACTACGGACAACTCTCTATATATTAAATTGGCAATTAAGGAAGAGGATCCCATTCATTTGAGGAAAAGTCATAGCTAAGCAACTCCAAGGAGCAGAAGTTATAATAGTCTATTGAGTCTTAAATGTCAGGCTGCTTCTTTATAAATCCCACAATAAATAAAGGTATCCTTGAGGTATTGGATTAGTAAACACCTGTGCAAGCTTTATTGTATTAAGTAAATAAACATTATGAATTAAGAGTCGATGAAGTTTGCTGGTAAATCTAGAACATCTGACTCCTCGACTATTTGCAGTTTAGTATCGAACTCTAAAATTTTCTTATTTATCTCCTCCACATTCCAATTTACCTGATAAAATGAAAAAGCTGTTGACTTATCTGGGATCTGCAACAGTTAAAAATCTCTATCCCAAATTATGATTAAAGTTCACAACTTCTAACTGCTAAGTCAACTCCACTTATTCTGATTAAATGCAATCGATAATTATTACTTTGCTCTTCGATTCTTAAACGAAGTTTAAAACTCCAATAACTTCTTATTGATGATTACTTTTGCCCTATTTCGCCTCTATTATTTAATCTTCGCTGCTTGATTTACTATCGATGTTTTAGATTTAATAACTGTGTAGACTTTAGAGAGTTTAGCTTGCTAATAGTGAAACCCTTTAATTATCCTTTTTACTTATCATCGTCATGTTCACTCTTGCATTTTGATAGCAGTTTGAAAGAATTGATATATCAGCTTAGCCTATGGAATTTTCTCTTCTCAATTCTTGATTATCATTATCTGATAGAGAGGAGTTAACTTACTCTTCTCTCAATCTCTAAACTTCTTTGCAAGTATAATTTACTGATCTTTAGAGGTCCGCAAGTTTATTTAAAAGGGCTTAGTCTCCACCTCTGTTTCTTTAATTCTAGTTCTAGAAATGCACAAAGTTATGGTTATGTTTATCAGGCTGTTAAGGAGTAAAATTGCCTCTCGCTGAATTAGATTCATCTCTTCTAGAGCTCATTTATCTCGCATGACTAATTAAACTCTCAACATTTTAGTTCTGTCTAGTCATCCATTACTCTGACTCTAGCTACCTTGCTATTGATTATCTCTTCTCTTGCTTTAGCTCATTTCTTTTCTCTCTTAAGCTAGGTCCTCTTAGAGAGGGGCGGCCTGAAACACTTTGAGACGAGCAGTCTCCAGCTCTCTTTGTTCCTTAATTTAATGGTTGGGAGGATTATCTCTATTCTGAGGTATTTTAAATTGTCTGTAGTTACCTTAACTGATTCGATAGATTCGCTGTCTACAAGAAAGGCTGCTTATTATCTTAATCTTAATCTTCAAAGTTCATACTCATTTGCAAGGGATTTTAGTAGTCCTCCCGAGTAAAGGTCTAATTGAAACTGTGGATAGAAGTGTTAAGATTAATATTGTTATATTCCTAAGTCTTGGCCTAAATGCTATCAAGGCCTTATTTATTTCTGAATGTTGATTATCTAGCGGGAAGCAGCATTTAATTCAGCTCCTCTCTTCTAGCAGAGGAATCTACTGCGACAGATCTTTAGTGTATGAGATTCACCTCTGGGAGATCTGTGAGCTTCTAGATTGAGCAATAAGAAGAATTGTCCTCATTATCAGTTTCTTCTACACTTCTATTTATCATATCTGCTCTAAAATACACTCGACTTGTGTTAGTGCTCAATGGTACTTTCATGTTAAAGTTTGGAGACTGAGCTGATTTCTTTCTCAAATAATTAAATAAATGGTTGACAGGGGTATTCAAGTTTAGATCTTCCAGTCTCAAATTTGCTTAACTGCTGTTTAATTCATTCACTCTTTGAATGAAAGGCTTTGAGCTGTTTTCTTAAATGTACTACTGGTTCTTAGTTGTTCTACTCCCTCCTCCTTAGTTCTAAATCAAAATGGAAGGCGCGGCAAGGCTGCTTAGAGACTATCTTAATTACTACTCGAAATTTAACTCTTGCTTGACTATATCTGTCTAATTTTGTTTAAATAAAGCAACAAACGAGAAGATATTGAAAATGTTTCCCTAATGTTAGATTCTTGTTGGTACCTGGTTAAGACGATACTTATTTGTGCTATCTTTCCTTTTCGGGAACTCTTGAAGATGCCCTTTGTAATTTTGCGCCGCCTCTCTTAAGAACCGAAGAGCTTTGAAGTAGAGTGCTTCTCACTTATGGTTCTTCGTTTATTGGTTTCATTGGAGTTTAACTGGCTTTTATGGCCTATCTTTCCTACTTATAAATGATAATCTGAATTAAATTAGGTTGAGAGAGAATAGACATCCTTTACATTTGCACTGATGTATTTTACTTATCTGAGATCGGTTTTTAATTAAGAAGCTCTTTAGTGGAGGGTGTCACGCTTATTCTTGCATTTTTAGAAGGCTGGGTATTTTAGGCTGCAATTTAGGATGGAGTAACGGTCGAATTTGTTTGCCTTGAAGTTCTGATTTACGTCCTTTAGCTCTAAGAAGCAAGTGTAGGTGTGAGTAGTTCCTTAGATTAAACAGTGCTCCCCGCATTTTTCCTCACTTATTAAGCTAAATTTTACTCCTTTGCAAGAATAGACTTTCTTGAAGACTATAAATTAAGCGCACTCATTTCCCTGCTTAGTCGATTATAAGCAGCACTCTTTTTTAAAGGAGAAGAAACTAATTGCTGTTTGGGCTTTGTTAATTCTAATAAAGCAGTAGAAAGGTCTTTTTCCTAATAGGTATTGCAAAATTTGCTCAGAATCTGCAGGGTATTCAAGATTTCTGATTTAGCGTTAAAGCAAACTTGGACCTAATTAAAGACATGTTAATCTGAATTTAGAGTTTAACAGAAACTAAGAGATTTTTCTAGAGTAGTCTACATTCTTGAATCTCTTTCGAAGAATGTAGAAATTTATTCTACTGGTTCACTTGAGCTGGAAAGCTATAATTGCACTAACTAGAAATCATTGAGGTTAATCTCATTTTACAAGTCTTTAATTTTTTGTTCTTACTAAAAAATACTTTACCTCTTATTTTCAAAGTCTAAAGTGAGCTAGAAAAATTACTTTTTAGCCTTGTTTCAAGACTTTCCTTCAGCTCAGTATAAAGTTTAGTTAACTATAATTTAGCAAATTTATTTATAGCACATATTTAAACTATCCAAGCTCCTGAGATTCGCTTTGATCTAGATTTGTCTTTTAAGATTCAAGTATTTTCTGAGTTACCACCAACTTCTCTTTTACTTATGAAGTTTTATCGCTTGTTGCTTATAGATTAACTTCTTGTTTCTCCAGCGATTTTTCAACACTTAAAACTTGGTGCTACTTATGAACTTACTACGAGTTATAATAACAAATAGCTTAAGTTGTTTTCGGTTGATGTTTATAAAATGCAATCAATGCAGAGGGGCGTCTTTTCATCCCAGCAAAATGCTTCAATCAATTTTTGGTGTATTTCACATAGATTTGGGTTACGTGCTGACTAGATTTTATTAGCTGATTTTGCTCTACTTTGCGAGAAATAAAGACGATAAATTTATATAATATGTTTAGATTAAGTAGAAATTAGTTTTGCTCTTTTTACTATGAAGAATTATCTGACTTGTCAGTGCTTTTCCTTTGGTTGCTATCATTATTTCTTGAGTGATTTTACTGATATTATTATACGATTTGACTTTCTCAGTTATTACTGTCTCTAGTTTCCTCACTATTCTCAACGAGCACTTGCAACAGTGCTAGATTTTTAGTGTAGTTAGAGACGGACTCAAAATAAAGATAAGATTTAATAAAATTGATGATGACTAACCAGGGTTGATGATCTTGCAAAGAGGGCAGAGTATTTAGTTATTGTGGTGGAGAGACACCACGCATGAGTGACAAAGAGAGTGCCCGCAGACAGTTAAAATGCGAGGGATCACATTCTGGTCACCTGAGGCAAAGTGCTCATAAGATCTCTAGCAGTTTGGACACTCCATTGACAAAAAAAGGAAAGTTTTCTACAAATATATAGAAACCTATTTGTTTATTTTAGTTTTGGACTTCAGAGTTGCAGAAAAATTGATTAAATAAGTTTAATTATTTTAAAATCTTAAATTTAAAGAGGAGATTTAAAAATAAGAGAATCTGTAAAATAGTCTCAGTTAAAATTAAAAATTCACAAATCAATCGGCTATTTTTAAATAAATTCTTAAATTTTTGTTCCTTACTAAAACGTAAAAATAATGGTTAATTTAAATTCTGCTTAAATTTTCTAATATTTATATCGCAATAAAGTAGACATCATTTAACTGTTATAACTTTAAAGGACTGTGTGAGTGTTTGACAAAATTAAAACCGTTTGAATATTAATTATTTTAAGTAATCGATTTATTATAAGAAAATTCAAAATTATCTCTTCATTTAATGAGACCTGGTTCTTCTTAAGGCAACAGTGGCCCCTCCCTCTCCACCTCAGTTTATTCCTCATCTAATTCCACTTCCCAGAACTAGAATAGCATAACTAAGCGACCATCCACTGCTAACTAAATGAACTTTTCACTAATGGCTGGTAGACCCCACTCGTACCTAGGCAATCAATAATCTTAAAATCAAAACTTAAATGATGGAGCTCACAGCAACAAATCCATCAATTAAGAACAAGAATCTCAAGAATAAAGCGCCTCAAAGAGTGGCAGGAAGTTTCCTCTTACTTCATCAATGCTGTAAAACGGTAGTTAATCTCAGAGATAGGTCAAATCTGCAATTAATTTTGAAAATAATCAAGAATCTAGTTACTAAAATCAGCTTGACAGGTTAAGTTTTTAATTTCTTTAATGATAACAGTTCTGTGATGTCGACTGCTTAGAGTATTAACCAGTCTAAGTTTCAGTTTGATATCTACATAAACAAAATAGAGATAACTGTTCCATCGCCTATTTACGTCTTTGTTTAGCTCCTCAAAGGTACAAACTCTTTAAATACGAAGAAAAAGCTGAAGGTTATAAACGATATATATTTTTAGTTTTTTTAAAGGTGGATTCTACCAATAAATTTGCAACTTTTAATGAGAAGCTCTCAATAGTTACTTGCCTAAATAGAAGCACTTTTAATTTATTATCATCAATAATATTTATGATATCACATTAGGAACCGAAAATGGATAATATCAAGGTATAAACTCAGGATATCATACTTATCAGCAAAAGCAGATTCAGCTGAGATTGATAGCTGTTCACAACTCAAAAGAGAAGGCAATTGGAATTTGTAGCATAGACTTAAGCCAATTCATAACTTACGCCTATTTAAATAATTTTTTGAACTCCTGGGGCTACCAAAGTAGCTTAAAAAGTTTAGTTCTAGAAATGCTTTGACAAAAATGCATCTATCAGCTTTGAAGTTAGAGCTAAGGAATAGTTCAATTCAATCAGAGAGCAGATAATAGAAGAGACTGAAAGTAGCATGAGCTAAGTGATGGATGGAGAGAGCGAATGTGATCCATAGTACTCAGGAGGAATGAGCCAAAGAGATAAATAGGGAGATATATTGATGAGTTTGGATTCTTTCAGGAGCAATTTAATGGATAATGAAGACTCTTAGAGAGAATCTGATACTTAGAGAGAAGTTATAGATTAATAAAAATCAGTGAAAGTTTAGCAAGAGGAACCAAACGAGCTTAAATTGAACTTAAACAGCACTTAAAAATTGAGTAGCTCAATACTTAGAGAATCATTGACAAGCATGCCAATCTTGAGTGGAAGAAACAATTCCTCAAACCTTGGAACTTCCTCTACATCGAATTCATTTACTCAAAATAGCAAGTATTATGAGGGCTTGTTGAAATCACAGCGCACCTCTATAATTGAGAAAAGCGTTAGCTATTCTAATCAATCACCAGCTAAAAACAGGTTCCAACCTTTAAATTCAGCTCGAACTTACTTACCCTCAACTATAAATTCAAATTTAACTTCATCATAAGAAAAAGCTAAAACTTAAGACATTTCTTAGTAAGATTAAAGCAGCAGTCAACTTGACTCAAACAATCCTATCCAACAATATCAGAATTCTACACAGAGCCAAGATTTAAGCAGAAATTCCACTCCTGTAATTTCAAAGACTTAGTCTAACAGTTATATTAACTCAAGTCAGTTGAAACAGTAGACAACTCCTCTTAGTAGTCGAGAAGTAAATAATTAAACACCCTCATAGAGTAGCACATATAATGGTAACGAGGAAGATCTGAGAGCAAAACTTCATCAATAGTCTCAAGCAGTAAAAAAGCTTGAAGAAAAGATTAAGAAACTCGAGTATGAAAACAGAACACTCAAGAGTGAGAACCAAGAGTAAAAGCAAAGAATAGTTTAACTAGAAGTAGTAAGTTGAAGTTCTGATACAAGACTTTCTTTTTAGTTGCTAGATAATTTATTTACTTATGGCTAGTTATAGAAAGAGGAGAGGACAAAAGAGTATGAGATAAAATGTGACGAAGCAGAGTCATACAAGTAGAAATGTATTACAATGGAGGAGCGCATGAAACGTTTGCAATCCGAGCTCAACTAATTTGAGCAAGAGAGACTGCTTATTTCAGAGTCATATGAAAACAAGATCCAAGAGCAAAAGAGGGAACTGACTGCTCAATAAAAGTTGGTGGCGTCTCTTCAATAGTAAAACTAGTAGTTGCAAGCCTCACTGACTCTTAATACATTAGAAAGCATCACTCAGCCAGACTTAGAAGATAACAACTCTTAAACCATTTAAATATCAACCAAAGAGTCTTAGGTCTCTCAGTCATCTCCACTCGAGTCAGTGAAATAAAAGCTGACATTCGAAAGTTGTATCGATAGCTCACATAACTAATCTAGAAAAGAGTTGCCTGTACTAAAGGGCAAAGCATTTTCTAGCTCTTCAATCGCAAATCTACTTAATCCCCCTTCTGAGTAAGAAGGTTACAAGAACTTGTATGAGAGGTTGCTACAGCAGTACTAGTTAACTTTACTTGAACAGCAAGATTCAATGAAGAAAAGTGAGCAACTTGAAAGATAGCTGATAAAGAGCAAGGAGCAAGTAGCATAGCTAGCAAATGAACTTTATTCATTAGAAAAAGAAGGCATGGATGATTGAGTTTGTAAATGAAAAAAATAAGACTTATAACGTTTGAGCACTGATTGATTATAAGCTCTGTTGAATTATTTAAACTACTCATTGTATTTAATAGATTATGGAAATGTGTATTATTTCTAGAAATAGAATTCAAAGCTTAATAAATATTTTTCCTTCCATTTGAAGTCTCAGATGCTTAGAGAGACTTAGTTCTGAAAAGAGTTTCGTTTAAATAAGTTGAAGATAAATGATTTAGCTTTGCGTAGCTATAATATATGATTTAGATAGATTGGGTAGTGAGCTGATAAATAAATGTTTAAGTAGATATGAGTAATAGTGAGCTGGCTATTAAAATTGATTATTATAATTTATAATGGGAGGTAAGCAAGGTAAACACTCGAACATATCACATTTTAGTAAATAATTTGGCATTTTAGTGCACAAGCAGCTTGTGGGTGATGATAAGAACATTTATGTTCAAGTAAAGAAAGAATCTGCCATGAAGGATGAGCAAACTACTTAACACCCTAATTTATTGCATTTTAAAAAGTGAATTATATTTATAAAAGGTTCATGGTGCTCTACTCTTAATTTGGAGAAGAGAAAACTGCTTGATAAATACAGAGAATGGATTCAGACGTTTATTAACGAGAAGACTGCTAAAATAGAGCAGTCAGTCCATTACTATAACATCGATGAGTTTAGGGACTACAAAAGATCCAACTATCACAAAATTAAAAGCATATATAGTCATCATTTAATTTTTGACACAAGCTTCTAGATATAATAATAAAGCAGGTTAAGGAAGTAGTTTCACTTTTCAAACAGACTATGGTTTTGTTTTACTAACTTGACTTCTAAGCGGGAGAAATCATTGAAGTGCTTCTCACTAACATGATTACCTCTTTGATTCTTAAAAACCCAACTTACACTAAAATTTATAGATCTCACTTTGTATCTCTAAATAAAATAGTGGAGGTAATAAAGAGAGCTTACAAAGAGGAGATAACTCAAGTAGAAACACAGATAGATAAAGTGCTTGATAAAGCTAAATAGTGGGAAATTGTATTATAAAATTAAATATATTTGAGGGAGAAAGAGCAGAAATTCGATTTTGGAAAATATTTCGGAATTCCTGAAGTCTAAGTGGGAAAGAGGCTCCTTGCAAAAATGCCTTTAGCATCCGCAGGGTAACAAGCTGCAGCTACTATGGATGATCATATGCTTATCATTCAAGAATGCTAAGAGTAAGAGATTATTCATCCACATGCTTTTCTTTAATTTATATTGATAAGAGGATGGATCTTCCCAATATAGCGAATACAATAAAATGGAAATTTTAAGACTCAAAAAATATATGTTTATTAAGTATTGTAACTTTTAAAACAAAGAGTTCACTTTAATTTCTAAGAGGAGATATCTTTTATAATTTATAATTTTTATTTGATCGCCTGATATTTTCATAATTTTAGATAATACATATATAATCCATTAAACTAGGTTTAAATTGTAAAAAATTAACTCGTAAATCTTAACTTTGTAGTTTTTCATTGTCTCTTGCCACGAGCTTGAGATGAGTTAGACCTTTCTTGCATTCTTTAAAAAATGTTTGCTCTTTCCCTTTTGTGGGCTCTTTACTCAGTCATCTCTGACTCTATATCTCCTCCATATTTAATCTTATTTACTAAATCGTCAATTGATTGCATGACTACTCCATCATCTTCGCCATTATTAAGTTAATGAAGATATATTACTTAAACTTATTTGCAAAAGCTGCTCCTTTGACTGAACTTCTGGTAAATACATTTGACTGTCTACTTAAACTTCTGGCATCCTCATCTGCATCCTGAGGAAGTCTCAACGTCATTCTGCTATTCTTGTCCTTTCTCTCATTTCCAATCATGCTCTTCATTACTGCTTGCTATGGTTTAGAGTTAAGCTAAGCAGTTTTCTAATCTTTGAGATTTTGCTGCAGACTCTATCTCATGAGAGCTTTCTAATTATGGGCGTCTTGTATTCTCTGAACTTTGATAGAATTGGCCATCATGTCTCTGAAGTTTCCTCCAGGCTTTTTCTATAATTTAATTGAAGAAAATGAAAAACAATAAATTAACATGTTCTCAATATTGATACCCTCAAAGAACTTCTCTGAAATTCCAAACTTGTCAACTCTTCTCCTCTTTATTAAAGATTATCGAGATACGAGCTAAGTGCCAGCCCTTATAATCGAAGCTCGTCTTTCAGAGCTTACACTTGATTAGGCTACTCCATCATTGTTTCTGCCCGTTCTGCGTCTATGACTCTCAGGTTTCCTTATTAAGAATACTCTATCCTCCTAAGTTTAGTGAGTCAGTTGGCTTTTCTTGTCTTTAGACTTTCCCTTTCAGGTTCATCTAAGTTCATCGCACTCTTTCAAAATATCTTATATGATAACATTGATTCTTTCTTCTATGCTTAATGTCAGGAGGAGTGACTTGTTTATTCACGACACTCATCCTCGAGGAATTTTTCAAACTTGCTATAAATTCCAACTAGTCTAAGTTATTAGTGGTCCTCATATTCCAAGTACCTGAAGCACTTGGCATATCTTCCTCTTCAAGATAATTCAAAAAATATGCTACTCTCTTCTTTTAATTATAGATAAGCATTTTTGCGTTGGTTCCTTTCGTCATTCCTCTAAGATCTTGCCATTCTTGATAGCGATTCCTTGGCGCTTGAATCATCATCTCTTCTCTTATAGCTTTTGCGATTAAATTACTTGCTAGTAAGCAGTTCAGAAGTTTTTCTTTTAGCTTTTCTTTTCTAGTAAACAGCCGAACTCCTAAAACTCTCATCTTCTCCTGACTATTCATTCAAGCAAAAAATTAACTCCAAAATATTCTTTGATCTCTTCAATATCTTCAGCATGATGGTGGTAATCTTTCCTTTGCTAGTGTGATTTTCTACTAGAAAACTACTTTCCCTTTATGATATACTTCTCACTTTCAGTTTCCCTTAAAAGTCTGGAGAAGAAGTCTTGATCCTCCTATTCTCCTTTTGTCATTTTGTACTTCTTTGGATCTTGGAATAGAAAATACAAAAATAGAGTTTGGAAGCGTTGTTCATCCTGAGAATCACCTGAAGTGCCAAGATGCTAACTAATTCTGAGGAAAGAAGAATCACTAAGATGGCCTCTTCCACTTAGAGATACAGCTCCTTCCATCGCACTCCCAGTAAGAGTGAATGAGCTGCGGTTGTTATAAGCTGTTGGCAATGGCAGATAGTTCTGTGGGTGCATATTTTCTTAGTTAGCCTGGAAATCTTGTTTTTAGCCTCCCGATCCATAGTAAATGCTTCTTTTGAGCTCTTCATCGAAGTAGTCCTCCTTAAACCTTATAGATCCAATCTTCTTTGCTTCTATTAGTCGATGGCCTGCTGATTTATTTGCATGGGAAACACTCTTAAATACCTTTATTTCATGACAATATAAATTTAGATTTATAAGGAATAAAACAATCACTTATAGGTTTCTAAACATCAATGGTAGAATAAATTGTTATAGATTGCTGAAAATAATTTAAATTTATTTACAAGTTAATGATGCTTAAAATAAGCGATTTTAAAAATTTATTCTTGATCTTTATGCTTTTAGAAAGCTCTTAAAGATGATAAGATTCCGTTCTAAATTTCTCTAAATGAGTATGAAACAGAAGAAAGACGGAATAAAATACAAAAGGGAAAGACTTAAAAATTTTCTCTTTTATATCAAAATTGAACTAAATTTTTAATAAGAGAACAAACTGATCTTTATTTTAATTGATAAGAATATATTATTTCATCTGCACTTCGATTCATTTTAGAGACAGAGCCTTTATCAAATTCCTAACTGAGTTGCTGCTTTGCCTTTTGCCTAAGACTTCCTTTCCTTTCATCGAATCTTTTGCAATCAGTAGCTATGTGACCCATCTCCTCGCAAATATAGCAAATCAAACCTATAGTTCTGTAGTCATTGAACTGGTTTATTTAATTTGATAAAATTAGCACACAATTATTTCTTGTGAGATTTCTTCGAACAATTTCAAAGAGCTTGGGAATGAATCTGCCTAGTCCAGAAAATCTTTTCTCCTCAAAACTATCACTTGAGTGAAGTTCTTAGATCGCGCAGATGCTAAATTTAATTTGAAAATTAAACTCATACAGAAATATTATATATATTCTCTTTTTAGACTATTCTCACTTATATTCAGTTTTACTTAATAAAATTATATTTAATAAAGATATCTATGGGCTGCAATTTAAATTATAGCTGTTTATGATGATTTTAAATGCCTTTCTGACTCCATATGAGAAGAAAGCGCACTCGCCCATGAATTCACCGTCACCCAGATCCTTAATAAAATTAATTCCATTACACTATATTAAGTAAAAGTTAATGAAGGAAAAGGTCTTCTTATGAAATATTGAGATGTTTCCTGAGTTGAGGTAGAACAGAGAATCTCCAGCTTCTCCTTCCACAAATATATTTTCATCGATGGTGAATGTTTCTCTCTTCAGAATGAAAGAGAGTTCACTTAAGAATGCTATGTCAAAGCTTTTGAATAGTGTCGAATGGAGCATCTTGCCGTTAATGTGTACTATCATCTCTAGTCTCAAGTTCTCGTTCAATCAAGTCAATTCTTATAATTGCAACTATAATAAATACATTGTGTAAACATATCCAAAACGTCTTCCTCTTCAAGTTTGAATTCTTTCTTATTGTCCAGGAGGTAAGTGAGATACATCTTTATCTTCGTCCTGAAATCTCTCGGAATATGATTGTGAATCATGAAGTCATTTATCTACATCATCTTGTCTCTAAATGGGTTTGAGGTATCCTAATGAAGCTTACTGGAAATTTAATGATTGAAATCTATTTTACTTATTTAAATCAGCAATAAGGGAAGTGGTTCTGTCAATAATGGCGAATATGGAACCAACTAGATAGGCGAAGAAACCGCAGGCTAAGATCATACAAAATGTAGTGAATATCATCTCTATGGGAGAAGCTGGGTAAACATCTCCATAGCCCACTGTCGTCATAGTTGTCAGAGCCCAAGATGTAGTTATAACATAGAGATCTCAAAGATAAAAATATATTCATCTATCGGCTCCTCAATTTAGTCAAAGTTCAGCTGCTGAATCCAATTAGGCTGAATCTCCATTCCTAACAGAAATACTTTAAGCACCATAATCTTACTTCTCTCTATGTCTCCTATGAAAAAGAAGATACAGCCTGTCCAGTGAACTAAGAAAAAGAGTACTACAAATACTTTCAACACTTCCATGAAAGTAGATAACTTATCATTGAAAAAGAACTCCTCAAACTAAATATATAGTTGAAAACTAAAGTGATCTTACTCTGTAGACTAATCTTCTTAATTTAAAAAGTCTGATCATTCTAATGATTCTTAGGAATCTAATGATTTTCAGAAGTCTAAGAAGCTATGCAGTTGTAGGAACTAAAGATCCTTATGGGTGCGTGAATGTCCGTTTTTTGAAGTTTTCCCATTCTTCTTTTGATTATTTAAAAAATGATTATACTTATTTCTTAAAATTATTCCTGCTCAAGTGAGTCTAGATCGACTTCAGTGACGATGTCAATGAACCAAGAATACGGAAATGAGGATAGGAAGTCAAGTATAAACCAAGTCTTGAGATAACGCCACATCACATGCCTTCTCTTCATCACCAAGAATCCTTTCTTATAGTATCCAGTATACATGTTAATGACTAAATTAGATTATAAGATTCTCAGTAATTAGAGAATAAGCACTTACAGACATCAGTTAAAAAGAAAAAATCAATAGCGAGTTCGAAAGTAGCAAACATCCCGGATGAAGGTATATTGAAAGCTACTCGGTAAGGTATGATGATAGCCTCATACATTATCAGAAATAGTCCTATAAAATCCCACCCAGTCTTGAAATTTGAATCTGGGAAAATAGGATTACATCTCTTCTTTTTCAATCTTCTATACTTTATTGTCTTTATGTTGAGATCTCCCAGTTCCTTAGTATAGTCTTTTATTTCTTACTCATTCCCATCCATTGATAGAGAAATCTATGAGTAAGTTGAGTCTAATCCTTTCTATCCTCGAGGTGATTCTTCATCGTTTACATATATTGAACAATTAGAAAGGTGAATTAAATGATGAATAGAATTATTGCTTAAATGAATTTGAGAATAGTCCAAGCCTTTTAAGTTAAATGTTTCCTTCCTTAGGCTAAGAAATATAGTCTGATTTGAGTTGAAGCCGAGAGTTATTTTACTCATCATCAAAAGCAAACATTTCATCCTCACCATCTTCTCCCTCAATCACACTTCTTTCAAATATATTCTGAGACTGGTTGATATTTTTCTTAACTCCTAGGTTTTAACTATCTTACTATCCCAGAACATAATTCTGCTGTTTGTTCAATCTAAGCTTTTCAGACTATCCCTTCTCATTATGCTAGCTATTATGAAACTCCATCATTTCCATTTCATCTAGTGAGTCGTTGATTGCAACTCCTTTTTCTGACTTCTTGATCTTGCTTTACAAAGCTTGAGTAGTCTGACCTTGCAACAATTTGCTAGTTGACTCTGTATCACTCTGATATGACTTAATCCCCTTTAATTTGTTGTTCTTCATCTAATTTACAGTGTCCCTGCCTCCACTGCTTCCACTTGCTATGGTGCCTTTGCTGTTTACTTGAGCTGATGCTAGTTGATCTCTATCGAGTTCCCTTTAAAATTGCTTGTAGAGCTTAACTTTGATACACATCAAATGATAATGTATTTAATATTTGCACTTTGAGGTTTTTAATCCTCTTCTTATTCTAGTCTACGAATGGCTTAACTCTGTCAGTGAATCTTTGAATTGGCTGATTAAGAGTTCTGAAGAAAGACTGCACTCTGTTAGCTCTCCCTGAAAGCCCAAAACTCTGAGGTATTCTTTGCCTCCTCTACTATTGCTAGATCATATCTTAGAACAACAGAGGTTGACTGAGAGGTGATGGCTCAGAGGGGATGGACTAACCGATTGAAGGATTCTAAATCAAAGGGATGTAAGAGAAATATCCAGCTTGATCCTCGAAATCAGACAATTCCCCAACTGCGTGTCTATAAGTACTCACTCCTAAATTTAAAGAAGTATCTCTATTAAATTTAATTAATCGTGATCATGAGGCTATTATGGAGATGATTATTCCAAAATTTAGGGAAGTTAGCGCATCTACTATGATTAATATTTAAAATTAGAGAGAATTATAAATGACATTGAAGCAAGATAGTTTTAAAATTGCATTTACTAAAGCATTACAAGTTGCTGTAATTATTCCTGATTTAACCCTCCTAGATTATTCTATACGCTCATATTTATTTTATGGGAAAAATAAATTTGGAAGAGGGCCAGCAGCTAAATTTACAGCATGATTAGAAGGCCTATCATTAGATTATTCGTGAACATTTACTGGAACTTTACTTGTTTTGTTCTGTTAATTATGAATATTCTGATTATTATCTTTTTAATCTTCATTTTTCTATGAAGGGTTTCTCTTTAGATTTTCAAGCTACTATACCTAATTCAAAACAAACTCTAATGAAATTAGTACTAATTATGCATTACAACAATATATATATATATATCGTATTTGCAATTAACAAATAGCTAGCTTTTATAAGAAATAAATTAAAAAGTTAGCGCAAATTGGATATATTTGATAAATTTACTTTACAATTTAAATATAAGAATATTGAATTTAACTTTACATCATTAGTAGATAATCTATTTGTTACTAGTTCAAATTCCCATTTCCATCCTGACTATTCTATCCCAATTGCATAGGATCCTGAAAGGGAGGAAGCCAGACTAGGTTCTAAGAAGTTTAGTTAATTATTATGTTTGAGTGAAACTGCTGTTTCTAATCTGTGTGAACTTTGAAGCTCCTGCCTCTCTAAAGTCTAGCAGATTATTTAGCTCCATCTTATTATAGCAGAGAATTAATTAAAAACTAAGTTTTAAATTAAATTTTATACTGGTTCAGCCATTTCAGTGACAGGCTGTATTATAAACTCAAGTTTTAATCATTTTTAACACCCAATCATGCATTATATTTAATAAATTATTTCAACCTTTTTGCTGAGCGGAGCTCAAAACTGTTTTTAATAATCAAAACTTTTATTAGAAGACGATAGATGATTTAATAAGTTATGGAAGAGAGTAAAAAAAAAGTTTTGCTTGTATAAAACAAGCAATGAATTTAGAAGAGATCCATAATAATTTGTTATTGAAAACTTTTAAAAAAGTTATAAATCAGGTGGAAAATCAGAGAATTTATTTGCGAACTATTTTTCATTTTAATATTTTGATACTTCACGGAGTTTTATTAAATTCTAAATTATATTCTCCCTTTTCGTCCTCTAAATTTTCTTGATAGGACTCTTAAATTTGTCAACTACTTGGCTGATCCAAACGAGGATTCTCATTTAACTCACTTAATAAAGGTCGGTCAATCTATTAATTTTGATCAAGTTGACTATTGCGAGAGCTTAAACCTTTATTTTAAGTTTGCTACTCACTCTTACCGACACTTGGATTATCTTATTGAGACATATTTACTTTATATTACAAAAGTAAACAAATTTCTACAAAAATCAATCATTCCAGAAACATCCACCAATTCCCTCAAATATCTATTTCTAATGTCTTAAAATGAGAAGAGATTCTTTCACTTTAATTCAACAAATATTTTATTAATGCTTTCAGAACAAATAAGAATTGATAAGCGATAAAATGCATATACTAGTTATTTACATTAGTGAATTTTATTAAAGCAAGTCCTCAAATAAAAAAATGACAACTATTTCTCAAATATTGTAAGCCTTTTCACTATCAATTTCACACTTACCGAACTATCTTATTAGTCGATCTCTATCTTATTAAATTTTCAGTGTTTACTGAGATTTCTGACTTCTTTATCTAGGGAAGGCTATTCTAATACGTACACAAGCACCGGAACTTTGAACCGAATCCTTTAGGAGAACTCTAAGGAAAATGCAGATGATAATGAAGTGGACTTGAGTGACGATGATGATTTCGAGGAAGAAAGCCTCTCTCAAGATAATGAGGGGCAAAAGAATAAAGCTGATGGACAAGGGTCTAACTCACAAGTAGATTCAAATGGAGATGTTATAATGAGCAGTTGTCAAGGCAATAATCTGAACAACCTTAAGATATAGTCTTCATTGATGTAATTTTAAGAGTAAAAAGTAAAAAGGCACAGGGCCTAGATTAGAGAGAGTGCTTGAGGATGATGAATTCATCCCTGAACTTAGACAAAAGAACGAGCTACTACTCAAATAGTAAGTCGCTACTCTATTAAAGCATCTAGGCCTTATTAGCCAGATTTCCTCTTGACTATTCTCTCAAAAAATTTGTTCATTCTAGAATATATCCTCATGATTTTTAATAATTTAGTCTTACACATGAGAGACTTGAGTAAATGATAGACTTCATAATTATTGAGCCCTCTTTCTCAGATTCCCCCATCCGTTGTTACAAACTCCCGTTTGTGGTCACTGAAGCCTTGATAGCTGATTCTGCTCATATCCACTCTCTCGTTTTCACACCCCGCCCTCACCCAACTACAGGAGCCAACAGTTATGCCATACTTGACAAGATCTTCTCCTATATTCTCTAGCCCTATAATTAGCAAAAGCCTTTGAATTCTACTCTAGGAGGTTATCTCAACAAAATAGTATCATTTTGGCTAATCAGAGAGACACAGAACATCCTTAATTACATAATTAAAAATAAGACCGCTATAATCAATGGGCTATATAGCCATATTTATCTCTCCTAGTGCATTTCAGATCTTATTGTCAGAAATTTAAACTATATGTATTAAAGTAAGAAGTCAGGATATGCACTGTCAAAAGCATCTCAAACCCAAGCCAGCATTAAATTAGTCCTTAAGATTATAAAAATTTCAGGCAGGAGATTATTCAATACTGCGTTAACTCACTGGAGGTCTATTATCATAGAGGAGATGATTATATCACAGAATAACTCTTTGAGATCCTTTCAGGTATTGTTAAGAAGTGCTACTAGATATAGTAGAGAATAGAATAATATATCGTTCATAAAAAGTATATGTTAGGCACGGAATTATTCAATACCTTCCACTCCCTCATTCAACCTTATATTGATTATATCCTTATCCTCCTAGATCCTTTAAGGCATTTTAAGATGCTCTACATAATATTAGATAGAGCATATATTAATCTAAGATGTATGAGGCAAGGGAATTATTCGACTTCCTTCTATCCCCGTTCATTTTACAACCTATACTTGATTTTGCCTTTTCCTCCGCTAGTCATTCCTGCCGTTAAGGAGCAGAATTTTTACGACTGCTTCTTTGGAACATGTTCATTTGTGAGCCTGGTGACGCAGTACAAGACGTTATGGAGATCAACTTCGGTTTCCAGATTACTTCTATTGCGGTATGACTACAGAGCAGTTTGCTAAAATTCAGGATCCTAAGCTTGCGAGCGAAGAAGATGGGACTCCTCAAACCCTTAACCTTATTTTTTTAAAAATGATAAAAATTATTCTAAATACCAGTGGACTATCATCCAATTGAAACGCCAAATCCCCATCCACCTAAAGCTTAGGAAGAAGAGAAAAAGGATAAAGAAAAGGCCACAGGTGAATTTGAGACGATGAAGCAAGAAGAGAACTTGAAGTAAGCTTTACTGCAAGGCGCTAAGAAAATTTTCAACAAGGACTCTCCAGAGGACTTAAACAGTCTTCTAGCTTAATAGATAGTCAGCTTCTTCGGCAAGTTTGAATCTCTTTTCAAGCTGGAGGGACTAAAAGTTCTGAATAGGGTGAAGCTCTATGAGCTCCTATAAGCTATGGTATTGCTAGATAACTAGATAATTAATGAAGGACTTGCTTAGAGATAATTTGTGCACTATCTGATGGAAGACTACGAAAGATTTGATAACAACTCTAATGTCCTGATAGCACTGAACAAGGTCATTATATGAAATTATTTATTGAATGAATAAATGATCCTAAATTATAGAGATAAGTTGTCACAACTCCTCATAAGATCTAAAGACAAGGTTATTCAAAGATTCTCAGCTGCTCTTTAGACTGGCGAAAAGATTGGCTCTTTCAGAGTATTCTCAGTAAGAATAATAATTTCAATTCAAATATAATTTATAGACCTCAAACCATTAGAAGAGACATATATCAATGTTTATTATTTATGATAGATTAAAATGTATATCCTTTCATTAGCTAGCTCGTTGAGCACTTGCAGAAGCAGCAGCCACTTAAGAAGCTGCTATCAGAGTGTAAGTAATTTTTGCTCTTAAGTTTTTTTAGGTGAGCCTAATTGGACTGCGTTGAGGAAAGCAGTTGAAGATGAATAAGAAACGCTCCTTAAAAATTGGGGAGATATTCATGTGAATAATATTTATATCGTTTAATTGTCTTTTTACCATTTTTAATTCTAAATGAGGAGCTTATCTAGAAGAGACAGGCAGAAAGAGGAGAAGATGTGATAAGGAGACACGATGACTTCTCCAAGGGTTCAAACCTCTTAGACTCCTCAACAACAAAGAAGATCATAAACAATTCAGTGAACAGTAGGAAGAAGATGATGGGCTTCGACGATGTGCTAAAGTGAGGGATTTTAAAATGCCACTCACTTTAACTTATAGCGATTTACAATAATAAATCTACCCAGAAATTTTACTAACACATTTAAAAAAGAGTCGTCCAAGATTTTTAATCTCTTCAGCTAAATTATGAAAGTTCTAAGCCATTGTAAAATAAATGAAGTTATAATAAATTCTTAAGTTCTTCAAAAAGAGAAGAAAATTAAAAGCTCATACCAAATCAGCAATAGATCAGCTTTTATACATTCAGTTAACATCAAAGAGTCATTTTATAGAGAACATAATTTTTTAAATGAAATAAATAGTTTGTGAGTCATCTTTCACTATAGAATTAGCTAAGAAAGCAACATGAACAGTAATCAAACATGTTTTAAGTTTAATCGAAAGCTATAGATCAGCCTCATCAAATGGCAGTTAACTCGGGAGTGGGAGTTATTCAAGCACCCTCCTACGCAACCAATCAACCATTTTTTTACAATTAATGATTATAGTATAAATATAGGATTTATAATTTTTTTCAAACCTTAAATAAGTATTCATGCAAATCTACAACAACAGAACAGCGTTGGCGCACGGACTAAAAAGAAAAAACAATAGCAGTAAAATCAAGTTCTCAATCTTCAAATGCAGCAAGTCTATCAAGATAGTAAGTCAGCATTCCTAATCTAATACTTAGAGACCACTTTTATAAAATAATTTTTCCAAGTTTTTAATTGAGATTCTAGTTTTCAAGGCTTACTCGTCAGACGGCCAAACTATCAAAGTTTTATAAATTAATTATCTGGAAATTTTAAGATGAAAAGAGTGAATAAATTTAATAATCCTTTTCAGTTCTTAAAACTGTGACAAAAAATAATTGTTACTATTGTTCCAGGTCCTTGTTTTTTTACTAAGTCAATTATAATTAATTTTACTTAATTTATTTAAACATTAAACTTATTGCATGATATATCTATACGAACCTAAATAAATAAGAGAGTGTTATTTTTATAGTTTGAAAATCCATTCAAATTGAGAAAGAAATAGCAAGAAGTAGCGTAACTTAAAGGAAGAGATTTACTAATTTGTCTTATTTCATTGATTCATCTCTCCTTCACTTCCAAACTGAGAAAACCAATATATATTTTATATTTTTCTAAAAATAATACCTAATTCCAATTCAAATTTTTATGATGTGATTATTTAATAATTAATTTTAGGTTATCATTATATTTGGCTAAAAACATTAATCTCAATATGAACTTCTCAGAAATAATGAATTCGCTCTTATTTATTTTATCAGGAAACTCCAAATAACTATCGCACACTGAAGAAAGAATGTTATCGCAAAACTACTCTGGAGAATAGGCTCTCGTCCTCTCTAACTCAATAGACAGTGACTCTTTAGAAGAAATAAAACCTAACCTTACTTCCTCAGGCGAAAAATAAACAGAATTAGCACCAGCAGCTGCGCCAGTAAGAAATAACAGATTCTCAGAGTCCTCCATTCCAAACACTTATAACTAAAACAAGATCCATCTCTCTCTTCACAACACCACTTATATTTTAAGTGTGATTCTCTTTTATTCTTTATCTTTATCGTTATTGATGAATCTTAATATATTCTTATCAAAATTAAATTCACTCAAAGTTCTCATCACAAGATGACGCCAAGAGGAAGTATCTTGTAGGGTAACTTGCAAATGAATACTTCTAGAGAGGAAGTTGCAATTTAGAATATGATGAGCATCTAGGACTTCTAAAATCAAAACTACCAGCTCTAACCCTGGAATCCTCACTCAAGGAGGAATGAATAACAACCCCTCAAAATGAGTCCCTCTTAAATCCAGAACGCAAATCAGATATCTCAACAGTGTAATTACATAATGATCAATTAAATTTGTCTATATACAAAGTAACCCATCTAGGCTATAGGGTCAAAACTCAGGATTAAGTAGCTAGTCCAGGAGATAACTTCCAGTAAAGCAATAAACACCATCTTAGGGATAGTAACTCAAAATGAATGGAGGTGGGTTCAACATGAAATAGAGCACTCCCATGGGAGGCTCAAATTCTAAATACAATGCCCAGAATGCTAGTTTTACAGTGCAGGCTCAAAACTTGAACAACAACTTAATGAATGAAAAACAGACAAACAATAAAAAGCAATCCGATGTTGTAGGCATATCAGGCTAAGGAGTTGGAAGTGATGCGCAGCCTCCTCTGCATTTAGAGGAAAAGACAACTAAGCTGCAAGAGTCTCTTATTAAATAATTGAAGAAAAATATGAAGTTAATCTAAGAATTATAGGGTCATTCTTTCTTATATCACCTTATTTGCTTTTAAGTGAGTCATGGAATTTCTCCCAATCAAAATTAGAAGATACCTGCTGGCTATAAAAATTTGAGAATCTCTAATCTGCCTCAATTCATAATTCCGAGGAGAGGCTTTAGCTAAGGATAATAATACGGAGCGTTGAACTCTCAGGCTGATAAGTCAGGCAATCGCAGTCAAATGAGTCCTTAGAATTGGAGCGCTTCCTTTAATATTCAATCTTAAAATCCTCTCACTCCTCAAAATTAATCTAACATCAGGACTGCTCCTCACTAATAGCAAGTGGAAGTGCTTAAAATTGTAAAGAAAGACATTGGAGTAATTAGCAAGGAGAGGCATCTTGGGGAGAAAGCCAAATTTTACAGAAACAAGAAGCTTGGTCAATTCTGCTAACCTAAGTTAGAAGAACATGTCTTTCTTTCTGAGCAGAGACTGAAATAGAAGGGTATTAATCCTGAGGAAGTGTAGATGCTGCAACGACTCACATAAGCCTCTCTCTAATTCATGCCTAAGTAGCAAGCCAAAGAGATATAGAACCTGCAATTGCTCTCTAAGTAACTTCAAATTTAATTGTTTTAAATTAAAAACTTCAAGGACTCCCCCCATCTTAAATAAATAAGTCCTTAAATTCTCAATCCTTCAGTTTGGAATTGAAAAACTTGCCCCAATAAGATCAAATTTTTCCTTAAATGACTAGTCACTTTGTACCCTATCCAGCATCTACTTAATCTTAGAAGCATACTGGCTAAATGTCGCAAGATTAAAGTTTCTTTGGTCCAAAGAACAAAAACAGAAATTAGTAGAACTATCTAACTTAAATCCAAGGATATAAGTAACTTATAAATTAATTAATCTTATTTAAATCTAAGGAAAGCATGCAGCTAATTTAGCCACTGAGAAAAGTAATTATATTTCAGATTTCAGCCCAAATGCAGGTCATATTATTTCGAATGCAATTACGATTATTATCTTGGAGATTTTAATTTTTTCATCACTGGGGTGAGGATCAGAGGCTTTTGTCAATGAGATCTCCATAGAGTAATTAAATATTTTACGGTTCCACTCATCTATTGACTCCTAATAAAACCAACAACCCAATTTTTCCCTAGCTCAACACAGCCTTCATTTATATACTCTTTACTAAAAATTACATAATGATTCATCCGCTGAGCAATATAACTTCAATGGAACGTAGCCGCTTGTGAATTTCAGATACTCCAAGAACTACTTCAGCTATGGGGCGATAGACCACTTAAATGAGTCTGCTTAGAAGTATTATGAGATACTCAATTCAGATGCGCCTCCTGAAATCAAGAGAGACTAAATCACTCTAATAAATTTAAGGTAAGAAAAAGAAGATTTTTTATTTAAAAACATATAATTAAAGTTAAAAGAAGTCAGCTAAAATAGTCCAAATTTAGCTATCTATATTTAATCAGATAGGCAAAATACTATCGCAACTTGATGAGAGCGACTACAAAAAATATGAGGCACATTTTTAGTGAGTATCTTCAAGAGGTGAAAGTAGACGAAAAAGCAGCGACAAAAGCTGCTATTAGGCATAAGCACCTAGTCTCCCAAAGTTTAAATTCCTATAGCAAAGGGAATTATTCGATTAAAATATTATATTAAGGGAATCTGATTTAGATCATGAATCCAACCTAAGAAAGAAATGACCATCTAAATAAGCATAATCAGCTTAATACATCAGGTGGAATTGGAAATTCAGACTTTGAAAGAATAACTCAAGACAAAGATGCAAAGAATAGCTCTACTTACGAAATACTATATTCAATAGTTTTAATGACTTCTATTTTTGTAAATATTTAGCCATTCAAAAGAAATGGGAACTCTCAAGCAAAGGAATAGAATAAGGTCGCTTTTTGAGTATCATCAACAGAAAAATAATAGAGATGTCCTCACTAAGTTTCTTCGACGCTGTGACTGGGAGTAAAAGCCTAATAGGATGATCATTTTATTTTTGTATGTAGCAGTTCAAAAAGCAATTACTGAACCAGTTTTATATAGAAATTTAATTATTTGTTTCACGGGAACTATGATTACCAGCTCCTCATGAAATTGGCCTAAAACAAGGGAGAAAAAATAAGCTACAAATTTAAGAGTAAAATTAATAAACTAGAAACCAGCACTTATCGTACTAGTTAAGAATCACGATATACCATCCTATGTAAGTTTGCGATATTAAGTTTTTTGCAGGGATATTTCATTTCAAGTGGGCAACCACTAGAGTTAAAATTTCCTACATCAAAACAAGGGAGAAAAAATAAGCTACAGAGATGTTCAAGAGTAATTCAATATGCTAGAAACTGTAGAAAATGAAGATGATTAAAAGGCAAGCTTTGAAGATATTAAACAATGAGCTAGATTTTGTAATGCAATTAGATTTTCCTATTTGAAGAAGTTTTATTTTGAATTTAAGAAATGCTCAAGCAAAAATTATTGCCTTATTTTAGATCTATCCTCTAAAAATAAATTGTAAACTTCACTAACTATCAAAGCAACTGAATTTGCTTCTCTGGCTAAGAATTTTCAACTTTACTCTGCTGTAAAATCTAATTTTATTCAACAAATTGAATTAGGATTAAGGAATCATAACTTTTGATATGTTCAAAAAGATCCTCCTGAGAAACCCTGAGTATTGGGCTTCAAAGAAAGAGCAAAATTTGACTGCCCAAGCGATGCTTATGGGAGCTACTCCTGAAATAAAGGCCTCATTCACTCCTAGTGAATTTCTTAGAGCATTTAAAGTAAGCGTGAACATTTCTCAACATCTAGTGTTAATTGTTCTTCATAGATTATTGCAAGGATTGGATTTCCTCAGTTGACTGACCCAAAAGTTAATAAGTTTGTGGTACTAACTCAGTACTTGCAGAAGCAACTTACCATCTAGAGTAAAAAGTGGGCGAAAAATGCTCAATCAGCTCAGTCATAAACTTTGATGCATAGTGGAGTCATTCAAATCCACGGAGGAGCTCCTATTTAGGGCTCAGAGAATATAGTCTCAGATGGAAGAGGCTTCATTGATTAAAATCAGGAGACTCAAAACAGGATGGCTAAATCTCCAAACACTGCTTATATTGAGTTCAGCAACACGTAACCTTACTCTCAAACTCCTACACAACTTGAGAGGCCATCAATTTAGGATAAAAGATACTCTGGCTAGCATTAACAGCCTTTGATTGACCTCTCCATGGCTTCTTAATTTTCCAACTAGCCTCTCTCATCTGAGTATAGGCATAGTTTCCATTAACAACATTAAACTCTGACCCTCGGCTAGAACGGGATGAATTCTATAGCTGGCGCTTTAACAGGAGGTGGGAGGCTAAATAGTTCTTCTCAAGCTTTAGATATATAATCCCAAAGTTGAAACAATATTTATAGCAATTATCAAATATTAAAGTGCAGTTGGAAATTAAGGCTAACTCAACGGTGCAGCTGCTACTAGCAGTAATTGGAGAACTAGCAACACAGAGTTGAAGAGCGAGATTTCATCACGAGCATTTTCTTCTGCTATCAGAAACTCTAAATCCAAAGGCAAAGGAGGAATCAAGTTGAAGAATAAGATCAAGTCACAGTGGCCATATGTGTCTATCACAAGTGCGGCCAATGTTTATAAAACAGCTACAAATAACTCTTCAGGCGTTGTCAAAATTCCAAAAGGGCTACAAAAATTTCAGGTTTACTCAGCCAGTGAAACTAGAAAATCTTTAACTAAATCCTCAAATATTTCATCCACTGCATATCAAAATAAGGACACTAGAAATTAAAGCCCAAATTTAATGGCAAGTATGATATCTTCAGACTAATAACTACTATTTGGATAGTCGAATTAGATTCATTAGGGAATATATTCTAGTAACTAGCGTTATTAGAATTTAAATGACTTTTCATCAGATATGCTTTAACAATCTCAAACTCATGCTACTCTACTTGGCACTGGAACAAACGGAGGCCTTTAAACAACAACTAGTGCAATGCGCGATTCATAAGGACCAAGAAAGATGTAATTATTATCAAGAATAATGAATCTTTCAGGGAATATAAATTATATAAGTTTTGATAAAGTGAAACATAATTATTATAGTTAGGCTTAACTTACTTATAAAAAAAGAAGAGAAGATATTATTTTGAGAAATTTATCAAATTTGTAATGGGATTTTTTATTTTCTTATAGATAAAAATATCTATAATCAACGTTCTTTGAATCATTTTAGCATCTCTTTATAAATTTCTTATCCAAAAGGCTAAATAAGTAAAATTCTCTTCAGTGTTAAACTTATATGATTTTTCTATGCAGACTTCTTCTTCTAGCTATATTAATTAACCTTTTTTATTAATAATGACAAGAAAGTAAATTCTGAAGATACAAAATAAGAGTCCAATAACAACCAATCAAAACATAAATTTAAGCAATGTCAATAAACAAGGTAATACTATTTTTCAAGAGCAAAGACAAATGTTTAGGACAATCGATACTTCTCTATCCTTGGCAGGCAGTAAAAGTCAAGCAAAGGAACGGTCATTCAATCAAACAGCAACCCATTAAATCAACCAAAGTGCCATGAGTGCAGATAGAGAAAATCCCCTAAGCATACTTAATGCAGAAATGGAATAGACTTCTAATCCTATCGACTCTGCAAGGAGCCATCGTAGCGAGCAGAGCTTTAGATTTAATTATTAACCTACTTAACTTTTATTTAGAATAAGGAAGTTTAGTAGAAATATGAGTAGACATAGCTTTATTGGTGATTTATTGTGTAAAATGATTAAAGTAGCCATTTGTCCAGTTAGCACAGTTTGAACTAGGATGAAGCAGAAAATGAAGAGGGTCCTCTTAGCGCAGGTGTCGAATCTAGAGCAATACTAAGAACTATTTAAGCTAGAAAAGACAAGACTAGGGATCTCAGAGACACCAGTTAAACCGCAGCAGACAAAAGAGATCCTATGAGACAGTCTTTAGATTTCTAAGATATCAAGTTAAACGCTCATCAAGTAGCAAATTAACTACCTCATCCCAAAGTAATATAAATAATAGTGCTATTCTTACATGAAAGTTAATTAGACAATCGATTTGAAGAAAGATGCCATCAATTTATTGATTACGAAGAAAAAAACTCAAGATAAGTTTCTGAGCAAGAAGACGCTTATAGTGAGGCTCCAAATCTTCTGACTGAAAGAAATCAAGATGATAACATAGAGAATGGATCTTCTTAATTGAAGGATCATTCTTCTAACTTAATTGTCGTATTTAAATTAATACATTCTATATAAATATATGTTGATTACCAAATTACTTAAGATAAAGTAGGTTGAGCTCAGTAAGACAGTACCTCTAAGTGAGTATTAGAAGCTAGAGAAGCACACTGAAAGATATAAAAGCGAGAGAGACTAGCTTCTTAAAAGTCTTAGAGCGATGAAAGCTCTCTTTGCTAAATTTGTCTCCACCTAAAACCAAATTATTTATAATTTTTTCATTTTTTGCAAATTGACCAAAATCCAAAAATGAATGTCAGCCAGCTAAAATCATAAATAAAAGAAGTAAAATAAACAAAGGAACAGTTTGAAACTGGTAATTCCGTTCATTAGGAGGATGAATCACCCTAGAAATGCTTAACTTCTGATCCAGTAGAGCTTCAGTTATCAGATAAAGAAAGAAGAATTAAAGAGCTGGAGGAAGAATTAAAAAGGCTGAAGGGTTAGTGAAAGCAAATATAAACTATTGCAATTATTATGAAAATAATCCTAGGAGCTAGATTGAATAATCTTATTTTAAGCATATTATAAACTAGTTTTAATTATTTTAGAAACCTTAATTCATTTTAGAACCCTAAACTAAATTATGATAAAATAGATTTTTATATTTTCAGAGAATGAAATCATTCACTTAAACAAATACTTGCAGCTGATGAAATTTATCTATTAAACTCGGGGACATATATTGCAAATTATAGAGAATTTAAGAAATTTAAAAGTAGTACACTAAGAAATCGTGGAATATTTAGCAGATTTAACTCCCCAACTCCATAATGGGTTATTTTAAAGAATTATAGAAAATACAATAAACCGTTTGCAATCATTATTTATTTTTAATTTATAGTGAAAAAGGGCTTTAAAAATTAATTGACAATTTATTATCTTATCGAAAACTATTATCATTAAAATTTTGACAAATTTCATGACTTTAGTGTAATATCTTCTTTAAATAGTTAATAGGCTTACTTTTTAAATTTTTTTGACATACTGAGATTAAAATGAGATCGAGAGCAAAAAACTTGAATTTTAATTATATAAATGATGAACAACAACATGAATAATTTAACAAACTTCGCAAAACCTCAAGCTGCTCATTCCTCATAAATCCCTCACCAACTTTTCTATCCCTAACACTAGTCGCAACCTCCAACTGCACACATGAAAGCCCAAGACTCAAACGCTCATTCCTTCAAAATTCAGTTCATACGACAGTCAAGAAAAATCTGCAAGGCTTCAACATTTAATTTACTTTTATACCATTAACAAATTGAAGGCTCTTCTGCTTATAATCAGCACTAATTAACAAGTTAAGAAAATGAGTGAGCAGGAGTAGTATAGCAGTAGAAAAACCGTTCATCTTCAGGTAGTGCTCCTCAGCAATAGCTGTTAACACCTTAACAGTTGAGTCTTATGAATAAGAGCAAGCTAATATAGATGGTGTAGCAAAACTAGCAACTGTAAGCTCACACTCCAATCAGCCAGCTACACCAATACCAAATTTCTCATACTCATATTCAGCCTAATTCAATCACTCAAATGCAAAGTCAGCAGCAACCTTTGAATTAAAATCAACAGATAAGAGCTCAATAGCTATAATAGGCTAGTAATGGGTAAGCTAACTAAAACTAACCTATCAACCTTCAGCAAAATAACGCCTCCTAGATAAATAGACATCGACAAAATAATAGCAACTCTCACAGTAACACCAGAAGGCCTGCAGAGACGGGAGGCTGTGTGACGGTTTTAAGTGGTAGCAGCTACAATGACACTTTTGAGGAATAGTCTGCTACTAATGTTTCAAACTTTCAACTTCAATATCTATATTTACAAGTTTAAAGCTATTTGAATACAATAATAGAATACATCAGGCCAGCAGTATTCAGGTAGTTCAGGGGCTGGAATGGGAGGCAGCAGCTCTAATGCTACTACTAGAGCTAAGAATAGCAACTTATAGTTTATAGTGTATCTTATATTTGATAATTCTATGAACAACTCTAAGAACTATTCTTAAGGGAACAATCATTCCAAGGTTTTCCAGCCTTCCACTTTTAATAATTAGCAATCCCAAGTTTAACGCTTTCACAAGCAAAAGCCAACCACTGCAGCAGCAAAAATGAAAATGCTTTTAGATGTGAGGTAATCTGAGGCGAGCAATAGACGCTCTCACTCTGGAGATGGTGCCTCTAAAATTATGCACTCTAACAATCATCACTAAGTCTAGAGCATCAATCAAAATCTCATAAGAATGGAATGATCGTTCCTAATGCCTTTTAAGACCTTCAAAGACAGGCTAAATTAATAGAACAAATAATTTTAAGGTGCGTGTATTAATTTTAGAACAAATGAGGATGAAATTTCTGCTTCATGTTTAGTTGAGGACTACGAAGAAATTTAAATTATTTAAGAATAAGAAAGATTCAGAGACCCTAGCCAAAAATTATAAAATAATATTCTCAAAATTTAACAGATTACAATTAGGAAGAATTAACTTTGAGCATAAAATTTTATCAATGAAATTTATTTCATAATTTAGGCACAGTATTTTATAATATTTTTGGCAATAAGATCATATAAAATCAAATCCTTGAAGGAGTGAATGCTTTATCTCAATAAAAGTCGCCTGATAGACACTCTAAGATTCCTTCATAATCTAATAACAAAAGGTAAACTTAGTAGAATCAATAGACTAATGTTGATGCTAACTTAGGACAGCAGGCTACTTACTCATCTTTCTTTAATAATCGAGAGGAATAGGAATTTTTAACCAAGACTATGGGATCCATGCCATAACATCATCATCCTTCAAATATTTCAAATAACAATTTGAAGAATAACTACCTCTCAATCAAACATACTGATTATAATTATCCCATTTCAAATGTCTCCTCAAAAAGGAATAGTTTTCTCAGATATATATACTTAACCATCTTTCATATCTATTTCATGTAAGTATAAGGAAAGCAGGAGGTACTGCTGAAAAGAAGATAGCAACTTCAAAAATCTAGTAAAGTTTTGGAAGTCTTGGAGGGAGTAGCTCCCACACCCGAGCTTAGAAAAATCAAGCCTCTAACGCCCTTACTCAGCCGACAGAACTGGGAGCATTTGAAAATCACCTAAACTTCCAAGCAAATACTCAAGGATCTAATGGAAACATATCCTAGTTCTAGAGCAGCAGCGGAGTTCATCCATCATTTTTCAAATCATTCTAAAATTTTCCCTATCCTACTGCAAGTGCAGCCACTGGAAACCTAGCCAAATCAAATTTTCAAATTTAAAACTATAATTCTAATGCCAACTTCCAAGGGCCAATAGAAAATGAGAGTAACCTCCGCCCATAAAATTAAACCACGCTCTCTAATTCAGGAAAGAAAAAGGTAGGAGGATATCTGCAGTCCCAACCTACTTCTACCACTAATAGCAACTCCTTGATCAATAATAAGTTCCTCAAAAGTTTGAAGGCTTTTACTCAGAATTATTTTGGGCAACAATAAGAGAAAAAGAAATCTAGACTTACTAATAAGGCAGCTGGCAGTCATTAGGCAACCATGCTTGGCCATTAGCAATTTCAAAACTAGGATCATAGTTAGAGTCCTTTCTTAAATTAGCAGCAAAATTTACAAAAGTAACAGCAGTATCAATAGTAGTCGAAAAGAATAGAGTAAAATCCTCCTAATATAAAGTAAAGTCAAAAGTTCATAAAGCCATCAGAGTAAGTTACCGCAAGGAGAGATCACTCGGCAGAGCCATAGCTACATTCAAGTAGCAAATAGAATTTAAAGAGCTACGATAATACCTTCAAATAATGTCATAATTTTAAATTTTGTAAATTTTACCTAGAGCCAGATAAAGTTTGGTTAGATTATGGAAGAGCTGGAACGTTTCAGCTTAAGTAACAATCAAAATGAGTTCTTTGACTTGTAAGGTCAATAAAACAACTCCAATAAAAATAGCATGATGCTTAAATAATTTTATGGGACTACTGCAAACTTTAAAGAAGCTGCCATTAATGATAAATATGCCTTAAATGGAGGCTTGGATGTAGATTTACTAGGGAACGACCAGCTAGATACTTATTTTAACTATGTATCTCATATAATTGAATTATAGATCTAACTTAGAACGAGCATTCTTTCACCGACTTTAATATAAATGCGGAGCTTGGCTTGGACGAAGATTCAATTTAAGCCATAACTTAAAATCAAGATACTCTTGAGCAATCTAATCAATTTGGAGAAAATAGTATTGCATAATCAAGTGTCATGGAAAGTGAGCTTGAATTTAATGCAAATGGAAATATTAGGGCCTCAACTTATAAGAGAATCAATTCCTTAACGTTTTTTATTTTAACATAAGAGAAATGAAGATACTGAGAAGCAAAAAGAGCTAAAAAGAAAATAACTGAAGTATTGCAAATCAGAGGATCGATCTAAAAGGGACTTGAATTTACTCTCAGGATTGAAAAACTTCTTCACCAAAGAATATTTAGAGAACAGATATGTCAATGATAGAGTTGAAATGGAACTAGAAGAATTCAAGAATGAGATAGAAGAAAAATTTGAAAGCAGCGGCCTTAGAAGCTACACATTTATTAGAAAAGTCTCTGATTCCGATTAGAATAAGGAAAATATCCTAAAAGGAAAGAAGAAATCTCAGACTAGATCTAGATCAAATTATATTCAAAGCAATTAAGCCACCAATTAGGTTTTCAATTATGCTCAAAAGATAAATGAAGAAGTGTATTCAGGAGAAGGCTATGTTTTACAAATTTAGGATGATGTAGATTCCATAACCAATAACAAATGAGAGGACTATGGGCAGGAAAGTTTAGATTAGAGTAACTAGAAATAGAATTGTCCCAATAAAAACAGCAAGAGCTTGTAGATGCAGCAGTCCTTCGATAATTACAAAAGCTAGCATCAGCATTTTAAAACAAAGATAGATTCGCGTTTCGAAGGAGTATTGGATCCGCTTTTCAAAACTTAAGATGGATTTGACAGGGAAGGCGGATTCAATTCATTGACCTAAATGACTTTCGATTATAACAACTAAGCTCAGAAAAAGGAAGGTTTAATAAATTTTAAAACAGAAAATTGTAACTATGATTCATAGAATCTCCTTATCGATTAAAATATACCAAATATTTCAAAAAATTAATTAATCTAATTATATTTGGTTTGAATATATGTTGATATAAATTATTCTAAAAATTATAAGATTGCAAATTTTTATGGATAAGATTCATTCTTTAATATGAGAAAGATTTAAATTAATTAATTTGCATTTTCTGAATTGAATCTAAGTATAACACTTAGAATCTTGTGATAGAATCTCAAAAGCAGTCATTTGTAACTGAGAAATCCTAGAAACCCAGATCACAGAATTAACCTTATCATAAAAATCCCAAAAACTACTCACTTTAGCTCAACTAAGTTGTAAAAAAGATTCTCTCTGATAATATTGAGAAAATCTGTGAAAAGTCAATAATTCAAAAGCGAAATATTTAAGAGCCAATTAATTAATTACCTCTAAAATAATATTCGGGGTTTGAAAAAGCAGATTTGAAAATGAAAGCTTTATTCGCAAGGAATTAGAGCAATGCAAGGATTTCAGAGACTCCCTATCATCATCATGGTTTCCGAACTTGGACCCCTCACTTTTCTTTGATAAAAGATGCTACGAGTTTCTGAGGATCAAATTTAGAAAGAATGTTGTGCTATCAATGAGTTCTTCAAGGATGAAGGAGAGTACAGGAGCATTTTCTCTCAGATATTTTCAAATTGGCACATAGCTTTTAAATGTGAATTTCTGGAGCGCAGTACCAAAGGGAGAGTGTTTGCAGTGCCTTCTTTTTTGACTAGCTAGCTAATGACCTAAACTGTTACATTCTTCAAATAGAATCGAGGACAGGATATCGGAGCCAGGGCTATGGGAAAGCGTTCCTAGAAGATGCGTTTCTGTATATGAAGCAGCAGGACGAGTATAGCCGGTAGTATGACACTTTAGGCTTGGCTGGATAAGGTTAAAAGTCTAGCGCTGCGAGTACTTCTCTAAAATGGGATTTTCTCAGAACGTCAAGCTTAAATGCAGGGGCCTTAAATGGGAGGGAGTGAAGGTGATGTGTCATATAAGAGGTCAAAGCATGAAGTTAGAATTATAATAAATTAAAAGGTATAATCTAACCCCGCCAATTAGCACCAAGCTCATAAATTTTCCAATCAACTTGGAAAAAAGCGATAAATCTAATTTTTAGGGGTTGACACTCATCCGAAATATGGTTTAAGCTTGTGCAGAGGGCTTTGGAGGTTCAGGAGAATATTCTAATCTTATAAGGAGAAAGGCCTTAGTAAAAAATTGAAGGGCGATAGAGAAAGGTCAGACAAAAGCACAAAGATGAGTCCCATCAGAAGTCAGAATGAGCCTAGCTAAGCCAAGTTATTTGTTAAAAGAAAAGAGATGGACACATATCACGCTTAAGCTAATGAGTCCGAAAAGAAGAGAAGGGGCACAGACTTTGAAGTCAAACAGCACAAGGAAATTTTTGATAAGCAGATATGACGCTTTCTTTAAGCATCGCTGCTTCAAAGGATGCAAAACATTTAAATATATTTTGGGAGATAATTGGAGCAGACATGCATCGGCTCATAAGAATAAAGCTTCATCCTAGGAGATGATTGAGTATAAAAGAAGCTATGGATACTAGTGCAAGACTTGCTCAGATAGTAAGTTAAATGAATAATTCCTTTTTTCCTATTCGTAAATCCAAGAAAGAATTTTTATAAATTTATGTAGTCCGAAATGGCGGGGTTGATGGTAATAATTGGCGGGGTAAATATTCTCTCTTTCCAATTCCTAAAATTATTTGCTCATCTACTAATTTCATTCAATCGTCTTTCCCTCTATTTGAGCATAAAGTTTATAAAGACATAAATAAAGAGTAGTCATGGCAAGCATAATTAACTGAAGTGCTAATTATACTTAGCCACCAAAACATCAGAGAGTTTTGAGAAGGGGTCTGAGATACAAATGTGCAAATAGTGCTGGAACATATTGTTTGAAGAAAGATTAGCCTGAAAATCAAGGATTTGGAGAAATTCAAGTTTGAGCAATCCTTTTGACAACTTAGAATAGCAAGCGACGTGCTGATGATTAAAATACAGACCTAGTTATTATTTTCCGAAAATTATGATAAAAGTTAAGATATTTCAAATTAAGGTTTCAAACCCCTATTAAACGAAGGGAAAAATATTGGTTGTTATATATCTCACTTTTGAATTATTGACTTAATCACTGATTTTGTCAATAATACATCGGGAGATCTAGCAGGACTCACCAACTTTAATCCGCATCAGCTAAATAGTAAAACCTAAGCAACTCAAGAAGGAGATGCGGGATTCGGCCTGGTTACACTTGGACCAATGGGAGCAGGAATGAATCACTTGACAGAAATGGGCACTCTGAATGAGCCAGCATACTACACCACTTATAACACCAAATCTTTCGAGACTGGAAAGGGTAAAAACTTGACTAACCAACTTCACTTCCTCACAAAAGATAGCAGAATATATTCCATTCCTCGTTATTTTACAGAACGAATACTTAAGCCAATCAAGAGCTAGATTAAAGTCAGATTAGATTCTCCCGATCTAATAGTGGAAGTAGAGGTCCAGTCAGGTCTAAGAAAAAAGAGCATTCCAAGAAAAGATCAGACAGTAATCTCAAATTTTTACTTTTCTGAATTACCATCTACCAAATAAGAACAGCTTAATCAATAAATTTTTCAGATAGAGCAAGCAGTTGCAATCCCCTCAAAGTAGATAATAGAGAATCAAGCCAGAAATTCTTAAAGCTCATAATTAACTCCTGCCTGAAAATCAGCGTACCTCAAAACAGCCTATTACTCAAAAGCCATCAGCAGTTAATTCCAATCTTAGCTCTAACCGCTTCCTTTCTCTAATGAATCCTAATCTTAGTAAAGCGATTTCATAGACTCGCAGATAGCCATCTAACGGAGCTAAGGCAAGCTCTAAAAGCAATTAAAAGAATTCTAGACTCCCTTCTTCCAGCAAGAAGTCAGCTAAAGCATCCCTTGGAAACAATACCTTCATTCATTCTCAAAATGGAACTATGAATGTTTCAAACTTCAACTCTAGTAACAGAGAAATTTACTATCATAGTAATGGTGGTGCAAGCCATCAATCTTAAAATCCAACTGCAAACATCCCTTTCGTTCAAAATAGTCAATCAATTGGCAGGCAACATAATGTCAATAATTAGCATCTGCTTATCCCAGAATATGGCATATACATTATGTAATAAGTTTGATCCCAGATTACCATTCTAATACAAATACTACTTCAGCTACTTTAAGATAAACTTTCGGCAATCACACCTTCAATGAAACTAATGCGACTCAGTCAAGTGGAATTCACAATCAGCAATAAAAGATAGTCAACCCTAATCCAAATTTCTCTAATTCAGCTATATACTTTAAGAATAATCAAATCAAGCGCACTACTGAGAGAAACTAAGGCGAAAACTCTAAGGATCATTCAAAGAAGGCAACAACTGGCTTGAAGACTAATAAGAAAGCAGTCTCTAATGTAGTGAGCAACAATTCACTTGTTCAGCAAACTAATGGAGGAGGGTCTATGGTTTCAAAAAGTCTAATGCAAAGATCATTCCATCAGCAGCCAATAAATTCAAGCAACAATTTGATTCCTGACATGAATAAGATGGGACTCGATGGCATAGAGGAGAAAGTTAGAATTAAAGTGATAAAAGACTCTTTAAACTCTTCTCCTTAAGCTCTTAGGACGAATATGACTGGAAAAATTTAGAAAAGCAAGTAAACTTAAGTAGATTTTTGTAAATTTTTCAATTAATTTTTCCGAAGGAAATTTTGGTTTAAAAGGTATCAAATAGCAACGAGAGAGTAATAAATCTAACCTAGATTAATTCAAATGCTGCACATACTTCTAATAATTCTTCAAAAGCTTCTATTATAAATCAGCTTCATGTAAAAATGCCCAAGAATGGAGGTTCGGGAGCAGCAAGCAAGTTCACCTCTGCTGAGAGAGTTCATACAGACGGTGGAATAGGAGGGATGAGCGGATAGCATGGTGGAATTTCAAATATCACAGCGGGTTCGTTCATGAATGGATTGGGAAGTCAAAACTTTTTAATTAATCTTTAATAATCTAAATAATTTATCAACATCTGGATATATATTTTTGATAAAAACTAATTATTGATCAATGATATTATAATTTTCCTATAAAATTAAGAGTTATAAGTGGTATAGGTTCTTTATCTTTCCATGTTTAGCCTTCTTCCCATGCAAAGGGTATTAAGAACTACGTTTAGAATTAGGTGCTTGCTAAAAGCTCAGGCCTAATCAACAATTAAAATGCATAATGAGGTCAGTGTCTGCATTAAAAGAAGTGATATTATAGTTTGAATGAAGGGATGATAATATAAATGATATTAAAACTAAGCATAACTATGCGTGAAGTTAGGAATACAACAACAAATTGCAAACGCTCAAATATTTAGTTATGAATTTAAATTTAGACTTCATATTTTCAAATTAATCCTATTATATAACAACTCTTTGATAAGTAATTATTATCTCTCCTATTAGCATTTATGATCATAAAATATGTGACATGCTTTTAAGAAACGAATATTAGAAGTCAATATTTTAAGGGTAACAACTTTTATTTTCAATTCAATTTACTTTCAACTCTCTATAAATTAAAAAAAATTATTTATACGCACTTTTTATATTACTACTGCTCATAATACTTGTATATAGTTGGCAATAGGAGATAAATGAAAGAGAGATAGCAGAAAAATAAAACTTTAAATAAAAAGTAATTGTACACAAAAGTTTGTATCTTCTCAACAACCTTCACTAAAAATAATCTAAGCATTTTAATTTTTTAAGAAACCTTTGATGAAAAAGAAATATGTAACAAACTCTTCTTAACTTGTTCAGAAGAATAGAGTTGAGAGGCAAGCATTCAATCACTGGGAACTTAGTTTGATCTTAGAAACATTGAACAAAAGAGTAGACTCTCTTTTGGGTTGTGCAACTTGAATAAGCTAAGCCTCTTTGGTCTCCTGATAACTAATTAAAGATCATGTACACATAGTTTGAGCTAACTTCCACCTTGCGTCAGTAGTCAGTTATCTCATAATACAAAAAAAGAAAATTTCATAAAACCTTAATCATAGACTTTTCTTACAATTCCAGAATTTATATAAAGGATCTTTATAGAACCCTATTTAGCATCCCTTAAAGCTACTCTTTATTCACAGAGTTTTACGATGCTTCGGGGCTCTAGGCTGCTCAAACTATTTTGCTTTAAAGTATGGTGCTGCCTATTCGTACCTTTTATTTAAGCTTTATTTTCTCGATTCATTTGATTAAGTTTGGCTTTGAGTAGTGGTTATTAATTTCAATTATATATAGGTATCTTATTATAAATTCTTTGTTGCTGATCGCACTTATTAGTCAGTCATCATCACTGAGCTCAGACAGATGATGATTCTACTAAGTATAGTGCTCACTGCTGTTGGTTGTCGACCAAGTAAGGTTTCTTGAACTCAGCTGCATTTATAAACAGAGATAGATGGAGATGTAAGATAAGAATTTTGGTTAAATCCAGCGCCAGTGTTGCTGAAGTTCTTTTGGGGGTAGTATGATTGACCGCTATTGACACAATCTAATTTACTGTAAATTTCATAGAAATTAGTAATTCTAATGATACCCTGGTAACCGCCTTGGAAACCCTTGTTCTAGTATCCACCACCGTAGCTTGCACCTTGATAACCGCCATAGCTGCCACTGCCTCCAAAGTTGTTAGCGTTTTGGCTGTAGCTTTAGCTGTTAGTGCTTTGACTCATCATGTTGTTCACCATGGCTGTGGCGTCATAAGTCTTAGTGGCTCCTCCTTGGTAAGCAGAAATCTTTCCTTGGTCTCTCTGAGAGTGAGAGAATTCTTCCCCTCCGGCTGCTTGAACTCCAGATCTGTCATTTCTATTCCAAGTTGAGTTGCTCTGGAAACCACCGCCGAAACCTCCAGCTGAGTAAGGCTTGATGTAAGATCCACCATTGTTATTGTTGGCTTGATATCCACCTTGATAGCCACCATAGCTGGGCTTGTTGTAATCGTTGTTTCCAAACTTCTCAGCTCTGTCGTTCTTTCTCCACTGTCTGTATTGACCCTTGTTATCCTTGTTCTTTCTGTACTAGTCAACAAACCTCCAAAGTCCCTCGGGAACTTCCTGGTTTGCCTCTTTCAGGAGCTTGACCAAGTCCTTGGCAATCATGTAGTTTGCACTGGTGAAGAGTCCATAGGCTACTCCAGTGGTTCCAGCTCTGGCAGTTCTACCGATTCTGTGTACGTAATCTTCAATCTGCTTTGGCATATCATAGTTGATTACATAGGCAACATCCTTAACATCGAGTCCTCTTGAAGCGACATCAGTAGCGATGAGAATATTGCAGCGGCCGCTCTTGAATTCTGAAATAACGTTGTCTCTCTCAATCTGAGCTTTGTCTCCATGGATTGATCGGACACCGTGAATTCTTTCCATTCTGAGTTGGTTTGCAAGTTCGTCTACTCCTCTTTTGGTCTCAACGAAGATCAGAATCTTCACTCCGTCAATGTTTACCTTGCGCAGGTAGGACTTGAAACAGTTGTACTTATCTCTTTCCTCAACAATATACAACAAATACCAACATTTATAAAGAAAAAATACTCAGCTTCAAGTTAATATCTTTTTTATTAAAGAGTATAAGATATTTTATAAAGTCAAAGAAGTTTCATTTAAGATCATTTGATGTTTCCCCCTTTTATTTCTATTTTAACAACTAGTTTGGATTTTTTCTGATAATAAAGTACACAACTAGACTTAGCATATAGTATAATTTCTCTTCTAAAAGGAATCTTTAAAATAGGTTAGAAATTTTCAATAAATGATATTGACGAGTATATCTGACGCATACAAAATTTTACATTCTTATTTATTTTTAACAAAGACTTGAAAACTATTCTATAAAAGGAATTAAATTGAAAGTAAATCTCAGTTTTCCTGATGATCCTTATTTTTAGTAATTCTTTCAGTATTAAGTAGCAGAATAAAAATCTTGAATTTAAATTTAATCACCTAAATTATTCTTCATTAATATATAGTAAGTAATATTATATAAATATCGATGACTTGGTCGATACGCTTGTTTGCAGTTACTCCTGGGTTTCCAATTTGAATGTGGATGGGCTTTTGGTCGCAGTAAGAGTGAGCCAAGTCCTGTACTTCCTTGGGCCAGGTTGCACTCCACATGAGAGTTTGGCGGTCAGGTCTCACTTGCTCTAAGATTTGACGGATGTTCTTCTCAAATCCCATATCCTTTAAGAAAGTTGAGTTTCGGAAAATTTTTCAGAAATAATTGGGTCAAAGGTATACAAGAGTGAATAGTTAAAGTGAGTCAGATTTGGAGTGACGTAATGATCCAATTCAAATTTGAATAAAAATGGATCATCACAACAAATTTTCAAAATTTTAGGGCGACTACTTACAAGCATTCTATCGGCTTCGTCAAGGACAAGGTAAGTTACTCTGTTGAGTCTCACAACACCCATTTCCATGAAATCAATGAGTCTTCCTGGAGTTGCAATCAGCACATCTATTCTCTTTTAAACTAACTGTTAGAGATTGAATAATCTATTCCTTGTCTCAGAATGTGCTTTTGCTCGTATTTAGGGACACCACCATAGATTGCAGTGGAAGAAATTTTGCATGGGCCTGCAAACTTCTGGCACTGAGAGTCAATCTACATCGCGAGCTCGCGAGTTGGTGCCAATACAAGGATGATAGGTCCGTCACCTCTCTGATTAAATTGTGTTCAGTAGGAAATATCGAAATGGATTAATCATACAATGGTTACTAACTCTCTTGAGTTTAAATGGATGGAAAGATTTAGCGACGCGCGTTCTCAGCAGCTAAGAGAAGAGCAAGATCACTGGTCCTCTCTCACTCTTAGCCTTGCTCAGAGGGCCCCGACTAAAGGTGACCCCCGCACTTCATAAGAAGATAGAGGTCACCTTTAAAGAGTGCGACCTCGACTTACCCTGGCAGGCTATTGAGCGTAGGCATGAATTAGACCGGGCAAAAGGAAAGAAAGAGTCTTGCCCGAGCCAGTCTCTGCAATTCCGATCATGTCTCTTCCGCAGAGAGCAACTGGCCAACCCTGAGCTTGAATAGGGGTAGGCCTTTCGAAATTTTCTTGCTTGACTAGTGTGTCCATGATATACTTGGGGAAGTTAGTTTCCTCAAAAGAGGTCACTGGTCTTGGCACGTTACTGCCGCGAACTGTGATGAAAACTTGCTCCAAGTACTTTCTAATGTCAACGTCGCTTCTAGCTGTGACATCTGGATGTTCCTATTTCAAATTTTTAAGACATTGATGCATTTTGACAAAGAGTGAGGTAAGATGATTAGCTAAGCACACTTACACTGTAGAAGTCCTTCTTGAATGGCTTGAGCTCTTGGCGAGACCAGTCAACGCGTTGGAGTTTATCTCCGAGGTTGTCGTAATTTGAAGAAGATTGCATATTCAAATTTGGAATGTTACTACTAAGTTTGTGTGTAGATTCAATTATATACTATAATAAATACTACTCTAGCTCCACTATTACCTACCCACCTATCCGCTCTCACCAATCCACTTTAATTATTTAGCTCACCCAGATCAATCTAGCGCCCACTCATAATTATTCCAATCTGAAATAGAAGGAAGTAGATAAGTTGAGTAAGTGATATCAAATATTTATTGAGTTTAACATCTAGGAAAATAATAACGCAGGTTATGTCAGATGTCTTGATATTTTTAAGACTTTCTCGTACAAGTGCTTCAGCCGCTCCCTCTGCATTTCTCTTCTCAATTGGAATTTATAATAGAATTGATAATCTCTGCTATATGCTCATCAGAACTCCCATACGCCATCACTTGCAAGTACGATAAACTTATCCTCTTTGCACAAGTCTAACTCCAGAATTTCTATAAGCAGTTTAATAATCAACTATTTAAACTTACCTGGTTCAGCTATAACGCCCACTCTACCAGCGACCTCATCTCCAAAGGATCTAGTCATTGCAAGACCTGGGATATCCTCATTCTTTATACTTCAAATTAATAACTGGTTTCCTTTCATGATCTCTGAAAAGCAAAAGATTAGTAATTTATTTGGCTTGCTTGAGCTCTTAAAATATCCAAGTTTCTTTACAACTATACCTCTTGAATCTCCAACATTAGAACAGAAAAGATTTACTGATAAATTATACTTCTAGATTTGCTTAAGATCTCATCTGTGTTTAGCAACTCATTAAAAAAATATTTATCTATAACATATTCAATTAATATAAGGTCTATTTAAAGAGGAATTAGCTCTGCTGTGCTCTCTGCTCTTTAAACTTATCATTTTATATGCAAAAATTCATTAAGAACATCAAAATAGATCATATTTTAGAATTATATTGCTTCCAGGACCCAGAGAGTACTTTTATATTTTATGATCTGTAGTTGAATGGTTTTGTTGTAAGAGTTGTTAATTTTAAGAAGAAACTGCAATCTATCTGCTGTTGTTTTTCATATTAAAATCCCAAATTATTATTCTAAGACTACCCATAAAACAAAAATCTAACTAGCAAAATAATTAGTAATTTAAAAATCGATTATAAAATAACTAGTAATCTTCTCAAAGAATGGAGCAACAATCTCTGCTTAATTAGAAAGTATAATAGAAGTAATAAAGAATTGAGCTAGAATCTTTCCGTCAGCTAGTTTCTTGAAATTATAAGAGTCCTTAATAAAAAAAAGCTTCTGGCCTAGAGTAATTAAGCTCACGCAGGTGGAGCCTGAAAACCTCACGTCCAAATTACAATTAAATAATTCGTCGTTAGTATCTAAGAAGGCATCATTAAAGGCTAAACAGATCTCATAATATGAAGAATAAGCTAATGATTCACTAAAGCAACTCATTCTTTTATTAGGACTTGAGCTTCTCATCATGCCTTTGGAAAACGAACCTCATTTCATTTTCTAAATACAGAGGAAGCTTTGCCTTTAGGAAGGTTGAAACTTCTCTGCCATATTAACCATGGCCGTCACAAACTGAAAAGAAATGACAATACTTAACTCCTGTGAAATGAGGCACTGTAATCCATGAATAATTATACTTCTATTGTTTGGATTAGAAGGAGCCATTCCTGTTTTAGTTGCAAATGCGAATTTAGTAACGCAGTTTGTGTACATTTGAGCTGGATTGGCGGTTTGAAAAGAGAAAGTGGGGGCACTTTGGGCTGCAGGTATAGTTGTCTATGCGCTACTAATATCTTGTTGTATGTTATCTTAAGTTGGATTTGATGGTATGGCATTTTGTCTTGACCCGCTACTAGGTCTTTGCTGCTGCTTTTATTCTTAACTTTATTAAAAAAATCAATTCTTCAGAGTCGTTCTTCCTCTCTTAGCTCTTGGAAAGATCTTTGGATTGTCTCAATTCTTGAACAGTTGCTTACTATTTAGTCTAGTTTAGTGAACTCTGTTTGCTAACTTTAGAAAGCTATTGGGTTTAAAGGAGACTCTAATCGCCTTTCGTTATTAAATTAGGTGATGCGACCGACTATACAGTATAAATTAGTTTAACTACTAATAATTTAAGTATTGTTCTGCTTTTCATTAATTTTGTTAAAATCTTGCTAGGTTCTAGACTTCATCTGCTAAGGGTCAATAATCTGGGAGATACCTCTTTCTCGCTTAGATTTATGAGAAGTCTCTGGCTTCTAGATAGGATTGCTCTAGCCTTGCGCTTGCTGCTGCTGTCTTGGCTGACTACCTTGAGATTATAATTGCTGCTGCATAGGTTGATTAGACATTAAAAATGAATTAAACTTAGAAATAAACTACATCTTAAGATTCTAAGTTGCTAGCATCTACTACTGCTGCTAACTGAGTTGCTGAAGAGCTTGCTATGAAGGAACAACATTCCCATTTTTGCTTTAAAGTGGCTGATTGAGTTGGTAGGAATTATTCATTGAGTTTTGGGTAATGGAGTAGTTGCCTTGATTCTACAGTTGCTTTTTTAAAGATGGATTCCTCTGCTGATTTAAATTTATGGATCCTCCGTTCAACAATTGCTTGATATTAGAAGACAGATCTTCACTCTTATGCGATATAGAAAACGCTTTATATTTCTTTTGAGAGTTGCTGAAGAAGGTCTATTTCATATTTATAATAAAAACTAAAGCATATTGAAAATAAAATGGGTGGATAAAAAACAAATATCAAATTTTACGCTTAGGCAGAGTTTATTTCAACTTAATTGTAATAAATAAAGTCTGCATCTTTTAAAATCTAGCTTGATTCCTGGAGCCACCATCTAAATGTAGAAATTAAGCTCAGTCATACAAAATATCTTGTAATTATGTTATAAAAATGTTATAGGATATAGTATAATGAGAATACTATCAAATATGAATCCCAAAACTTATCATTAACTTTTATCGTGATGATAAGGGAACTCTGAATGCCAGCTTATATTAACTTTTTTATTCAAAAAAAAATGAGTAAAGAAAAAAAAGGTTGAAAGAATGCTCAGAAAGTTATAATTTGTTGAGATTATGATTTAGTCTTTTTTAAAAGTTTGGATACTTTCAATTTGAAAATAAAGAATCCACCACTTACTTTGATTGGAGTGTTATTACTACTACTATGTCATGAATCCTTATGAAGTTTGAGCCCCCAATGTGAATTGTGGTCCATATTGACTGTGATGCATTTAGTTCTAAGCTTGAAATTAGTTATTTACCTGCTACCCATTGACTCCATTCGATTGCTGATAGTAGGGTTGCTATTAAAGCGAAGAGTAAGTTTGATTTTAGTTGCCATTAGTGAACTTATTGGCATAGATCTTTGCTTTTTGCTCATAAGAGTATGAGCGTTAATGATTGGGTTACCCCATCATCTATGGTTGTTAGCCGATTTTCTTGGCTTTCTATTTGTCGATACTATTGGTAGCCATGACTCCAAGTGTGGCCATTCCTGTAGGATCGAATAGATTCATGGAATTTGAGGCTGCTCCTCCGTGACCCTCTCTCTCTATGAGTTATGACAAGCCTGCTAAACTTCCCATGTTTGAGCCTGAAGAGCCTTGAGGTGGAAGAGCTGCTGTTTGAACTTTGCTAATGGTGTTCTAAGTTATTACTATGTTAGAGTTCTTTAGAATTATTATAGTGATAATTTGCAATCTATAATGAGAGTACTTTAGCAAAGGTTGGGCTGCAGTCTCCTTGCCGAAAGTTTAGCTATGATTTCTCATATGATCTGTTATTACATTAGAAATATATGAAGTGAGTTAATCAGATTTAGCTCAAGCAATTAGCAGAGACTAGAAGCCTTGCCAACCTGATGAGGCAGAGAGAGTTTTGAAATGCGGAGGCAGAATAGACTCATTCAGAGAGATTAAAAATTAAACCAGTTGGTCCATTAAGAGTCTGGCTAAAGAATGATAATAATGATAATGATGATGATTAGATTTTAACCTATCATTTTTCCAAGAATTGAGTTCCTTTAGAATTAAGACGTAGCAGAGATTTATTTGACTATATAAAAATCACTCAAGAGAAAGCTATCTGAGATGGAGGAAGGAAGAAGATGATATAGTTGATGACATAACCTGAATGAATAATATATGACATAACTTTTGTTAAACTCCCCCAGCAACAACCCTCAGTTAATGATCAGCAGTGAGCTATTAAATTTACACACTTAGCCCAAATCTATAATAAAGTAGCTGATAAAAATTGAACCGACTAAATGATTATACTACTATTCTCTCTCTCTATTTAACTTTAATTATTCAAAGTAATTAAGGAGGACATATCAAAGTGAGAACTATATTTAAGTAAATTTCAAAATATGCTACTTATGATAAAATATTTATCTGTAATCCAGTTGTCTTGATTGACCTTGTTTGAATTTCAATTTCAAAATATGCAAAAAAAGTATCTAAGATCTTCACTCTTCTTACCATGCTCCTTTCTTTTGAATAATATTTTATGGTTCTCTCTGCTCTCAGCTTTACGAGCACCAATTCCAGCAACTCCACCTGTCTAATTAGGCAAAGAGAATTGTAAAGGTGAGAATCTCTGTGGAAGCTAGGGCTTATCAAGAGAGCTCTACACAAAGCTTCCCGTATTTCCTAGTCCAGTGCTATTATTTTGACCAACTACAGCTGTGAAATTTTAATTGTGAGATGAAGCTGCGATATCTCTAGAGAGGTTTGAATTAGTTAGAGCAGTTAACTGCTATGCTAGTGAAGACGGGGCATGAGAATGCTAAGAGTGATGATGAGCGTTATGTGAAAAGGGCTGCTAGGTATGATTGTTAGGGTTCATTAATCCCATTGTTAGAAGTGATGAGTCTAACGAATCATCAGGGTTTCCTTAGAAAAGAGTTCCATTATGAGTGCTGTTTCCTACTCCTAGTAAGGGATCATCGTTGTACTTATCAGTTTTGGAGTGTGCTCTACGTTAAGGGAGCCTCATAAGTTCTTCTTGTAGATTTGTTCTCTTCTTTGCTAAAATGGGTATTATGTTGTCATTATAATTATTTCAACACAGGTGAATAACTTAACTTGCGCTACTGATGCTTATAAGAATTGCTTAGCATTGCTGCTATTTGAGCCTGCTTTGTGCTCATCTAATTTTGTCCTGTGCTCTGCATCTTTTTATCTCAATACCTATTAAATCAATAAGCTTAGATATTTGTCATTCTGGCATAGTAGTTTTATAAATTAGAGTTACAATTATAGAGTTGGTGTGATTTAATCTTTAGAAAATTAAAGGGGATGAAGCTCAGATACAGAGTAGAAAGTATAGTGCGAGTCTTTGTAATATGAGAGCTTAAGATTAGTCTATATCTGCCTTCATCCCTTATAAGTTTGAGAGCAAATTGAGGAAGAATTGCTTCTGCTGGTCTACTCTATTACTTATAGTTCCACAAATAGCTAAACGCTAAAATTTGAGAAACTAAGAGGGGAAATTAGAACTCATAGAGGAGACTGAAGAATCTTGTCGAGGTATAATTGTAACTTTGATACGGCATATATAGTTATAAGTGCAAACTCAGACTCGATTCCCTCTAAGTCTCACAAAAACAAGCTCCTATCTCACCCTACTCAGTCAACTCAATCTTGACGAGGCAAAGGTTTGCCATCGTCTGGCATATCAGTTCATCTGTTGAACATCTGCTGAGCTGATTTCCTAAAGACGAGGATGAATAAAAATCATGGTTCTTACTTGAACTGATCTGTCTACCTGTTGCCACCAACTACGGCGCTGTTGTCATACTATTATGCTTGCTGATTTTGCATATCAGGTGGGTAGTTGCCCATCTTGGTACCAGCCACTATGCCTGAGCCAGCTATGGCCATAGGTTTGACTTCTGTGCCTCTCTTCTGTCCACTGGTGCCAGATGGCTCAGCATCCTTCCTCTGATTTAGAATTTAGTTAGCCTAATTGAAGGCGATTGAGTTCTTGTCTACTTTTCTAGGTCCACCAACAGTATCTTTCTTCTGCTCTTCTCCTGCTTCTCCCTCTTGTTCGTATTTCTTAATTGGCTTGTTTATAACCTTCATAAGATTTTGCTTAAGGGCCTCCTTTTCCATGACGAGGCGATTTTTGTTCCAAATGAAATCTGGCAACTTAGGGTCCCAGCCATTCTTTTTCATACAGCCCTCAAATAAGTCCAAGATGTAAAACTTGAAAGTTTAAAGAACTCTTCTCTTAAGATTGAATCATGAAGTGGATGGAGAAAGTAGTAATAAGTTTACTTGTAGCTTGGATCCTCAGTGAACTACAGTTTTCTGCAGTAGTTCATGTACTCTCTGAATTCCTCTGGGTAGCCTTTGCAAAGCTCGTCAACAGTAACCTCAAGCTTCTTCTTTTTGATGTTGTTGTACTTCTCGTTCTTTGAGCGACCGGGAAGCCCTTACCAGGGTAGGGATCCTCTTAAGAAGTAAAGTAGCACGTGACCAATGGTCTCAAGATCGTCTCTTCTGGACTGCTCGTATCCGATGTGAGTGTTGATAAACATCTCATTTATTATACCTGTAATTGATGATTATATTAGCTTAATATAGAAAGGTTTACTTGCGTATCTTGCAGTTCCAGTGAGGTTCTTGCCCTCCCTGAAGGGAATGTGCTCGCCGTCAGAGTTCTTGTAGCACTTGGCTAGACCGAAGTCGATAATGAAGATGCTGTTCTTGTTATTCTCGTTGCCACCAATTAGGAAATTGTCTGGCTTGATATCTCTGTGAATAATCCGTTCCTCATGCACCTTCTGAATACGTTGGATCTATAAGGAGTATTAGGATCCTTATGTTCTTGTCAAAGGTAAATAAGAGCTTAGCTTCCAAAATTGGAAAATTAAGTCAATTCTCTTTTTGAAGGTTGTCGACTCTTACCATTTGAATGGCAATCTGTAGCACTGTCTTAAGATCGAACTTGCGTCTGCATTCTTGGAACAAGTCTTCCAAACTCTTGCCCAATAAGTCCATAACCATCACATGGTATGTGCGGCTCTCATCAGTCTTCTCGTCACCCACGAAGTGCAAGTTTGGAACGCAGGCTATTCAAATCATTCACAGAATATAATAGGATTGATAGGATTCTTATTAATAGAGAATTGATTAGTGTTTGCCATAATGTCGTTAGAATTATAATTTATAAATAGACTAAGCCTAAATGGCCTCAAGGACTAAACAGCTCCACCTAATAAATGCCGTTGCTTTCTATATTTCAGATAGGACGCCACTGTTCAAGTGGGCACCTCTCAGGTGAAGTGTTATTATTGTTCTGGGACACTTTTTAAGAATCCGTTGTGAATTTAGTTATTGATTTTCATCAAATTATATGAATCTTCGTTTTAATAAATCAATTTTTAAATTTTATGACTGATTTATGAATGAATTAGTTTTAGGACTTACTTTTGCCTCTGAGTTTGTGAATGAGTTTAGACTCCCAGTAGAGCATAATGTGTCTCTGGTGTTTCACGGCTTTTTCCTATAAAAATCAGCTTAGACCAGTCTCAACCACTCAACTTCTTCGTCTGTCGCCTAACTGCCAACGCATTCTAATGCGGAGGCCTCTAGTTAACAGACCCACCCCAAACTTGCAGTAAGGGAGTTGAAAGAAGTGTAAACTTACGACTTTGGCAGCGAGCAATTCTCCGGTCTTTCTCTTCTCAACTAAAGTAAGGTGTCAAGATGGCTGCGGCCGAAACTGCGGATAATAGGTTGCAAACGGATGAATTTAAGTGCATAGACTTACCCTTGTAGATCTCTCCAAAGGCACCCCCACCGAGGCGCTTGATAACCTTGTAGCGCTTTTCTAAGATCTCCTAACCTTCGTTGAACATATTTAAATATTATTATTAATTCTAAATAATCTCTCTCCTACTCAACAACTTACTTTCTTGAGCCAGTAATTAACAAATTTAACTGACTCTCAAGATTGAGTATAAACATTAAATATTTATAACCAGACTCTAAATGAGAAATATATTTTGCTTACTAAGAGTAGAAATTTGTTGTCTATGATATAAATGAGTAAGTTGAATTGATGGCAGCTTTGCAGAGGAAATCAACACTGACTAAGAGCTCTCGTAGTTTGTAGTCTACCTAGTAGCAGTTTAATTCATTTGCGCCTTATAACTCTACAGCTGCTGCCTCAAGTGCCTTTACTAACTCAGTAGTACAAATATTTTCTTTCTTATCTTATTTATTATTCTAAAGTAGCTAGTTAAAATTTGAATTTACAAACAACATACTTGTAACAACACCACTCCTAGATGAATAAAAGCTCGCAAGATGTCCAAAAAAGTAAGGGTGGAGTATTATCAAGCTAGAGACTCGCAAGTCATCATCGCAGAAATAACACAGCCAACCAACTCGCATCTTAAAGTGGCAAAGAGAAGAATAAGAATAATTTGAATATAAATTTGAATCTTAACAATGAGAACATTAGCTACAAAGATATGGAATAGTACCTCAAGGATGAACTTGAGGCTCAAAGACTTATCAATAAGTACCAAATCATATTTTATGTGGTCTATTATAGCATTTTTAAAGAAGATATTTTGAATGCTGAAGTAAATGAAGAAGGAAGAGAGTGAGCTATTCCATCGAAGGTGTCAGAAGATAGTGGGCTTAATTAAGAAAGAGCAGCATCGCGCTATCAGAGAAGTTAAAGATGAGTGGGCCACTTCTTCAAGTTTAAACTCTTATTGCCTTTTATTTATACAATCATATTAATATAATGTCCTTTGAGTTAGGGACTATCTGCCAAGAAAATATCGCCTCTCAAAAGTTTTGAAAAGATTTCAAATCAAATATTACAAAACTAGTCATAATCTATTGACAAAAGCCATGATAAAGAAAATGTAGTGATAAGTAGCAGCAGTTGCTCTGTTTCTCCTGGCTCTCCATCGCCATTCGCCCGCATTAATAACAGACTTTCTGCTTCAAAATTTAAAGAACAGTCTATAAAACGCAATCAGACGATCAATGAAGCACAAATTAAATAAAATTCACTCATTCAGCAAAAGCAATCAAGCGAGAAGTCATCTCCTTTACTCAAAATGAATGAAAGCTAATAAGAGATTTACTGTTTAAAAATATTTGTATTGTCGTATAAAAGAGGAGTTTAACATGGATGCTGCTGAGCCACTAAGACATCAGAGGACTGGTAATGAAAATCTGTAAAAGCAAATCATCTATTATTTAACAAATTTATTTTAGCAAGAAAGTTATTTTAACGTTCCAGAGAAAGCTGGAAAATTATTAACATAAAGAAAGAAAAGTGAATCTACTATTCTCAAGATTAAACTAATAGGTATGATGAATGAACTACCTGAATAGGATGAAGGCTAAATTGGAGAGATGAACAAATATTCAGAGGTCCAAACAAATCTCAATGTTTAAAGGCATTGCAGATAAAATAGCAAAGGCTCAGTAACTCCTCAAAAATGAAGTTGATGCAGAGATAGAGGATTAGAAAAAATTCATTCTTTTAAATAAGAATGAAAGCAAACGAAGATAAATATAGGCAATGAAGTTATCTTAGATATAATCGTAGTAGGAAAAAGTTTATTTAATGTAGCTGACTGACAGTTTTATTTCATAAATGTAAATTGTTATCTATCTTTGAAGAGTTGATTCTTTTAAGATTTGAAACTTGACTATAATAAATTAATTGCATTTGAATTTAAAATGAAACGAGATTAGTAAGTTGTTCACAATTCTCTCTTAAACTTGGTCGATTAAGAAGAGCAAGTTCATTCATCACTTTGCAAATCCTATTGCTCTCCTTAAAGATTTTAACCTAATTATAGCGATTTTCTGTTTAAGCTTGTCTTGATCGGTGACACCTGTGTGGGTAAATCTTCTCTACTAGTTAGATTCGCTGTAAGTTTTCTGACTGTATAAATATATCTCCTGTCAAAGAAAGGAGAAAACGTGACTGGGAATTTTTTGTGTTAATTATTGTGAATAGGATGATTGCTTCTCAGAGAACTACATCACCACTATTGGAGTTGATTTTGTAAGTAAAGAGAAAATACGATTTGCAAGGTGATGAAAATATCCCTTATATAAGCGAAGTTAATTATCGTATAAGAGAAGCTCAAGTTTTTCCTAACAGTTTTATTAGAGATTCAGAACTCTGCAGATTAACAAGAGCACCATAAAGCTCCAAATCGTAAGCTTTAAATGCCTCTTCATGTTCTTAAAGTGGGACACTGCTGGATAAGAGAGATATAGAACAATCACAAATGCTTACTACAAGGGAGCAGATGGAATCATTATAGTCTTCGACCTCACTAACAAGGTAACTATCCTACTTATTCTGGTTATCCTCTCTTTCAGGAGTCTTTCTTAAATGTGGTGGGATGGATGAAGGAAGTGGAAAAGCACTCCAGTGAAGACGTCACAGTTATGGTGCTTGCAAACAAGTCAGACTGCGCAGCTGAAGAGGTGGAAGTTTCAGATGCTGATATCAAGAAGTTTGAGGAGGAAAATAAGTTGAAGGTGATGAAGGTCAGTGCCAAAACTGGTCTTAACGTGGATGAATCTTTCCTTGAAATCACCAAGAAGCTAATTGTCAAGAAGAACAATGCTTCTTAGGACGAGAAAAAGAAAACTATGGGACTCAAGAAGCTCAAGGAGGCTATAGATAGTAGCAGTGAAAACAGATCTGCATCATCAACTTGCTGCTCTTCTTGAAGCACTATAGGTGAGAATTTATTGAAATTTAGATTTCTAAAAAAATGGTTGTAGATGATTCCTAGGATCGGCAATTTGTTTCTACCTTAATCGAAATCCTATAATGAATTAATAAGTAATAGGTATATGAATTAATCTTTTATGCTTTCATTCGCAGCATAATTACCAATACAATTTAATTAGAATATCTCCTTTTAAAATACTAGAGTTTGTGCCACTGAAATCTAAAATCATAATAGTTCTTAATGCTTATACGAATATTTATAAGCTATCTTAAAATTCATCGAACTATTTCAGATTAATTCCATTTTAAAATGCTTTTAACATTGATGTCAAACTATCTATAACCTATAATAAGGTTGCCTGGATGAACTGAGTGTGACTCTTTCTTAATAAAATGAAGCCGAAAGTGAGAAGTCACTAATTATGGCTTCACTAGATTTAACTCTTTATAAGAACTGATTATAAGCAAGTATTAACTTCTTCATATCATTTAAATTCATCTATGGTGGTAATGTTGTAAATTGTTTGAAATGGGAGGAAGTTATAATAAAGTTAAATTTTGAATATGAATTCGTACTACGAGGCAGCTGATAAGTTGAGAGCTGACATTCAACTAAACAGATTAGACATGATTGAAAGGGATAAAAAGAGTGAGGATTTGGAGGAGCAACTAATTCAATACAAGAAGGATGTCATGAGTCTCTCACTATACAGTAAGTTTACACTACTTCAACAATTAAAGCATTCTAAAGTTGTGTTCTAAATTCATCTATAGTTAATCAGTTGCATGTGCAGCTTGATCGCTATGTGCTTATAAATCCAGCTGCTCACACATATTTAGGAGATGAGGATTGTTATAATATTTAGCAGCTAAACAAGAATGCGACACTTTCAGAGCCAGAAAAAGAACAAATAGTGGAGATGGCTCACCTAATGAGCAATTCAACGCTAATCAAGTCTTACGAGAGTATTATGGCACAGTATGAGCAAGATTTTCATCGCAAAAATGCTCTTGTTAAGGACATGGAAAAGGAACTAACTCAAATTCAGTTTGAAAATTAGACTCTTGCCTCCTAACTTTACAATATCAAAGTCAATCTGCAATCTTCGAATCCAGCTGCTGGCCCCCAAGGAGTTTTTTAAACTTATTTAATTTGTAATAAATTGAGGAGATGTTCCTTTAATGGGATCTGGAGGAGGTTTGTTTAGAGAAAGCGCAGGAGGTCTAGGGTAGAGACGAGAAAGAAAGACTTGTTGAATTGCTCAAAAGAAACCACGATATAGTGCTTGAAAAATATGAAATGCAAAAGTCAAGAAACGATAATGATAATCAGAGAATGATTAGCTGGCTAACAAAGCATATAAGTTAGAGAGAGCTAGTGAAGATCTTCAGAATGAAAGGCGCATCCTAGAAACTAAAGTTAGAAATCTAGAGGCAAATTTGCGTACTCAAACAGACGAGAGTAGATAACTTCGACTATAATCTCAGCAGTTAGAGACCAAGCTAAAGCTCCTAAGTGAGGAGGCTGATATACTTTAGAAATCACTAGAAGAAGTATCTCACAAAAAGCAAGCTGAAGTTATGATATTGCAGGACATCAATCAACTTATTCTGATTGACAAGGATTAAAAACAGAGAATTTACTTCCTTGAGAAAGAGACGAGCGAGGTCAAATAAAATAATAGCATTAATCATCATCAGTACCTTCGCTAAATCGCCCGCTTAGAAGAGAGACTTGGGGCATTTCATTATTAAAGTTTAATTCAGAAAACCTTCGAAATGAACTGGATAAATTGCAAGACTAAGTGAGATAACTAAAGGACGAGGCCTCTTAGAGATACGAGCAATATGCCAAGTAGTTAAATCTTTCAGAGAACGCAAATGATGACAAGTTTCGATAATATGCTAGAGACAATGAAAGACTGAAGGAATATAATTTCTATGTAAGCATTTAGTAAGAGAGTAGCAACAGTAAAGCCAGATAAGTTTCCATGAGATGCAGATCATTTAATCTTGCTAATTTAGAGACTATGAACGCTATTTCGAGGAAAACAAGCGCTTGAGAGAACTCCTAAATACTACGAGAGAAGGGGAAAGAGAATTCCTATCTAGAAGTTAAGAGAAACGAGTTATAATCCACATATGTAAATGATAAGTGCAATCTGAAGATAGCTTAGTTAGAGAACTAACTATTGGAGATAATTATAATAGATTCCATGAGGAAAAAGGCTATGAAATCATTATCTATATTTGAGACAACGAATTATTTGTTCAAAAGGTTCTTCGAGGTTTGAAGACTGAGAACAAGCATCTGCATGACAAGTAAGTATTATCTTGGGTTTTAACTAATTTAGGACACTTGAACTTAAAGCTAGTCTGAGAGTGGAGAAGGAAAACAATGACGAGAATCTATATGAGAAAATGAAGATATCTTTATTCATCCAAATCTAGAGAAAGAGAGAAGGAAAGAAGCAGATAATGAAACTATTGAATCTCTAATATTTTGTTAATTTCTTTTATAGCAATATCCTTAAGAGATATAAATTGATGTTTTTGAGAGTTTTCATTGCCACCTGAATACCTTAGTCTCCTCCTCCCTCTTTTTCAGCTTGCAGCTCCATAAATATCAATGAAGCGAAGAATGCTTGATACTTTTTGATTTCATGCAAAGCTAATATCATTCCTTTGAGAAGTTCATTGAGTTCATCAGCCTTTTCTTAGAAAAAGATATTGTCTCCCTAAAAATTAATTAGCATAAATTATTGTAAAGATAATCAGACTTACATATTCTTTGAGTATTGGATAGGCCTTCATTATCTATAATTAATAGGAAGCTCAGTCTCCAAGAAATGACGTAGATTTTCAACTGAGGTAAATTTAGAACACTCCTGATTGTACAGATCCTCACTAAAGTTTATTAATTGTAAATCTCCCTGTCGTCTTCCTGCTCTGCGTTCTCCTAACTCTAAGATATTGAATTATGCTTGAAAATGAGTGTTGGCAAATGTATTTTCGGGTTCTACATCGACTAATGAAGCATAATATTTCTCTCTTCACCTTCTCCCTCAATTAATTCCTTTGAAGGAGTATCAAGTCCATCTTTAACTAATTGCAGCATTTCTTCATACATTTGGTAAATCTCAAACTCTTTTTACTATTCTCTATCGTCCACTACAGGTGTAAACTACTATAACCGTATTTGCATAAGTTTAAACTGATCCAAAGTCAATAAATCCCTTATCTCTTTTCTGAGCTTCAATAAACTTTCGTTTTGCCTCCTCCCATTTATAATTTTAAGTTCTTCTTCTCTGCATGATTTTCACTCTCTTGTCTGTTAGTTGCTGGTCCCTTTGTAAAGTAATAATTCAAATTGCTGAAATAAATTTATCTCATTTAAATTTACTAGGTTACTTGGAGAGCGCAGGTTATTGCTTGACTTCAGGTGGAGCTCTAGTTGCAGATTTTGGAGGGTTCGCCAATCTTTGTTTAGGCAGTTCAAAATTGCTCATAATTGCTTGTTGCTACTTAACTGGCTATTACTAGACAGAAGGGAGAGGAGCAGGTGGCTTGTTGATTGGCAGGAATATTCTGATCTTTTGCCAGTATCTTCTTAATAAATATTTAATGCTTAAACAAAACAATATTTAAGCTCACACATCTCTTGACGAGTTTCAACAGCATCTACACTCTGTATTCATTGTAAATAAAGAAACGATGGACTTGAGAAGACTGCCCTTGAAAAGGAAAGACTCTACAATGATATCAAGATAGAGAATGATTATATATATCTACTTTTCTCAAATTTATTAAAGCTGAATAGGAAATACTAACCAAGGAACTCAATCAATTCCTTGTTACTTTATACTATGATAATTATAATCATTATGAGGTCAAGGACTAGATCAGACTTATTTCACAGGAGTTAGATGCAAGAACCAGGGAAAACGATCATTTGGTTTCACTTTTAGAGGACTAAGAACAAAAGATCGCTCTCTATGAGTAAAAGGAGAAATCTATACAACACCTAGCTACTGAGAGCAAGAAACGCATAGAAGAGTCTAATTAGGAAAGAGATCGTGTCCTTCTAAAAGAGCAATAGTACCTTCTTTTCATCATATCTAGAAGAGAGATTGAAAAGTGAGGGTCAGGAAAGACAAGAGAGACAAGAAAAGATGCTCGAGAGTTTGAGGCAAAAACAGAAGAGCATCCTAGAACAGAAGGAAGATGAGATTTCAGATCTTAGACTTAAGCTGTCTGACTCTAAAGAATCATCAGATAGGTTTAGACAGGAGAAAGAAAGCCTTCGAATAAGCTAATTATAGAAAATTGAAGGAAGAGAATGAGACTGTGAAGAAGTAGCAACTACAACATTAAGTTTAATACATTACATAGGATAGGAATTTCGGTTTCTTAACTAGTACTGAATAAGTGCTGAGTTTTGAAATTGATTATTATATTTATTCCTCAAATTTTACTTTACTTTGAATACAAAGACGATAAATAGATCAAGCTCGATAGCTATATGAGAGACTACTAAGATTAATAAGCAATTATATAGATAAGAGACTTAAGAATCTTTACCATGATAGAATAAATGAGCTTAATGATGAGTGCTATATATTTTTTAATACTGATAAAATAATATAATAATTGGAGGCCAAAGAAAAACATAGATTCATATAATTGTATTACCTAATATGATGAAATCATGATGATGCAGGAGAAAATTACAGAGAAACTCAAAAATGAGCACAGACTAACTGTAGATCAGTACGAAAAGGTGATTTTAAGGAAAAAAATTCTGAATTGAAATGAAGAAAAGCACAAAAAAATCTTCATCCAAATCTATAACATTCATTAAATGCAATACTTTAAAATGCATTAAATGCTACATAAAATAATTAAGGATCACTAAAGCATAATCGTAATCATTTGCTCAAAAGAACCTGCCGAATGTAGCAGTTGTATTGATGTTATAAAATAAAATAACTTGAATAGCCTTGATTTCAGGAGGTGACACTATTCCTTTGAAAGATAATGATGCTATCATACCTGAATAAAACATTATCTTTTCTTCTCCAAGCTCAGTTCTTACTTTTATTTGTAAAATATATAAGGAATCCTCGCCACCAGCGCCTTAAGCAAATGTAAAGTCCTTGCTGATCTTATTATTGTTATTTCCAACTGCAGAAACAATTTCACTCTATTCACTATTGGATATGCTGACTTCAGTTGACTCATCATCAAAATCATCCCTGTCTTTCAAAAATTCTAACTCTAGTTATCGATTCTGCTCTATTCTTTTTGAACATGAGTGTTTTATAACCCCATTACAATTTCTGATTCTACCTCCTCTTGAACAGTTGACAGAGTGTCCTCAAATCTCTATTTGAGATTCCTCTTATTGGGACTGAGATTGCCAAACTTCTTCATTCCAGCTTTCTTATCCTCTTCTACTCTTTAATTTAACAGTTCATTAGTTTAAGTCTCCTTCACAAAATCCTCATCTCTATCATCATTAAACCCTTCATCGTCGTCTGAGTCAAGATCCTTCCTCTCTTCACCTCCCTTAAGAATTATTGCTACAGGTGGCGGATAGTACGCGTCGTCTTATTAATCGACCTCATCAAGGATATTTTGCTCGTATGCCAACTGCTGACCTTTCTCTTCCTCTTCTTGGTATGTGTACACCGGAGCTTATTCCTTAGAATCACTCATAAATAATTGTATATTTATACTCTAAGCAACATTATATTTCCCCCAAGCCTTATTGTTGTCAAGTTTCTAGTCTCTCTTTGGTTGAGGGGAATGAGCAGAAACTTTCTTAGGGACCACTGAATCTTCGACAGCCAAATCTGAAGGGCTTTTATTCCAGTTTGCTCTTGTTCTAGGAGCAGCCATTGGTTTCTAATTAGATTTCGTAGGCTAATTACTCAAAGAGATATCACTTTCATTAACTGATCTATTATAATACTTTTGAAATACGATAGTTGAAGCCTCATCCTTCAGTTTCTAATCACTGTTCTTCTTCTCAAAATATCGAGAGAAAATATTGCCATAATGGTTTTTATCATTTCTCGAAAATTATTTTTCAAAAAATTAAAGAAGCTGAATCAAAGCTTTTGCAGTATCTTCTTTTCAATGTCAAGAATTTTATTTTATGCTTGATAAGCAAGCTGCTTAATGAACTCTACATCATTAGATCCTCCCTTCTAAACTTCTCTCTTCTAAGCCTATTAATCTCTCTATCTTTGCAAGGCAGCATTTGCTGCTTCTTATCTTGCCCTCTCTTTCTATTTCTACTCCTCCATTTCTCGTTGACGTTTCTCCTACTTTTCCCTCTCCTCTTTTAGCTGAAGTTCTTTCCTTTTCAATATTTCCTCTTACTGTCTGCGCTTTATTGCTTCATCTTACTTAATTTTATCTAACTCTTCTCTACGCTTCTACTGCGCTTCTTGGATCTTTTTGCTGTGCTCTTCTTAGATTTTCTGCCTTTAAGCTATTTCCTCTTACTGCTTTGCTAATCTTACAGCCGCCTATTTCTTTTGCTCTATCTCAGTCTAAACCTTATCTTCTCTTCTCGCCTTTTCTCTCTGCTCTTGAATAAGTCTATCTTTTTCTCTTTGAGCTTTAGCTTCATCAAGTCTTTTGAGCTCTGCCTCTCTTTCCTTCAGCTTTTGATCTATCAGTCGCATTCGTTCAAGCCTTGCCTTCTCTTCCTCCTGTGCTTTGCGATCAGGGCCAAGAACATTATTCTTATTAGCAGGCTGACCTCCAGCGGAAGGTGGTTGATATCTCTATTCTGAAACAAGTGGAGCTGGGGGCTTACCTTAACCTCCTGTTATCGGTCTAGACTGAGGCTAAGCCTGTTATTGCTATTGATAATGATAATTTGGCTTATTTTAAGGCTAATATCCTACTGCACCTGCGCCATACTAAGGTGGATTCTGTTTTTAAGGCACCCCTGCACCGCCTGCTCCTCCTCCAAATACAGCTTGCATACCAGGTGAAACTTGATTACGATTAGGCAACCTAGAAGATTATGGCTGCTACTATTACTAGACTTAAGGCCGCACATTGTTTATCGGAGCTGGGTTATATCTCGGAACAGCTTGCTACACCGGAGCGGCCTTCCCTTGAACTTAAGCAATAATGTTTGCAAATGGTGTTGGGTTATTTGGCTTAGCTTGAATCTGGTTTCCAGCAGCTTAAAGTACATTATTAGACTTCTGCTGGTTTATCTATTGTTGGAGGTTTTAAAGTTGCTTTATCTGCTCCTTTTTAGGGTCGAATACATTCTACTTGTGTAGGATAGTATGACTGAACTCTGAGTGATATATCGTCTCTGTGAGGAAAGACTTAATTCTGTTTTGAATTATTGACTTTGCAAGGATCTAGTTCACATCAGGTCTTAATCTCTCATTGGTATTAATCAAAGAGCCAACTAAATTCTTCATTTCTGTGCTGAAACCTCCAGGCAAAGGATTGTAAGCACCTCTCACAATTTTCATTGCGAGGAAATGCAAACTTGGGGCATCAAAAGGCGGTTTCTGAGCAACCATTTCGTAAAGTACAACTCCAAGAGACCAAATATCGCTTTTGAAATTATATGGCTTTGACTGCACAATCTCAGGAGACAGATAATAGGGAGTGCCAACAACTGTTCTTGCATTCTAGATCGTATTCTGGAGCACTTTTGCAATTCCGAAATCTCCAATCTTTACGAATTCCCTGCTTCGTCAAGAAGATATTTTGCCCCTTCAAGTCTCTGTGTAAGATTTTACGGTCGTGAATATGCTTCAAGCCAAGACAAATCTGTGTGAACCATTCAAGTATCTATGACTCAGAGAACATTCTCCCTTTCTACTCTTTAACTCTTGCTTACAAATCACCACCTATAGTAGAATAATGGCATCTCTTAAAGTTAGGCGTAATAGAGTAAACAATAGGTGTGCTTGAAGCAAATCTTTAATTTGAGTTACTTACCATCTGCGAAGTCCATAACTATACACAACTTTCCCTTCTTAGTTTTGAAAACCTCTATGAACTTGACTATATTTGGATGCGACAGGGCTTCTAGAATCTTAGATTCTTGGAGTGTTTCTCGTTTTTCTTGTTCACTCATCCTACCGATATCGATTTGCTTCATCACACATTTCAACTATAACGCTATTATTCAAATTTACCCAGATTTACTCATGGTGAAAATTTTTGAAAAGTAGGATTGCTTTAGATTAAAAGATGAAGAATAGATTTTAGCAATCTAGTCGCTACTCTAGATTAGTTCTTACCTTATCTGAGGCTCTTTCGACTAAATAGGCTTTTCCGAATGAGCCCTCTCCAAGTAACTTGACTTTGTTATAGTTTTCAAATTCCTGCCTCTCCTTGATTTACTACATTTACTTATAACTTACCAACTTTGATTTATTTTTAGCATGAAAATTTATACATCTGGCACGTAATGACTATAAAAAGTGTAATAAGAATTTGGAGATAAAGCAGAAGGGTATAGTATTATAATTTTATTTTAAATAGTTTACAAAGAGTCAATACCAATAATCTAGTCTAATAAATCATTGATATTTATTTTATGAAGATCATTATTGTGAGCTTAGATTTATGAGTAAGTAGAATAAGCAAGATCTTGCAGAAATTTTATAAATGAAGCGAACTCTTTTGCAGAATCTCATTTTTAAAGCCATAAAGTGATCTCCTAATCCTCATTCCTTTGAAAGCAATTCTTTAATGAGTTCTTTAAATTAGGCACCCAAGTATCGCAATAAATGCAGTAAAGACTGAGAGCAATGAGCAAGCAACAGCTGATTGAGCTGCTTAAGGCAAAGGGGCAAGAAGAAAAATAAGCTCAGATGAGATATGCATATGATCTCACTAAGGATGCTGAAGACTTGGAAGGCATGCCAGATAGCCTTAGACAAAGGATCACTGCTAAGAATAGGAAAATTGAATAGGTAAGTCAATCAAATGTCTCTTAGAAAAAGCAACTTAGATTTGAGTACTGCATCACATCATCATTTTAAGAGTGGAAACCTAAATAATGTTAAACTTAATGCAAATTTGCTAATAACTTAGCTCTAGCACTTCAGTTGCCATTTCAAATTATATTCTAATAATATCTATAGCTTGACGCCCAAAGAAGAAACTTTGAAAAAGAGGTTCAGGGCTTAGATGTTGCCATAGCAGCTTTGAAAGAGAAAATAAAGAAGAGAGAAGATTAAAAGAACACTGCTGAGGGAAATGTCAAGAGACAGAAAGACGAGTTGAAGCGCATTTAAAAGGAAATCACTCCTAAGCTTACCAAGCAGCTTTTCAAATTGCTTGAGAAAAGATCTCCTGAGAAGATCTGCCGCATGATGGAGGCATTTATTGGGCTCATCCGCAACTCCGAGGGTTGCAATAATAAAGATGTTGAGCTTTACCTAGAAAAGCATGAGAGTCTCAACTTCAAGATGCAGAGAGTTAGAGCTGAGGATATCAGAGAGGGTGTCATCAACAAGCACTTTAACACTATCAAAGCAGTGCAAAAGAGTTTCATCGATGCAACTGACCCTGATTTCGCAGAGTGCTCTCCCTACTCGGCTTTTATCGCTTGGGCTTCTCAATTTGTCGTACTTTGCAAGGATCAGCAATACCTATTATTCTCAAAGTATTTAACTTGATTACCTGTAGAGATGTCTTGGTGGACTTGGCACTCTCAATCGTGACTTCGATTCTAAGAAACTTAAGAGAGAGACTGTGCAATCCATCTTAGACAACTTCAACAAAGACGGGTATATCCAGTTCTTGCAAAATGAGGTCAGTGAGGAAGAGCAGCGAATTGATGACTACAAGCATACTCAGAAAGATCTAAAATACAAAGCTGCAGAGAACCAAGATACCCTTGTGAACTTTGAAAAGATGTTCTTCCAATCTCTTGAGAACGTTGTCATCAATAAGAAGCAGCAACTCAGAAAATGAAAGCAGAAATTAATAAGAAAGATTATTATAAGTAGTTCTGGTCTGTTGTTTAGAAGAAAAATCATAAATGCCATAAATTTTCAAAATAGAGAATAGTCTAAACTGATAACTTAAGATTAAATTAAATTTTCTTTTCTTATTCTCTAAGTTAATAAGATTTTCATTCCGCAACCATTTTTGAATATTTAAAGTATTCTACATTTCTTCACATTTCAGAGAACTCATCTTATAATTAACTTAATTAAGAAAACTAGAAGTTCTCTTTCATTTCTCATTTGATCATTTTAATTTCCTACTTTTCAAGCTTTTGATAAAATTCTCAGACTCTCTTGCTCATTTGAAATGCAAAATAACTAATTTCCTCCCCAAGCTCAACAGACTTTCATTCAACAACATGGCTTTTCTAATCCCTAATAGTTTTCACAGATCTTAAATCCTTAGAACCCTTATTAAATGTATCCACCTCATGCTTTGAACTCTGAACATTTGGGCAATGCCATGCCTTTTCAACCTCAACCTTAGATACCCTAATTTCATTACTTTGCTGCACAGCCTGGCTTCTATTCAGGAGTGTAGGGGCCTTAGTCTATGCCTATCTAAGATTTTCAAGCTCTTCAGTAAACTTAGTTGAACTTGCAAAATCTTCAAACTTTGATCAACTCGCAACCTCAACAACATGCAGCTTCAAATCATCAAAGTTAAAACTCTAACACTTCATCCTCTTCAAGTTCACAGGGCTCAAAAACTCTATGGATTGGGGATATTGAAACATGGATGAATGAAGACAATGTGAAATCAATGTTTCAAGGGATTGCGGATGTGGTGAGTGTCAAGCTCATAAAGAATCACAACAACTACAGATCTACTCCAAATGGTGCGGGCTTTGGCTTTGTTGAGTTTTAGTCCCACGACATCGCGAAAAGTATCTTCACTACTTTGAACGGCGCTCCTGTTCCGAATGCACAAGGGAAAATTTTCAAACTCAACTGGGCAACTCATGGAGGAAGTGTAAGCAACAATGCCACCACAGGGAGCTCTTATTAACCAAGAGGAGGAGACTCAAGTAACTTTAATGCAAGAGGTGGACATTTTGATTCAAAATCTCACTCTTAGAGAGGTAGCGGCTTTCATAATGAACGAGGTGGTTTTAGAGGTAATTAGAGAGAGGCTAGTCAAGGAAGGTCAGGTTGTGAGTTCTAGATCTATGTTGGAGATTTGGATCCGACTGTGAATGACCAAACCTTGATGAATATTTTCTAAAAGTACTATCCATCGGTCAATCAAGCTAAAGTTATTTATGATCCATTGACTAAGCAGTCTAAGGGTTATGGATTTGTGAAGTTTGCTGTCTATGATGAAGGTCACAAAGCTATGACAGAGATGCAGGGAAAGCGCTTGCTCTCCAAAAATATGAAAATCAAGCATGCTAATCACCAAAACCAACATCAACAGACTCCTCATCTCCATATTCAAAAACAGAATGAGAGATCAGACAAGTTTGAAAAACCTGATCAGAAACAGCCGTCCCAAGACTCTCACAAAACTGATTACAATTAAAAGAAACATGAGTATGCACCTCTTTTAAATGCTTCTTCTTTAGCAAGCTCAAACTAAATATACGATGCAGCTACTTCTGTGCCACAAACTCCCCAGGCACAACAGAATGAATTTTGCATTAATTAATCTGCTCCTTCGTTTGAAAACTTCAACAGCAATTTCACAGGAAATTTGTATCAGGTTAATCCTCACTTAAACTCTACTATTGGCAACTATCAGAACATTAATCCAATTGGCCAGATCTAAAGTTAATTTATATCTCCTAACATCCAGCTTACTAGCTAAACTCAAAATTAACTTTGGAGCTACGATCCTCTCATCTAGCCTCAAATAGCCGGGTTTTCTTCCTAAGCACCTATTTGTGGAAGCTATGCTAATTTTTCTCATAATTTTAGCTAACCTCCAATTATTTCTCATTAAACTCAGCAATTCAACTCTCAACATGGTTTGAGTTTGACGCAAGTCTAATGCCCTTAGGCTTTAGAACAGGCAAGTCAACAGAGCTTGACTATCTAAAATCAGACTATCACTCAAGATCTTCAACTTAAGTAGCCCACCTTAAAGACTCAGATATCATGTCCTGAGACTAATGGCTGTCAAAATACTTCCCTCTAATCATCTTCAAATCCTTCTGATTACAGTCATTCATCTGAATAAATTGCCTAGCCTCAATCTCAGCCAAACTAATACCACTTACTTTTCCTTCAATATATCAAAAGTGATACCGCTGAGAACATTAGCACTCAAATCAAAGCCCTTTAGCCTCAAGATTAAGAGACCTTCAGAAACATTTTGGTAGACCCTGACTTTCTTCATTTGCTGAAAAGTGAGAATGTCACTTTACCTGAAGGCTTAAAAGGCCTTCTTTCACAGGAAAAAGCGATTGAGAATGAGAGCCTGAGTCAAAGTTTATCCTCGACGAGGAATGATGAATCCAAGAATGAAAATGAGCAAGTTTGCGATAATTCCTCTGATGCCAAACTAACTCTAGCTACGAATCCTCAATCATTTTTCTCTGGGCAACAAAAGCAGACTGATTCTTTGTGTACTACAGCTGATGAAAGCAGTCTTTCCAATCAAAATTTCAGCCAGAATAGAGAAAAGGACTCTATTGTGCAGGTTCAGACTTAACAAGATGGGCAGCAAGAAAAAGAGGACATCTTTTTGTAAAGACTTTCTTAGGAGGATGTGAAATCTTTGAATGACAATTATTCTTAGAAACATTTGAGTTAGAATGCCGCTTCTTCTTTCATTGATAGCTAGCTTTTGATTTGAATTATTTGAACCTTTGAGAAGAATTTGGGATTAATGATAGATAGTCCATCATACTTTTTCAATGAAGCATTTTGTGAGAACATCAAATTTATTTAAAGTATTATTTTTTTGAAAAAGGCTTAATTTTTATTATAATTTAGCATTTAATTTCTATTTTTTGTTTACGAATGGAAGAATATGCTGATTTATTTATTGCTTTAAAAATAATTTTCTAAGTTAGCTCACTCACTCACTCATTTTAGAATGAGGTGGTTCATGTGTACAAATCCCCTACTATCACCTAAACAAACTAGAACTACAGTATCTTTGATACGAGTACCCATTGTGTCTACAATTTTGGTGCCGTTATAATTGCTCTAGGCACTAGCTGCACCTTCTCTGCCTCCTAGTGCGCTTACATTCATATTGCTGCCATGTCCCAATAAAAATTGCTAAACTAAAACTGAAAATATTTCTATAACTCTTAATCTTCCAAAGTATAACTACTTGAGTTGTTCTATTTACCCAAGAGAGGTTACCCTTCATCATCCATTCCTACTCCTAATTAGTTCTTAGAGCCACTGAGTAAGTTATTATCATCACCTACTAGATTGGCATTGTTTTAGTTCAAATTTTTGGAAAGCATCCTCTTAGCAGCACCTGAAGGGCCTGAGGGGTTTTAGCTAGGTGTGAAACTTTGGCCTGCTGATAAAAGAGCTCTTAAAAAATAAGTAAGTGAAAAAATTTAAATGAAGAGCGGTGACCTTTGCTGAAGTGAAATAGTAGCGAACATTGTAAGAGTATTTATTGTCATGCTTCTTCTTCTTTGGCTTCTTGCGAGCATTCACCAAGTAAGAGCAAAGCCTTTTCACTTATTCTTTTCCTACCAGATAAAGTACACAGGCAGTTTTAATTTATAAAAATATGCTAAAAAAAAGTAACTTCAAGGCAGTTCTAGTTACAACAACTAAGTAACTTGCGTTCTCAGTTTTTATACCATTCAAGAATATGATCTACTCATCATTCAAGTTTATTTTAGCTTATTTATATGATATTCTTGATAATAAATGATTGTAGGATATAAAGGAATAGAGGACTCTGTTTTCTTTGATAGAGTAGACATTTATTTCATTTGTATTTAGAGCTATATATGCCATGTCTTGCTGAACTACATCACAGCATACCACATGCATATTCTTAAGCTGTTTCTTGTCTTTATTGAGCTCTATTTCGTGAGCCTGCGAGATATTTCCAGTAACGTAGTTCCATTATTTCAGTTCAAAGGACTGACCAATCGTCATTACTTGCTCCTCTTCACCCCCTCCAAGTCCACCTATCGGAAGTCCTCCTGCTGAAGTTGGACTAACTTAAGCGATATAGACTATAGCTGAGTTATGCTCATTCATGTTTTTAATGCACTCATCGTACTCCAAGTCCCACACTTTTATGTTGCTCTCACTTATCGTTATGAGAATATCTTTATTAGGAATCGTGTAAATTTAAGTCACTCGGTCTATAAATGATCAAATGCAAATATAAAACTTACTCCAGTGACCTTCATAAACGACACAAAGTTTTCCCTTTGCAATGTCTATTAGATATACATTCATATCTTTAGAACCTAAGAAGAGCATGTTCTCATCTTTACCCAGTTTCATGGCTGTGATGTTTTCTCCAGTGAAAGAACTCAAATCATACTTCTTTGTGAAAACTCCATTATCTCTTCTCCAAATGCGCAAGTCCCTGTCTTGAGAGCAAGATATGATGCTATTAGTTTCTAAGCGCTCTGTGACTTCGATGCAAACCACAGGATCGTACCCTAAATTTATTTTAAATCTTAAAATCCTTACTTCTGTTGCAAGGAACTAAGTTTTCCTTATTTTGGTCAAGGTTTTTCAGGAAATTGAAAAGCACTGTATATCCAGCTTTGTCACTAACAAATATTTTGCTACCTTCCTTATTCTTATCACAGCAGATTAATTTCATTTAATTTAATTTATTAGGAATTAAGAACCCCTAACGGGCATATAATACTTAATCGATTTAAAGTAATTCACAGGCGTAACTCCTTGATCAGTTGTGCCACGTCACCATGAAAGCCCATCTTCAGTTAGTTAGTGATGACGCACTACCTCCCTTTATAGAGATGGAGGAGGATCTCTACGTGGTCTTGCCAATCTAGCTCTACTGATGTCGACCTGAAATCAGCGGGTTTTCCCAAAGGTCACCGCAAAAACCCAACGTCCAATGCTGATCAGGCGCGGAAAGGGAAAAAATAGCAACCGGTATTTACCACAGCAGATTAAATCTCTTTCGAAGAAGTAGTCCCAAGAATCTGTACGTTTGAAGCTGGAAGCTGAATAGAACTCTATCTTCTACCTCTCAAGTGTAAAGAGGAAAAATTCCTTTGACTTAATTAGTATCAAGTCTATGTAATCTTCATTTTTAATGTTAAAGATACTTCCACCTTTGCCCTCTTCCAGTGTAGAATTATTCATTATCGAGATAGTTCCTTCTTTAGTAAAGCAGAGAAACTCTGTATTTGAAACGTTGATGAGCTAGATTATTTCCTCATTAGAGGATTTCAAGGATACTTGTCGAAGCTAATTCAGATTCAAATCGTATAAGGCTACAGTTCCATTTTCGAGTCCGATTGCTAGTTTTAGTTTATGATGTTCCTCAAGAGTCTTCAATAATTTCATAGCAGTCACTGGTGACTCCAGTTGTAGCTAGCCTTCTAGCCTTTTATCTTTGAAATTGTAAACTAAACAAAATAATTTGAGTATATTTAAAGGCATTTAGGAATTTATTTGATAAGTCTTAGATCAGATCCATAAGAAAAGACGAATTCTTTCATGATTTGCATGAGAGTAGTAGCATATGAATGAGCTTCAAACTCGCTTATAATTTTTTCAGTTTCCATGTTCCATATGCGAATCTTTGGATCAATACCTGAAGTTATGATGTACTTGTCATCAATGATCTTTATGTTATCCACGATGGCAAATTTATTGGCAAAAACTTTAAGAACGCAATAATCTATCAAGCTATATACGAGTAAAAGCCCATTTGATAAAGTCATCAACACTCTTTTCTTATCTAGAAAGAACTTTATTCTAAGTACTGTACATCTTGGTAGTTTAATAATTTAGTCGATACGAGGATTTTCTCTAAGTGCATGATGGAAATTTTTGAAATAGCAGATATTTTCACTTGTGATATCAAAACGTAGGTCTGTTAAAAATTCGCTCAAGGACTCTCCTAAAATTCTACCTCTTAGCTATTCTTAAAAAAATTAAGCCTTTAACATTTAACAGGTTTCATAGTTTAGGTACAAAAGTCAAGAAAGTTTAGAGGCTCATTTTTAATTGTTTACTCTATGAGGTATAAGATGTTGGTAAATTAAACCAACTAATTTTTCTCTTCTCTATCAATATAGATGCTATCAATCATTTCTGCTAGCTTGCTTCTAAACCGACCATAGCTGCGGTGGTAAAGTATTTGCTTGTAAATATTTTTAACGCAGAATAAATTCTCTAGAGGAGCGAAAACTTTGGCACATGCAGAAGTCTTAGATAGATGTCTATAGACGTAAATTCTGAAATAGGAATCTAAATCTTCGAATTCACTTTCTACCTCTCCACTTTCGAAAGTTTAAAGATGGTATTTGTACACTAGCTCGTGGAAATTACTTCTGTCCAATTTTATTTGAAAATTAGTCCACAGGACTTCCTTTAGCAACTACTTTCGCTTTTTAAGATAAAATTTGAACAAGAATAAATCTTATAAGCTTTAAACAGAGGATGGTTTTATTATTTTCGAGTAATTCATCTGAGCTTGCTCTGGCATTAATCTTTTGGACTTGGGAATTTGTAAGAAAGAGGATATCTCCTTTTGCAATGACTTTAAGAATCCTTCTAAACTCTGCCTCAGCTGACTAATGCTGCTCATATTCTGTCTTGTTATGCATATGAATGCGAACAAAAGTCTCCAAATGAATCGGCCCATGAAGTGAAGACAAGCTGTTAAAAACGTATGGCTTAAATCTATCTAATTAAAACTGTTGAGAATTAAAGTTGAAACTTCTTAATTCATAGAGAAGGCTTAAGTTAGTGTTGACTTGAAGAGTTAATCTTCAGACTAAAAGCTCATGAGATAGTCTTTAACTTGCTAATTATCTTTTGGATTTATCCCACCTCGATATATGCCATGGATCATTTCTATACACCTTCTATAGCTTAACTGTATTCATACAAAATAAAGAGCATTGTATATCAAATTAACTCCGCTCTCTAAAGGCAAAGTTCTACGTTTGATTTAAGAGTTGCTACTTGAATAGAAGCTTAGTTATTTTCAGTTGAGTTAATTTTTGTCTCTTCAGTTGCTCCATCTTCCATTCTAACAGATGTTCTTCTAGCATCTTCATCCTTACTTCCATTTTAATTTTAGTTTGCTCCTGCTTGTCCTTGAGCAAAACTTAAAGCAAAGTCCATGTCTATTAAAAATTGAGTTCACAATATTTAATGTAACTCCTTCCTTCATTAAGGAATACTTCACTGTCATTGACTTTGACGATAGTTTCAGTGCTCAATATCTTAAGTATCTTCTGGAAATGCTCTTCTCCTCCCTTTTTTCTCTGAGAATTGCTTGATAGAGGTATAGGTCCTTAATTTAGTCCCGCTCCTGGACTACCATTAATTAAATTAAAGATAGATTATGGTAAAACATTCACTATTACACTAGATCTATCAACTGTAACAATGAGTTTTATAAAGTTCGGAAAGTATAAAGAGCAACAACGGAGCAGATAGACTACGCTTTCAAGTTTGTTGTACTCTAGTAAATTTTCAAGCCCTGTGATAAATAGTCCAATCAATTTTTATCTTTATGCTTTATTTGCATAATAAATAAGGATTTAAATGTTGTAGTCTAACTTAATTTCTTTCAGAACTTTGAAAAATTTGACTAATACTTCGGGATAGTCTTTTTGTAAGTCTAGTCTTTCCTGGTCAAAAGTTTGAACCATCTCTTTTACAAACTTTAAAAGAGTTTAAAATTCTGAATAATATAGATAATCATTTTTTATAGTAATCAAAGACATTTGAGAGACTTACATTATGTTCTTAAAGTTTGATGAAATTTCTCAGAGAGGGAATTGTTCGCATGATAGAGAAAATGATATTCTTCGCAATATAGTAAGCATCATGAGTCATCTTATTTTCTCTCACGCAGTGATGAAGCATGCAGCACTTGTACTTCGTCCTCGTCTTAATATTTGCTTATAGAAACGACTCTACAATTAGTTTGGTATCTTATTCTGCTCCTACTAATACCATTATGTTTGGTGAGTTATCAATCTCAAAAGTAGGCGGCCTTCCACTTTGATCGCCATCTGAAGTTGATTGTTTATTTGAGGGGTTCTTAAGATCCCTCAAGGTACTACGAGTAAAAGTTTTAATAGATTTGTAAGCTTTCAAATGCGCAACTGACACATCTGAATGTTAGACTTTGCGAAGCCAATCGTCCATTTATTTCTTAGCATGCACATAGGTTTTCCTAAATACTTGATTAGAAAGGAATTAGTTATTCTGCCATCTGCGCTCATCTTTTTTACCAGAGGCAGAATCTACTCCCTCAGTAATTAGTTTCTCTATAGAGCTATAACTAAGGACACTTTTAAAGTAGAATTCTGCTTGGTAGGCAGCGGGCTTATCATTTTAAAATGCATTTACAAATGCCTTATTTTCCTTAAAGTGCTGTTTAAGTCGCATCATTAAGTTTAACAGCACTTTGGTAGCTAAAACATGATCGGTATCAAGCTATTGATGCATCAAGAAGACGCTATATCCCCAGCTTATACCCTATGAAGAAGTAATTACAAGATTTAAAATATTTTACCTCAAGAAAACGAATGGTCCCTAATATACATGCGTAGAGATATATTGTCTCTGTCTTTCTCGCATATTGTTATTTCAGTTACCCGTTTTCAAGGATATAGCCCAAGATTGTTCTGAACTCTGATATTTCAGATATCAGCACATAAGAATATCGATAGTACCATTGCTCCTTCTCTGAAAAAGTCTTCTAATTTAATTCGAGCATTTTTCCCTAAAAATAGGTCAATTAATCCACAGGTTTATATAAAATTAGAGATAATATATTCATCATAGGAATAAGATATGTTGAAGAATTACTCTTATGTCTAAGTAATCATATGAGGGTTAATTTAGAAGAAGGGAGTGCTGCTTCTAACTTACAAGATGATTTACTAGATCGAAACATAAGTTCAGAATATTTCCATTATCACCGAAAACCTGCATAAGCTCTTTTGCTACACTCAATAGATATGTGACTTCATCTTGTTTTCTTTCCAATCGAGTCGTGTTATTGATAATAAGATCTTCGAATTTCTCGAATTTAAATCTGTCCTCTTCACACAGCGCTTCCAGTACCTTTAAGAGTTGTTCAGTCATTTTCATTAGTGAGATAACAGAAATACAAATTCATAAATTGATTAAGATCTCGTTCTTCGGAGTAGCTGTGGATTTGATTGAACCTAAATCAATACGAATAATTCTTTGGCCCGTAGGATCATCTTCTTCGTGCCTGTTTACTGCTGATGCGCATCCCATTTCGCATTTAAATGCTTCATTCTCAACCTTTATTTAATTAATAAGATTGTTAGTAGAAGTATTTAAAGATTGCTAAAGTTTGTAGTGGAGTAAGGAAGTTGCGATTTGTGATTGTGTTAGTTGTTTAAATTAATAATCACTCAAAGCCATTAAATTTTAAATACTTTTCTTTCATTTTAGATAATTTACTGAGACAGAAAAAAAGCTATACATCATATTCAAATTATTAAACAAATGAATCTATTGGAAAATCTACACTCTTTCAAAGCATTCACTTGATTTTTGACATTAACTTAGTTTAAGTCTCTCTCTACTAGCTCCTTTTTAACCAGAGGTTTAACAACTATTTGCAGCTGTAGACTTAGTTAAAGTCTGTGTTTGCGAGAAAATCTAATTGCTTTGAAGGATATCTCCCAAGCCCTTTAAGTTTTGAGCAGTAAATAAATCATAAAATATATATTAATAAAAAACTTATAACTTCTTAAGGGAAAGAAGATATTATAGATAAATAAATGAGAATTTTACTTATTTATTTTCAGAATTAACACCCACTATAGGAAGGTTAAAATAATTTAAGCAGACTTGAAAGGCTTCTTGTCAAAGTTAATTTTTCTCTCTCAAAGTTTTTTCAAAACATGAGAAAGTTTTTCATTAGAAATACAAAATAAATGCTTTAATTATTATAATTCTTCTCGTTACTCATAATCATTAAAAATATTTCTGCAGTACTTGATGATAAAGAAAATGGTTAGGTGTCTCCTAAGTTTTATTATAGATGATTCTTCTTCTATTGAACAGAAGTTTGAATTGAAGAGGTGCTGCGATGCATAAGCTAGTTTGACTTAATACTCCTTTCAGTTAATGGTTCTCTGGAAGCAGTGCCAATTGCTGTGGATTGTTAAGATATTTCAAAAATCTCTCTTGATTTTCCTATTGACTCTTGCTTGATTTTATTAGAAGCAGGTGTATGTAGAGGTAAAGGTTTGGCAAATGAATTGCTCTTAGAATGACTTATTTTACTTGATATAAAAGAGCTCTTTTATTTTGGCTTTTGCTTTAAGCTTTGCTTACTTTTTGTATCTGAAGCACCATGTAAGGATAGCTTGCTCAAGTATTCAGCAACCTGAGACCTTATAGACTCATCTAGGCTCTTACTTTATTCTGCTCCTGCTTGTTCCTTTTTAGCAATCGGAGTTACTAAATTTTACCTAATGAGAATGAGGTCATTGGGATGAATAAATTTCCCTATTTTATCCTCCTATGTCAAATTGGCTTTAGGGTGCTCCCCTGTGAATTCCATGCAAGCATTAGTACCAGATTACAGCTTCGCTGTTTCTATCTATCTAGTTTGATCTCCAAAATACTAGCTTAAGCAACTATGACTCTTGCTCCCCTTTAGATGCCCTCTTTACTTTAAATCTCTAGCTTTAGTTTTCAAGTCGAATGCTATTTTGAAAGGATCCCCTTTCATCGTTTCTACCAAGGATAGATCTTCAGAAGCAATTTTTTCTTTTCCCATTAGATCCTTGTTAGAGAAATCCCACATCTTCAGAGCCTTAGCTTGATGGCTTCTAGTCAAGTCACGTTTTAGGAAACCTTATAGCTTTGGATCTCCACTGAATTAATCTAAAATCATACATTAAATTATAATCTAGTATGTTCTCTCCTTTAAGCTTCTTTTCGTTTGACTTACTCAGGAAGTATGGTTCCCTTACGTTTGAAGTTAAATCCAAAGCCTAAACAGTAAAAATATGGTAATATTTAAAAATATAAGTATTTCTGGAAGACTCTTCGTCAATTTAATTCATAGATCTATCAACCTTTTTTTGCTTTCTTGCTTCAAATGCTTATTTGAATGGATCTCCAGTTAGCAAATCCTGCATGACCCTCTAGTTTAGCTCTGCCTCACTCAACCCTGGATCTAGAGTTTTTATTTTCAAATGATAACTTTAAGAAGCATCTTAGAAATTCTTCTAAAGGCAAAGTTGTTTTGCTGCACTCAGAGAGCGCTCTCTTTTTTCATAGGCTTATTTGAAGGGGTCTCCAGTGAGTTGATTTAAAAAAGTTCCTCTTTCTTGAGAAGATTTTTTATCTGTTTCCTCTGGTATTGGCATCTACCTAATATATAATCTGGGATATATTTTGGGAAACCATGACGTTTATAGGATATTTTTATGTTTGTTCGAACTTGAGAAATCGCATGAAGCGCTAAGTAGCCTGAATCCATTTGGCTGCTTAGTTTTCTGCAATCTTAGTGCTCTGAGTTGATCGTAGGATTTCTCAACAGAGGAGGCTACACTCAGATTTCCATCACTTCGCTTTTTCTCAGGAGATCCATTTACAACACTATCGATTAATTAATGTGTAAAGATATATAGTACAAGATAATTAGCGATTCCAAAATGTTTCCCAATTATTTCATTCTAGCTTGGACTCTATCCAAGTTATATTTAGCTGAAATTTCTGATGGATTTCAGAAATTAGCCTTGCACATCTGCCTCTCCAATCATAGAATAAGAATGCTAAGGAGCCAACTCCCTACTAAGAGACCTTAAATGACTTTAATTTCTTTGAGATCCAAGTCTTTCTTGTGATGTCTGAAAAGGACTTACTTCACTAAAAGTCTTGAGTTTTTGATTGAAGTTATTTGAGGCACTTTTTGGCTAAAACTGGGAATTCCTTATAGAGGCAGATGTAGCTGCTGTGACAGTCTATGACTGTACTAAAGCCATAAATGGAGACTGTGCTCTTTCAGGGGCTATCTATAAACTCACTTTAAAATAATTTAGAATGTCTAGCTTTTTTAAAATTAATTTAGATGTGGCTATCTTTTATGGGCAGACGTTGACATCATTTATTCGCTTGTAAGTTATCCTATCAAATTATATTCTCAGCTATCTAAAATAAATTTTAGTTACTACTCTGATAATCATAGCATCAAGATCTTTAATAAAAGCTTAGATTCGATAAAAAGCTTCAACTTTTTTAATTTTTCTAATCTCTAATCGGTAAATGATAAGGGGAAGCTAATTTTAGTGAAATTCGGGGTAATATAAGCAGGATTTGTGCAAATAATTAAATTTTAACGTCTATCATGAAAAAGAAGTATTGCCACACTGAGATCATCGTCCTCTCCCAAGATCCTCCAAACAGAAGTCTATCTATAGTTAACTCTGATCTTGATCCTCTTAACCACACATAAGTGCTCATAATATATTTTAAAAAGCTTTAGAATACATTCTATTTGAATCAAATTCATAGATAGACCTTAAATTGAGAATTTAAGAAAGAGTCTTATTAATTCGAAAGAGAGAAGAAATAGGAGCTTAAAATCATCATTGACACCAATTGCTCAAAAATCCAAAATGAGGAGATCACTCCAAAGTTTTGCAGATATGGTAGTTGAAGCTTCTAGCTTGGATCCTATTTAAAACTATTGGAAATTAAATAAAACAGATTATCTCTAAGTTTATCTTTGTTTAAAGAAAAAACTTTTTAATGAGAAATTTTAAAGACTATCAACGAAACTTGTTTCTCATTAGTTTATCTTTAAAATTATGCCATTCTTTTATATTCATCGGAAGTTATTTAATGTTATAAATAATATATGGATCGAATTTAATAAACTATAAGCTAGATTAGACAAACTGAAAGCCTTCTTCGCTCAAGATAAAATCTTATCCCTAAAAGAACTTACTTCATTTTATTAGATATTTTAAGAAAATAATTTTAAACTTAAGATGGGAGCTTAAAAGCCTCGCTCGTCAGCAATTTTGCCAAATAATCGGCGAGCTACTAAACCTCAGATAAAAATAGAGAAAATCAAAATTAAAAACCTAGTCAAATAAATATACCGCCTAACTGCTAAATCGAAAATTCGTTTATTCAAATCGTCAAATTCAATTCAAAATCAAGAGAAAGAGCAGCCAAAACTCAATTTAACCTCTCTCACTCGATTGAGATACTCTCTTCTTAAATCTTAAGCACAGAATAAGCTATGGACTTAAATGCTTCCAGAGAGTCTGCTTTCACTAACTTCAAGCGAGAAAATTTGAAAATCATGAGTGATGTAAGTGACCGCGATTAAAGATCTCTAGTGGCGAGCAATACTTCTTCATTATCGAACTATAGTTTCTTGAACCAAATTAATTCCTTATATACCAAGGCTCTCTATTATTTTAAGTAGCATTTAAATTTGTATTGCTTAATTTATGCTCTTAAGAAGACTTGTGGAATATGTTTGAAATCGAAGCTGAAGCTTGGACTTAAAAGGTGCTTGACTTGCAAAGACCTAAGTTTGCAAAAAGTGCTTAAATAATGGTGAGTGCTAGAAGTGTATAGTTAGTTCGCAAAATTTAGAATTTTTCAGTAAAATTTAAGAACAGCTGTAAATTCAAATTACACCCTAATCAATTTACAAAACCAAACAGAATCCAAAGACTGAGAGAAATTTATTCTATTCTTGATAAAAATGATGTGTTATCTTTTAAATACTGCAAGAGTAAGTGATGTCAAACAGGAGCAAAAGTTATAAAAATAGAGAAAAGAATTGGAGTAGAGATTAGATAAAGAGCAGGCGGAGGGATTTTAGCTAAGAAAGGGTATAATGACCCATAAACATTAAAATGAAGAGGCTGATTTTGAAATAACGTATCTGCAGTAAAAAGTGGCTTAAATGAAAAAACAACGTTAAGAAGTAAAATATGAAATAGCATCCGCTGTCTATGATAAAATAGAATGAGTTCAATGAGCAAGAAGAGGAAAAGAAATTAAAAGATTGATTATATCAAAAGAGAGATTAAATAGCGATGTCGTATTTATAGTACTTGAGTTTAAAATCGTCGATAAGAATTGCATCGTTTGGCTCCACCTTTTGCTTTGTTCTAATCAATTTCTTTGCGAGATCATTATAAAGTGGCCACGCTTTATATGTGCCCCAAATGTAGGACATCAAAAAGCTGTAGCAACCCAAATAAAGAAGTACTGCATCATAGGCATACAATGAACAAATTATTTATCAATACTCATAGTTATTTAAATTCATACTTTGGATTCTTATGTCTTCTTCTGCTCAAAACATAGAGAAAGATTACCGCACTCAGGACTTTAAAGCCAACATTGTATTTAAAGAAGGTATGGTCCGCATGATCTCGTCTATCTCTCTCTTCGTCATTAAGTAGCTTGTCAAACTTTTCATAGAACAACCAAGTTAGATAAAGTCTTCTCCTTTTAAAGATGCGCATAGTTGTATAGGTAAACAGCCCATTCTTTTCCTCTTCTTCTAAATGATCTAATTGCTTCTCAACTTGCTTCATCTAGTTGTTTACTCTATCAATTGTAAAAGCCTTATCTGCCTCACTCATTAAACCATTTTTTGATAAAGTATTCACTGCTTCTTACTCACCTTAATCGCCAGCTGATATTTAGGATTGTTATTCTTACACTGTAAGAGATGATAGTCTTTAAGTTAATTTGCTTTAACGTTTCATTAGTTTAGCTCTTTGAGTTTCTATGAAATGATTTTTCTCGAATTTTCCCAAGTACATATGATAAGGGAATATGATATCGATGAATGTGTAAGTCATTGATTACTCCATATATGCGTGCTTTTATCTCTCTTTCTCAAGAAGCTCAACTTTTCGCACATGAAGATAATATGATATTCAAAATAATTTTTTAATGGGCACATCCTTGACATAAGTTTCGAGAAGGCGCGAGTATAAAATATAGAGTTATAAAGTATTCACTGTCATCTATATTCTATCCCTTTTTTGGTAAATTTAGCTTGAAATCCCCTCGCTTTCTTTAGTGCTTTAATTTTAAGCCATTGAAATATTATTTATAATTATATTAAAAAGAAATTTGAGATCAGATAAACTAAGATTCAATATGGATATCAATTGTTGAGGATATATAAATTTCAATTACACTTGTTGAAAATAGATAATTCCATGAGGGCTGAATTTATTTTATTTATTAAAAAAGATTGTAAAGTAGCCTCTCCATTAAACTACATATGTAAGGGATCAAGTATATAAGCTTCCACAAAAGGAATCATAGACTATAATATAGCATTTAGTAGATAATACCGGAATTTAGACAAGAACTTGATTATAAATGTTTTTTATTCGGATTATTAATCTTTCCATTAGAAAAGTTGAATGATAATCGATTCAGGTTTTGCAGCTCGATCAGGATAAGGCACGCCAATGTACTCTAGAAGAGGCAAATCAACCATCAATCACTACCTCTGCTTCACCAAGGACCCTGAATAAATTCAGAATTAGCGATAGATGCTGGTGTACAACAGAGAGAGAAGATTAGCACAATAAGAGAGAGGCACAAATAAATCATCAGTTTAAAATGAACTTGATACATTGTGAAGAAAGCTTTAATTAAATTAAGTTGACTAGCTAGCTGAGAAAATACTTTATGCCGAAATCGAGTAGAAACGGCTTAGAGATGAGGCAGACCGCAGAAATTAGAAACAAGATAAAACAAAATAAGCCTTTGAAAATTTCGCTTAAATGCATGCTAGCATACTATCACAGAAATAGAAGCAGAACTTTAAATCTTCAGATTTCAAAAGGTAAGAAGAACTGGTTTTGAAGAATATTTTATTGGGAATGTTCTTTAGTATTTGCCAGTTTCCTCTTTTTTAAAGTGATCCCTATAATTTAAGAATATAGTCCTGTACAAGTGAAGACTCATGTCTAGAAAGATAGCAATAACGATACTTTAAATGAAGATTCAACGTATAATTTATTCAGTAAAATATATAATGTTACGAGATAAATTAAACGCACAATCAATCTTTCAGCTCAAAGGGAGGCAGCTATGCTTTCAAAGTAGCTAGCCGAGACAAAGCTGTTTCCTCTTATCTATCAAAGAGTGGATTATTTGTGCCTCCAATCGGACACTACAATCCTCAGTTTCGGCAGATAGAGCAACAGGGCTAGAAGTATTCAATTCATCCTGAAAATAATGGAGTGGATAAGAGGCAATCTAAATGTGTCAAAAAAGGATGTATTGAACTTTCTTATTTATTTTAACATAGAGAGTGCTCTCTTGAGAAAAGAATCAGGTGCAGACTTCAGAGTCATAATTCAGGCAACAAGATGGGAGTAAAAGATAAAGCTTATTCTACTTCCAAGCTCCATTCGTATCAGAGAGGAGCTCATACTCATTTGATATAGCAATTTTTCCTTTTTAATTTTTACTATAAACTCCTGGTCTAGTCAGAAATAATTTCTCAATAGAGTCAAGTCAATAAGATGAAAAATTTTCAAGCTTTCATAAGATCAAATTTCATAGTTTTAAGCTATATCTTTTAAAGAGCCCTATAAATTAGGCTTCAAGGCCTCAAACTGCAATAAACAACTTCTTATCAATATATAAGAATTGTTTTATAGTCTAAATTATCAAAGCAATTTAAAGCCAGGAATAGATCTATGGATGACGAAATGAGTTAGCTAAATATCAATTAACTACAGAGGTAAATTTCTAGAACTAAAAATTAAACTCCTATAAACTCTTCAGGAATGCAGACTACAGCTCATATAACACATCAATAAATAGGGCAAAGTTCCGAGAGCTAAGATTAATTCTTATCAACTTTTGACCACTAGATTAATTTTAAAGCACTCATTGCACATTTTATAGATTGGCCAATCAAGATTTTATAATAAATTTAAACATATTATTAGTCATTATCAAGAAAGCGATAGAGAAGTAGTTACTCTCAGCCAAGAATTCTATCTCACTCAGTGCGGCTAATCAGTCCACTGACGGCGGGGCAAATCGCTCGAAGTATCTCTAATAAGATGTTCGCCCCAGTACTATTTCATTTTCCAAGTAAACTTCCAGAGAGGAGTAGAGGCATAGTTTGTAGATGAGACTCACAAAAGTTGATCCCCTTGCTTAAAAGAACCAAATAAGTTAAGCTAGAAATTCTATTGGAATTCATGTAGAAGAGGAGTCTTTGAACTAATTCCCTGTTTAAATTTGTATTAGATTAATCTCATTAAACTGATTTAATGTTGATAAATAGCAACCTTATCTCATTTAAAATCATGCACAAGATAATTTTCAAGAATAAGAAAACGGAGATGAGGGTTAATACTCACTGCTTATTTAAAACTTCCCCAAACAGCATTTACAGAGCTCTCCTCAGGATTACTATTCTTAGAAATCTAGTAGTTCTTTAAATAAGAATTAAAGAGTCATAAGTTAGGGAAAGCAAGTTAGCGACTGGAGTAAGAGTTCGCCCAAAAAGACATTGCTGAACTAAATCAAGAAAACATTCTACCACTGTGGAGACTATAATCCAAGCTTCTAAAGAGTTCATTCTAAGCTAGATACTGGCCGTAAGAATTGTCAATTGCCTTAAACTTAATGTAGATGTTGCTTTTGGAAAACACTTGGGAAGAGGTGAAATTTATAACTATAGGATTTAGTCTAAAGCAACAATTTTTATTATGATATAGGAAACACTCAGCAAATAAATAAGCTATCCCAGCCTACATGACAGATCCGCACAAGAATTACGAAAAGCTAGGCCACATAGAAAAAAAGTAATTAAACATACGCAAGCCTTCTCTATGTTATTATTCATCAACATATTTTAACCCAATTATAGAGACAAGTATGTGGAGTTCGAACGATAGAAGCCAAGAGACAACAAAATGTACTATATCTCAGAAAGCTTCAACTTGAAAGAACTAGATGACGAGATGATAAAGAGCCAGTCCAAATTTGCACTCTTTAACTACTCTGTAGCTGACATGAAAAAGCAAGTATCTTCAAAGCAATTTGATTGGGGAAGTTAGGCTTCATCACCTGCCGCTAAGCGAAGTTTCTTAGGCCAAGGTCATAGAGTTAGACCATAGACATCTGTCAAGAATTCTAGAAGTGGGAGTGTAATACAATTACACTCTATGACTAAGAAAACAAAAGCTGAGGAAGACTAAGAGAGAAAATTAAACCAAAGTGTTGCAGATTATAGCAATGAAGAAGAGGCGTACAAGTAGCTTAGATTTGTCGCCAGTGATTCAATTTCGGACCAAAAGTTAAGGAATGGAGCAAAATAATAGAATGAAAACATTAGAGTGAGAGAATTTGATCAGCTAAAGCATATGCTTGATGCAGCTGAAAGTAAAATTAAATCTACCTCGATTGAACTCAATATGTTGTAGGTCAATCTTTGATTTATTAATTTGTCTCTTTTAAAAGTTTATATTTTCCTTAAATGTAATATGCATAAGTATTGCTTTCTTGGCTTAGTTAGAATTTCCTCATGTAACTAAAATAAACCATGAATACAAGGGTTACTAACTTTATTAAAATCAGGCATGGGCTAAGCATGAAAATCTCTCTTGATAGGTGGAGGGCAAGACTTTCTCTCTTTCATGTCATGAGCTCTTTTCTCAGTTTGAAGGTTGAATTCTACAAATAGGTTAAGTTTCTTAAATTTTTCTCACTTAAATGAAGATATGTGCAATATAACTTTTAAAATAATCACCTTAGAAATTCGCTTAGCTTAACATTGATCTTTAAGGTGACTGTGGTCTAGGGTAAGTTGGCATTTCTCTTGCTCTAAACTAGTACTTTTCCTCTTAACTCAATCTTTCCATAGCCTTTCTTCTGTGCTCCTCAATTCTCTCATCAGTTTTCAACTTGAACTGCTTGAATGGGAAATTGAAAGCAATAGGAGGAGCAGACTTTCGCTCATATACTCCAGCTGGAGCTTCAAAAATTTTCCTATTTAGTTCCAGTGCTTTAAAAGGAACAAAATCGTTTTCCTTAGTTCTCTCTTAGACACTTTTCTCAGTCTTCTATTGAAAACGTTAGACTGTCTGCAAGTTGAATTCTTCAAAAGTAAGAGTTTAAAATTTCTCTGGCTTCTCTGGCACGCCTACTACTTTTTCAAAGATCTTTTTATTAAGAGGCTTTGCTCTAAAGTGACCATGGTTTTATATCTCTCTCAAAACCTATTCCTCTGTTGAGACTATCTCTTTACCTCTGAGGTCAAATCTTTTTAAAGTCTTAAGACTGGGAGATTAAGGCTTTGTTAGCTTAGAGGGATCATATTTTACGCTTCTACTACAATCAGATTCATAGTTTTCATCTTCTTCCTCTTGCACTTTCTTAAGTCTCTTGTGAGCGCTTCTTTTTGCACTAAAAGTTCCATCTTAAAAGAATGCCTCAACCTAAGTTTTGAGAGAGATAAATGTGCGCTTTAATTTTTGATGACTTGTGCTCCCTATTCTAGTGCTCTCACTCATAGTTATCTTTTTTACAGTTTCGCAGCCTTTTTAGGCAGAATCAACTTTACTTCGTTGCTTTTTCTTACTCTTGATTGCTGTCTATTCTTTGACCTTGGGAGATTAGAGAGATTGTACTAGTGAGGGTCTTTACTTTCTCTTATCAATCTCAAAGTTGAACTATTTTACCTAGGTCACCTAGCCTAGAGTCTTTTATTTTTGGAGTTACTGAGAGCTGCTTTATATTTGGCCTTCTTTTATCTTTTAGTAATATTGAAGTGCTCGCTCTTTCTCTCTTTGCTTTTCTTCACGTTTTCTGGCTAATTGCATTAGTTCCAGTTCCTCGGAAGTTAGCTTTAATTTTTATTTTTTGCCCATTGAATCGTTGTATTAGCAATCTGAGCATAAACTTTAATTCCCTAACGATGATCTCTATTGTTAAGAAAGAAATGCAAAATTTCAAAATAAGAGCTGAGTGACTCTCTAAACGTCTCGTTCATCATAGACTCGTTTTAGAAGTAGCAAGCTTGGTCTAGGAAATTGTTGCTAGAGTCTTTCTCAACAAAGCTCTATTCCAGATTATTTGAAAGAGCTTGAGCCTTTCCACCATTAGACTTCTTAGCTTTCGTGAAAAGTTAACTCTCATCTAATTGACTGTTAGAGTAAGGAAATTTAATAAGGGATAGAGAATACATATATATTTAGAGTGATCATTGATTTCTGCGCCACAACCTCCGAACATCATAGTCTAATCTAGAGCACTGTATGTAGATCTATCTAGAGGGTTCAAGTAAAATTTCTCTTCCAATTTAAATAATGAAATCACAAAATTTTAGATTAACTAGAGGAGGCTTGACATGGAGCGAAACTCACGTCCAACTGATTAGTTTAAACCTAATTTGCATCTAAAGTAAAGGATGATGATATTATGGAAGTTACTGAGAAAGAGAAATCAATTTGGTTAGGGTTTTTGAGGTTTACTACTGATTACTGACTGAAATTCATTCTCTGAATCGAAAACTTCAATTAAACAACTATATATTGCTAGATTATGCTATGTAAAATGAGAAGTATTTTATATAGGAGGAGAATATAAGACTTTAGTAAATTTGATTTATAACTTACACTTAAATTATGGTCCACTCCTATTAAATTTGCAAGTAAAGAAAGCAAGACTACAATTTAACTATTCCGCAAGAGTTCGCTCTCTATTCTGAAAGACGAAGTGCCTATCATCAACATAATAATACATATTCTTATATTTCCTTTCTTGAAACAGCAAATGAATGAGAAGCTGAGAAAGGAGGAAGAGGAGCTGGAGAGAAAGAGAAATTTCAAAGCATAGCCAATTCCTAACTACGAAAAATTGAAAGTTGACATCTTGCCCAGCGATAAACCTCTGACCCAGCCCCAGCGCCCAATTTTCTACGCTGATATGCTTCCACCTAGAAGAGACAAGAGTGCAGATAGAGCTGCTTATTAGGACAATATATCTCACTCCCCACCTCCCTTCAAGTTTTGAGTTAAATCTAACTCCAATTTTGGAATGAGGGAAGTAGACTGACAATTTTGCAGATGAGGTTTGCTATTTTCCAGAAGTAAATAGTTGATAAATATACTCACACATCAATTTATAACAACAGAATCTTAATTGATTGTTAACAGCTAGTTCTTTAAAGTCTAAATTAAAGTTATAAGAAGTTGATTCTATCGTGTTTTGAGAAAAATAAAATAAAATTGAAAGGCCTTTTATAAAGTTAATTATAGATTCTATAGAAAATACTTAAATGAAGACAGATCTAAAGTCAAATAGAGATTTTTAAAAAAGCTAAGACCCATTTTAGATATCCTCCTCATCTTTTATAAATCAAAAAGACTTTCAAAGCCCTTTTAATTTGAAAATATCCCCATTTAATTTAATGATGATGATTATTATTTTAAATTTGACCTCTAGAAATAAATAGGATTTCATAAAGTAGATAAAATAAAACAGTCTTCATCTCCTCAATTAATAAGCTAACGCATTATAAGAGCAAACCATAAAAAATTAGAGTTAGAATGCTCACACTCATGCTTTTGGAGAATTAAATATAAAAAAGGATTTGTCAAGGACATTTATGATATCCCCAAATAACTCACAGTAAAATTAATTTATATCTCTTCAGCTTAATCGGGACACAACTCAAAAATTGCCAGAGGTATGGTCTCCATAAAACAACTAAGCTATATCAAGAATCAAAATTCCATTTGCCACTGATACCAGATAATAAGATAAACCTAAATAGGATTAATATTGAGTAGGAAATAAGAGATATTTTTTATTATGAATCAACCCTCATTTGATTTATTTAACTTTTGACGTCAAATAAAGGACTTACTTATAATGAAAATTTTGAACAAGATTTTTGTAGTTAGACAATTAACCGATACAGTTTTACTTCTAAGTTATTTCCATTCCTACTACTTCTGTTTTTTCTTAAATTTTCATCTATAAAGCAAATTTTCCTTTCCGAGCTTTTAATCCAGGAATATGTCTCGAAATTTATTTTATAATTTATAATTTTGAGTTAATTTAGATGATATATAAAACATAAGTGATATGCCTCAGTTTTAAAAATCATAAAGGGTCAGCAATTTGGATAAAATAAGCCCTGCTAAAAGATATTATACAAATTTAACAGTCATAAAAAACTCAGATCTATAATTAATTTTCTATTAAAAATGTAAGTTATTAATTTTTAAATATCAAATGAAGAGCAATAAGTAACAAGAAAACTTTAAGATTAATTCACTATTCTCATAAAAAGTTGAAGACATGGATCTGCTTAAATTTAAGCCTTTAAAAGGGCAAGATAATCTTGCCGTTTAATTAAAGTCTCGCTATAAAAATAGCAAAAATGAAATCTCAAATCACTCAAAACCTTTATAAAATTACAATTTAAAGCGAAAATAATATTTTTCTTCTGGAGATATTTAATTTCTTGATAATAAAATTTCTTTAAGCATTAAATATACAATTTTAAAACCTAACGTTCCCGCTCTTTTAGAATAAATGAGTTAGCCTGCTAATTTTAGATCATTAAATGTATCACCAAAAAGATATAGAGATAATTTTTCCTGTAACTTTAATTCTCAACCACGGACTAACTTTTCTGTTACTTTAAACTCCAAAAATTGATTTGAGTAAGAATAATTTGTTCTCTCCTAGATAAAATGATAGCAGGAACCGAAATGAATCCTCTGAAGCTATTCTCAACCATAGTCCCTCTTAAAGTTTATTTACTAAGAATCACGCATCTAAAACTTCGTTGATTTCTAGACTATAGCCTACTTAGTTCGACTAGTTTAGCTCAACACCCAGTGAATTTAAGTCTTATTTAGATCACTCACTACACACTCACACGCTTCGAAGGGAAAGAATGCAAATGTCTCTAGAAAGGATGAAAAGAAAAGGCCCAGCAGATAATTTAATAAAACATTGAAGCTGAAAAGAAAAAGGAGTTAATAGACTCATATCGCAATAATTTTGGAGTAAGGCTCTCTCCCTAAGAATCTCGAAAGTATAACTTACAGCATATTCAGTCTCATTAATTTCTCATTTTATTTAATTGGAAATGAAGCTTGATCTTAAGGTCAAAGAGATGAGAATTAGAAATGTTGCTCTTACTTTGCAGAAGAATCTGAGAGCTATTATGTGTAGGATTAAATATCAAAGAGTTTAAAGTCAAAGATTAAGAGCTGCAAAATAAATTTAAAAGTTTTGGAAGGCATAATCTCATAAAAAAAAAAACTTATTTGGTTCACTCATTAAAATTATTTAAATTATAAGGCAATAATGATGCTGAAGATATTCCCTAGAGATAGAGAGAGAAAAAGAAACATTTCAGCAACTGTCATTCAGAAATTTATTTTATAATTATAATTGTAATTTAATATTTTGAGAAATACTTGAGAGGCTACATTCTACAAAAGCAGTTATCAAGAAAAGTTCTAGACTCTAAATTGAATAGAAACTATCAATACTTTTACAATTTGAGAAATAAGCTTTTGATAGATAGTCAGATTAAAATAGCCTATCACTGGAGGCGCTATTTATAGATAAAAATGATAAACGATAAGCCTAGTAATTTGAATCTTTAAAAAAGCCCAACCAGGAAGATGAAAAAAGAGAGTTTAAATATCTTAGGAGGTCAAAAAATACTAAAAGTGCAGCCATAGTAGCAAAGCAAATAATAGTAGGTGATTAAATCTACTAAATTAGGGTAAGAGGCTTATAAAAATATAAAGGCAAGTTAGATGAGACTAACTAAACTCGATATATAGTAGTCTGCTATCAATAATTAGGCTAGTGGAGTCTAAAGAAGAGAGGGATAAATATTAAAGTCTTCTTAGAAAGATAGATCACCTATTCCTTATCACAAAAGAGCAGGCGTAGTAGAGCAAATCAAAGCTTCTAATTAATTTTAGGGCTAGCAAAGTCCCTCTTTTTAAGCTAAGTAGCCAAAATGAATTATATAAAAATTATTAGAAGTAGAAATGGTTAGGTGTTTATTCTAATTTAAAAAAAAGTAGCCAAAGATATTAGATTAACATAAAGTAAGGCAGAGTTCTATCATAAGTTCTAGCTTAAAATCGCAAAGATCCAAAGAAAGAATTGAAAACAGCAATATAGTATAGAGCCAAAGCTCCAAAAATGAGTCCATGATAAATTAAAGTTAGAGTAGTTCCAAAGATAGAATGTTTACAGTTGCAAAGACTTTGCAACATAGTAACTATTAGCAGGATTAGGGGAGAATACAGATGAAATCTCATCATAATTCCAAGATTACTCAATTCACTTTAAAGTTGGAGAAAAACTCCAAAGGGTTGAGTTCAGTCAACACTTCCACAGAAGAAATATATTTATTTTTAAGAGAATCCTAATTTGCTCCAAATTTAAAAGATAGAGCAGTAAGCTAGTATAAAAAATAAGAGTAAGCGAAGTAGTCAAACTATTAATAAAGATCAAAACTCAATAAGCCCTAGAGTAATGAGGCTCTTGAAGGAGATGAAGTTGGTGAAATTTAAATTAGATTGGTTTAAATTAGCGATTGATTTAATTTTCATAGACTTAGAGAGTTAAGCATCTGAACCCTATATCTCAAGTAAAACTTCTTAAGGAATGAGAATACTTCTATCAAAGGCAGCTAATTATAGCTCACTAATTTTGAAGAAAGTGATAACAGAGATCGAGGAAATAGTTTGGGGATTATAAAAAATAGGAAAACTACTTACAAAAATGATATTAAAACTTCTGTTTCTTCCAAAATTTCTTCCAAGTTAGCCAATAAAAGAGTAAGTAATCCATATCAGATTGTCATCAAATCACCGCATGAATTCAAAGATAAAGTTCAGACTCAATTAGAAGAAGGGGAATAAGAATTTAAATAGAATTAAAAGAGCAATCAATTACACTTAGGCTTGGAAATTTATAATTAATCAAAATTAAAGTGTGTTTTTAAAAAAATGAGGGTTGAATAATTAAGATTTGATCGAAATAAAGATATGGAAGAAGTGAACTAAAGTGTAGATCTAAGTGAAGAGGAAAATTCTACCTGAAAAATAGTTTATTTTATAAAGAATGGTGAATGAGATATAAAAATTTAGTTTTCCCTCCTCAAATTTGAATAATTTAAACTTTAATCTAAGTCTTTATTATAGATTTATAAAGTAAATTTTTCCTGAAAAATAAGAAATTGCTATTCTTACCAAATTTAATAAAACTTCTATAGTTCGTTGTTATATTTGTTTGACATTTCCTAAGAGTTGATTTTCTTTTGATTATTTTGAGATAAATTTCCAAAATAATATTATAAAAATTAATTTTATCATTTTTCTAATAGTTCTTTATCTATAAATGCTTAAATAATTTTAGCAATAATTTTATCCTAATTATAACTTAACATAGCTTTCAGGAATAAATTAAGTAGAAAGTAGGTGTTTTGATGGCTTAATTTGCTTTAGACTTTTCTCTTTCATATATTTTGTATAAATCTGGTTATCATTTTAATTATTGATAGTTTAGAATACTTACCAAAGCTTTTTTAGAAATGGAAACCAAAGCATGCTAGCATTTCAAACTGCTCAACATCGATTCTCGCTCTCTTTTAATTGAATCTTTAAATAAATCGATGAGAAACTAAACGAGCTTAGAAATAAGTTAGGTTAAACGCCTTGCAGTAAGTTCCTGATATGTAGTAATTGCGAGCCGGAACTGTCTGAGTAACTCATGGAATGTACCAAAAAGCTGACCACTTAGGCCTCTTAAGAATTTTCTAATGCAAACACTCGTGCTCTAGATGATATTCATCTTCTTCGATAATCTTATGTGAATTTCATTTATAATGTGCTATTTTATATCTTAAGACATGCCGTAGAAGCAAGAAAAGAGTTTGCAAAAATGAATTTATTTTAATATTTTGAGTAAGTAAAGTAAAGTTAATTAAAATGGAGTTCATTCTGCTAAATAAATGTCATTATAATGGGTTACAACATATTTTCTATATCGATCATTTCAAATTAAAAAAATATTAATTTAAAATTATTTCAATACTAAATAATTTTTCTTCGATAGGCAAGTTCAAAAGCAGTGCTCCCCTAAACCGATTCACTCAATCCTCGAACAAATAGCAAGAGAGCTCTGGAATATAATTTTTACTATTAATTGCTTTAAATTTTAAGAATAAGATCTTTTTTCTTTCTTCTTTATTGTTTTGATCCCCTCAGCTGGTAGATATAGAAAATCTGATTAAAAATAAGAGCACATAGGGAAGTTTAATTATTTTAAGTTACGTGTGTCTGAGCTGCTTGCATAACTCCTGTGGCTCTCTAGAATAAAACCATATTCAGTAGCATCACTCAAATTAAGAAGCTAAAGAAATAAGCCTTTCTCACTAGCACTCCATATTCATTCATTCTCAAAACTTAGATATGCTTTGTCTTGCTTGTAACTAAGATATAACCAATGCTCCAGGTCTGGATCTTTTTAGAAAAATTTTATTTAAAAAAAAAAACTTGATATAGGATGAATACGAATACAGAATCGGAGGTAAGAGATATTTGAGATAAATTCAATAGTAGACTGTGATTGAAGACCTGATGTTCAAATGGTTAACGCCTAGATGAGTGAATTTTTACTCCTAAGTTCGAAACCCATAGGTAAAAATATTTTTTTATTTTTTTTCTGACCAATATATTTAACAGCAGCAGTAATAGTAGTAATAGCAGTAGCAATAGCAGTAGTAAAAATATTTGAAGAGATATTTAAGATATTGATGATGAAGAGGAAGATGAGGAATTTTAATTAGCGGAAGAATAGTTTAAAAAGAGGAAAAGTTTGAAAATAAATAAGGATTGTTTACAAAAAGTGAAAATGAAAGCTGATGTAGTTAGTCTCAAAAGTACTCAATTAAAGATCAAGACAGTTATAAATTTAGAGATGTCTTTATTAATTAAACCATCAGATCTTTGATACATCTCTTTTTAACAATCTCTCTAATCCATTCATATTCTACCTAAAATATTTGAGTTTAAAAAAGATTCCAAGCTTTTTATTCATTACGAACTCATATTTGTGGTTTATTTAATATAATTTAGTCATCATTAATCTAGTAGGCTATTAAAAATAAAAAGGATGATAATATATTTGACATCTTCTCGATTTCACCTCCCTATTTATATTCATAAATATCATAATTTGTAATTAAACACACTCTTTAAAATAAATTAATCTTGAAAGCAATAGAGAGGAGTATAAAGCAATGAAGAAATTTGTGGAAGAGGTGCAAAATATATTTAGAGAACACTCCATCAAATCTCAGACACCGTCGTAATTAATTTTGGGAGGAAATGAGATGAGTATTTAGAGATCTAATAGTCCCACCAGAGATAAGAAGTAGCTGGGGATTCTAACACTCTAATCAAACGTCTAAGGAAAAAGTGCAGGCAAAGTAACTGGAATACTTATTAAAAGCACTGAAGACTAATAGAAAGAAATGATTAAGTAACTTAAGAGCTTTGATAACCGCACTCCAGATCCCTCCTATAGACAAAAAGGAGGAAAAAATAACTTTTAGAATATTTATTAAATTTATGATTGATTTAACTAGTACTTTGATAGCATCAGTAAGGCGAGTCACAATACCAATAAAAGGGTTACAATCAAAGAGAATAATTAAATATTTGCACAATATAGTGTATTTAGAATGAGTCGTAGATATTTTAGATAGGTGTTGGAATGAGTGACATACATTCCAGGCTATCAGATGAGGATAGGGCTTTAGAATTAATGAGCGAGGATTAAATTTAGGCGAGAATATTGTGCTACAAAGGAATCTTAAATATTGGCAATACATGCTTCTTAAATTCAACTCTCTAATGTCTTAACGCCTCTAGAAGTCTCATTTTAAGCTATGTTCTACCCAAAGACTAGGAATTTCCTTATTAAGGTCCAGATTCGATTAACTTTAGAAAATTTAAACATTTAAGCCAAATTTAAATTACTTTGCTCTAAGAAGATTTTTCTTTGACATCAATTTAATTCTAATCATTTCATTCATTTAAATGAATTCATCAGACAGTAGAAATCAGTCTTCAATCCAAAAGAGCTCTATGCCTTAAATCTGCAAGCGTAATCCACGCTTTAAAGGTTTCTAATAGCAAGATGCGCATGATCTACTTATGAGTTTATTCGAAATGCTCTAAGCAGAACATGATCAAGTATCCAAGCGTACTAAAGAGGAAAGACTGAGAGGAGAAGTTTAGAGCTTTATCGAGGAAGTTTTTGGGGGAGTCTATCTCACCACCACCGCATGCTTGGAGTGTCTAAGAGTAATGAGAGTTAGAGAGCTGCAAATGGATGTACAATTAAACATTAGCTTTAAAAATCCTTTCCAGTAACCCAGCCTGCCAAGTCAATAGTTTAATATTCAAAACATGAAATCTGCTTAGACTACTAATTAAGGGACACCAAAGGTTGGTTTCTTTCAAAGAGTGTTTTGCTCTTGCACTATCAAAAAGAAAGACAAGGGCAAGAAAGGATCAGCCAAATCAAACTCAGTTTAACCATCTCATAGCACAAAAGGGGATAAGAGTGACATAGTCAGCCCTACTAAGGAGTTGCTTGCGAAAGAAACCGAGAATACCTGATATTTACATTGTTGTGATATTAGAGAGAATAGTACTGGGAGAGTTGCAGCGAATGGAATTTTATACCATTCTCATCATAGTAGTCATCATCAACAAAACTAGAAAGTTAGATTTGCATAAAACCCTTCTCAAGTTTTTTTAAAATTTCTTATGTGTATGTAATTCAAGGAATAGACTCTATTCACTCTGTTCGAATTTCTCAATTAATTTAAACATGGTATTCTTCGAATTTAGAGCAAAGCAGGTACTGGAAGAAGCAGTAAGATGGAGATAAATTCGTCCTTCTCAATTGAAGGAAGTTGTCTAAGTCGCAAATACGAATGGGAATAATTTAGGGAAGTAGTTAATCACCTTGAATATAAACAGCGCTCAGGGCATTTCCTCAAACAACTACTCAAGTCTTTTGTCTAAAGGTGATCCAACTAAAAGCACTAAAGGAGCGAAGAGTCCTTCTTTCATGGTTGGTGATGCTTATAGAAACCTACCTTTTGGAAGTAACGGAAGTGGAAAATAGTCCAATCTCATTCAACCCAGTTTGAAAGTAGTGCAGTAAACCTTCAAGCTTTAAAGAAGATGATGCTTCTGTATATTAGTCTATAGGGAAACTAGTTGACAGTAAATAAAGCTTTTATAATCAAGCAGAGAGCAGCAATAGCCAAGCAAAAACTGGAAGAAGCCCAAGAAACCAGTTTTTCCAATCCTTTTCAGCAAAACAACGTTGCAAAAGATGAAAGTCATGCGATGGCTATGTTATCAGCAACTTCAACTATTCTAGAAAATGATGCTCACAACAAATCAATCCTGACTGTGGATCAACAACTTTAAAAAAATGAAAATGGCTAATTCAGTTTGAAATCAGCTATGTAAAAGAGAGGCAGCATAGGAGCTGAAGGAGACTCTGATGCTACAAAAGTTGAATCATCTCCTAACCTTTTACTCAAAGAAGAAGTTCATAATTACTAATATTTAAAAAAGTAAAGCCCGTTGCTCATCTATCTACAATTTTACATTTGAATCAGACATTTCATCATCTATTAATGCTAATCAGCCTACTAGGGCAGAATTAGAGACCCGAGCTAAATAGATTCAGTTTTTAAAATATGACGAAACCAGAAGATTTCAGCTTATGCCAGATGCAAATAGATTGCCTTATTTCGAAGATCAAAATGAGAGATATAATGTATACTCATTATAAAAATATGATATTGATATATCTTCTTTGAGCCCAGACCTCTGGAGGAACAGCCAGTTGAAGATTCTACACTAGAGGGTTGCTTACGATACTACTCTAGAGTAGATAAGCTTTTTGATAGGAATAATATGCATCCTTGTGATCTTTGCACAAAAGAGAAGCACCCTGACAGTAAGAAAATTAAATAACTAATTTAAATTAATTCATATAAGAAAAGGCATAAGACTTATGCTCTGAAGCGCCATCTGATGATGGATGCTCCAAATATTCTTGCCATCAACTTGAAGCGATTTTCCCATTCTGGCTTCACTTTCAACAAAAATACGAAGCACGTTGCTTTTCCAAGAGATCTAAACTTGGACGAATTTGTTATTCATAGAGTAATGAAGGATGATAAGCAGACTATTGACTAGTAATTTTAATGTTTTTTCGTTTTTAATATATTATCTTAAGTATTAGAATGCAAAGGTTGAGGAGCCCTGGGATCCTTTATACCGCTACAGACTTTATGGAGTAATAAGCCATTCTGGAAGTACTTTAGGAGGAGGGCACTATGTTGCCTACGTAAATTATGAATACAAAGAAAAAAGTAGTCTCTGGTTTTACTTTAGCGATACATTTGTTGATAGGGTTACTGAGGATAAGGTTCTTTAATGTGAGGCTTATATGCTATTTTATAGAAGAATTATAGAATGAGTGATAGAGTCAACCTTTGATATAGTAATGAACTTTAATTAGGTTCAACAAGATATGAAATTTTTAATATATTTTTGAGAATAAATCTATTCTAAAAACTTCATTTGACGCCCTCATAAAATTGGTATAGCTGATAAAGCTGAATTTAATTAGAGTTAATAGATATTTCACTTGTGCTTATTCTTTTTCTCTGCCTTCTTCTTAACATATTTCGGAACTTTAGTTTTTCTCTTTTCTCTCTTTTCCTCCTTCACTTTCTTTTTATGCTCTTTCATTTGCTCTTTTGTCATACCTCTCAAGCTGATGGTAGGATCCTCCTTTTTCTCTTCATCACTATCTTCATCTGAGCTCGAACCAGACTCATCATCACTATTCTGCCCTTATTTTCGTTCTTTAATAGGTTTAGTAGTGGTATCTATTTAGACTTCTTGAGTTGCAATGTTCTCTTAAGGATCTACTTACTCTCCGTCAAGCTCTTTATCATCTTAAAACTTAACTCTTCTTTTCTATTTCTTTACTTCCTCTACACTTGGTTCTTAACTACTACTTTGATTATCTCCTTGATCTTATTAAGTTTATTCCAAATTATTCTAGCTCTCATCTTCCTAGTTCACACTTTGATTTTCTTCAGTATTAGAAGCCGCAACGCTCTAATTATTTTATTGAGTTGCGTCTTCTTTCAGTATGAGCCCTGTGAGTTTAGCATAGAGGGAATTTTCGCTACTTTTTTGCTGCTTTTCGATTTCCTCAAGTGTAAGTTCCTTGAGAGTACGTGGGATATAGGTTTAAGCAAAGATCTTGTCTGCTTGCTCTTCCTCTGCAGTGAAATCCTCTTTTTCATTTCTCTTAGCAAACACATCACTCAATCCTTGATTCTCATCTGTCATTACTAGGTCGGTGATGAAATCGAAAGTCTACTATTCATTAGATAAAATGCAAGGAATCAGTTGATTTAACAGTTAAAGAGCTATAGGTGCTGAGAGTGTGGAGCCCCTTCTTCTTGAAATAGTCATTGATATTCTAGCAATCTCTCCTCAAGAAGTCTAAAGCCATGGGGTGGTCGTGTTCAACTGACTAACTCACATCTATCACCCACACCTCCCCTTTGTAGTAGAGTAAGTTATATTCAGAGAAATCTGCATGAACTAGTCTACACATTTAATACATTCTTCGCATTAGGAAGAGCACATCAGCATAGGTCTGTTGCAAATCTATGATATCTGGCGTCTTTCAAGCGTGGGGCACCTAATCCATTTTCTCCTATGAATTCCATGACAATGATATTGTTTTTCAAAATGTAAGGCCTTGGAGCTTTGATCAGACCATTTGTTTGATTCAGTCTCTTAAGATTAAAAATTATAAGTGAAAATATAGAAAAAGAGTAGATTTCTGACTTCTTTTTCTGCCCAAAGAGCAACCATCTTTACGAGGATTAGATTTGCAATGCCCTTTTCTAAATCTAAACTCTCCCTCAACATACCTTTCTCTGTCCTTGAAGATTAGAATTGATGTCTTGAAAATCTTTATAGCAAATTCTCTCTTCCCAGAAATATTTCAAAACTCAATTTTTAAAGCATGATAGTATAAAATTTCCCAGTCTCTGGGTCTTTCAATTCCATAGTATCTAAGTCCATATGACCTTCAGCAAAGTAAACATTTGCTTCTTTGCCAGTACTCAAACATCCGTAAACCGTATCAATTTTCTGGTTCTTGATCATTTTATGCAATTATATGAGAGTTCTAGGATCTAGTACCTAATCTACTGTTGCTCTATCATTCTTATCCTTCACTCTAATGCGATCGTCGTCAATTTTAGATTGCTGAGTTTTAAGCGCGTTATTAACCTTAGTAGAGAGTTTCAACTCTAGCTTTGTGTCTATGTAGTTAAGACTGATTTTCTTATTTTCAGAGATGAGCTAGTTTTATTTATCAGTTGCATTGTTATTCATCTTCTGCTTGTAAAATGAGTTTTGAGTTACTTTGTCTTTACGAGTTTCCTCATCGTCTTCGTATTCAGATTTCCTCTTGGCTTCTCTTTTTAGCCTTGCTAACTCAACCTTTGTTAATGTGCCTTGATTGGCTTCTTGAGTGGCTGGGGTTTAAGTCTATAGTGCTCCAACTGCAGGTGCCTATGAATTAGGACCAAGTTGCTCTGCGATTGCCAACTCTGTGTAATAATCACTATCATATTCTTCCTCCTGGTCCTCTCCTAATCATAATCACTATCCTCACTCATAGATTCTGGATCTGAATCTCCTTTCTCTCGCCTCTGGAATTATATTTTGCTCTTTGAGCTGATCACAATATTTTTATTCTCTGCTTGAGGGACCTCTGTAGGCTATGGTTCTGGATTTCTTCGTTTACCTGCGGCTCCTTTTTGGAGGTTATATTGTTTTGCTTGAACTGATTTGGATCGAAGTCATCATCACTCTCCAAATTTGCATTCTATGATTGGGACTTGCTTTCTTATTGAATCTAGGTATCTGCTCTTGTATTATGTCTCCTGCTCATTGCTATTACTTATCAAACTTATAATAAATAGATGATTGTTTACACTCGATGTCTCTATTTCATGCAAACAGCAACAATTAAAGAAGGTGGGTAAAAACGTGTTACAGTTTATTACAAAAGAGAGAGTAAATCGCATAATATCATGGATTAATTATAATCAAATTGAATGGAAATAAGTAAATAATTGAGGATAAATTGAGGATATTAAAGCAATCAATCAAATGTGATGTGCATAGTAACTGTTCAAGTACATGGGGTGTAAGTTTAAAATAAACATAGCAACTCCAAGAATTACACCTCCTGCCAAACCATCAGACAAGATATTTTATTTATATCTTTAAGATTTCGAGACTGTTGAAAACTAAACCTAGCAAGTATAATATCCATTATTTTTTTTGAATACTTAATTTATGAAGAAAGCGGCTTCAAAAATAACATAAGTTGCGACTATTGTGTAAGTAGCGTAAGTTGAGATATCCTTGATCAAGTCAAAGTAAAGTGTCCCATCCTGCAAGCTCTAACGAACGTATTCTGATCCATTTATCAGCATGTATATAGCATACCCACTATTATTTTATTGCAGTCCTTATATTATATTTTAATTATAAATTGCTTAGGAATACTAAACAGAGATACTGATTCAAAAGCAATCATAATTAATTATCTCTTTATATTTTTAATATAATTTTCATAATAAATCTAATTTTAAATCATAAAATTTAAAAGTTAAATTAAGTTTTCTTGAAAATGATTAAAAAATATTGCAAAGGAAAAATAGATCTTTTCAATTTTTCTCTCGCGTATTTTTTATTTCTGAGAAATAAATCTGAATTTGAAAGAAATTAAATGTTATCTGATTTATTTGACTATTTTTTTTAATGGTAATGAATGAGTTCAACTATCCTAAACTTATCAGTAAGTTGATGTAAATTTCACTGTATTCATCATACTCTGACTTTTTTGATTTAATTATAAAACTTTAGTTTATTTTATAGGGTTGAAGCCAAAAGTCACTTACATAACGATTCCGAACCAATTAGGGGATCTATTAACTTGATGAAAGTAGCTTACAGCATACATAGATATAAAATTTATATTTATAAGCTTAAAGCTTCTTCCTTCTTTTTTCTGATATTTTTATTTAATGAATAAGTTAAAAGCAATTTATTGATACAAAGAGAACTCTTTCAGAGAATCACCCAAGCCAGAACTCAAAAAAGTATAGAACAATTAAACTCAAAAAATACCAAAATAGATTAAAGAATCAGCATATAAAATACTCTTGAATAAAGCTTTTAATAAAAGCGCAAAATTTGAACAATTTTTAAAATTTAATGAGATGTTTAAAAATAGGCTGAATATAATAAAAAGATGTTTTATATTTTAACAGCAAATATGATAAGTTATTTAAATTAAATTTGAATTAATTTTACTGCTAACAATAAGGAAGACCAGTATTGGAATGCAGTTGTCAAGAATTAGTAATATCAAGGGAAAGTCTATATAAAATTAATGTGTTTGCTATTTAATAATCATATTTTAAATATAAGGAAATACGAAGTGATCAGTATCATCGCCCTATTTCACAATGCTGCTTGATAACATTTGAGTGAGTATTGAAATGTCCTGGGAGTATTATTTCATTAGCCTTTATTTTTTCTTCAATTATTTATTACCAAACAGTTTCTAAAAAAATATGTATGCTTTTCATAAATTGAATATCTCAATAGAAATAACCAAAAGAAGCTTTATTATAAAGATAATAAGGCGCTCAAGCCCTCAGCTTAAATAACTTAATTAAATTTGGGAAATTAATAAATTTTAATGCGCAAAAAATTCAAGTTTGTTACAGATTTAGATCGACATTTTGGATTAATAAGGCGACGCTCTGTCTCCACTTTTGAATAGAAGGTTTCATTTTTGCTTCTCTTCCAAAAAAATTATTTTTCTTCTATAAGGACTTAATTAAGAAAAAGGAGATATCTTCAGTCTGTTACCCAAGGCTATTAAAAAGAGTTAAATGATCTCCTTCTTGCTTCAAATTTTTTATTTAATAAAAAATTTCATTATAATATTTTCTTAGATTTTTATCAATAAAAATTAAAATGATCAAATTTAAGATTAAGTTCTTATTTAAGAATGAATGAGTATTGATTTACTGTAGTAACTTGATTATAAAAATAAAATCATGAATGAAGCCATAGTGATGAACAAATCAAGTGCTTATCCGCAATTTACAAATTATGATTTAATTTTCCCCAAGTTCATGAACTAAGATTCATTTTTTTAATGCTACATAATATTGTTTAATTTATTCAGGAAGTGGTTTCCATAAGCACTTGAAACTATTGCAACCAGCAGTTGATCCTTTGAAACATCATGCATATGGATAAAAAACTGACTTAAAAAGCAAAGAACAAAGGATAATTGACATCGTAAATGAAGGCAAGCAATATTATCCCATCGATCATAATATGAAACACTTATGGTATGAATGATTAAATCAGCGAAGCAAGTCGATCGATGAGTGGCAGGCAGTGTAACAGATCCAGCAACTGCGTGCTTTGCAGCAAGAGAAAGAGAGGGAAATATTTCAGAGGGAGAAACAGTACATAGTAGCAGATGCCCTACATAATTAAGTCTCCACTAAATAGCAATCTAAGGTCTTGAATTTAAAAAAAAATTTTATAAGAAATCTAAACAAAAATTTGGGTTAAGAAAGGAAAAAATAAATTTAGAAGAAAAAAATTGTTTTTATTGAAAAAATTTTCTTTAATTTAAAAAAAGTTAAAAAAAAATTTAAAAAATTTGGGAATTGGATAATTATTTCCCCTAGGGAAACAAAATAAAATTTAAAAAAAAAATTAAAAATAACTTGGGAAATTTAAAAGGAATTAGAATAAAAACGCTTTCAATAAAGTGCACTTTTTATAAAGGTAAATGTAAATTAATGAAAGTGTGTAGGAGTTATTAGCAAGTAAAGATGCAGAAAAACGCAATCTCAAGAGTTGAGAACAAAGGGAACGCAAAGAATATTAGGAAAGGTGTCTGTAAGAATCTTAACTTTAAAAACAAAAATAGCAGAACTAAACTTTACAAATACATGACTAATAGTTCTTGAAATAATTCGCTTCACAGTTTACTTGGAATACTTTAAGGTATAAGAGAGAAATTAAAATGAAAGATAGAGCTAATATAAAGATCAAGTACTTATTCCACATATTAAGAAACAAGATCAGCTCCAGCTCAAAGAGATAAGCGATTAGAACCAATATAGGAAAATATAGATACACTTTAATTATTAAATTTGAAAAAGTTGCTTGATAAGGAGATTGAGGAAATTACTCTACGCTAAAATATGCAAGACTAAGCTGCTTACACCAATAAGGAAATTCAAATATATATTAACAATTATAAGATAAAATAAATGAAATGCTAGACATAAAATCAAATCAAAAATTCCTTAGTCAATTAGCAAGATAGAAGGAGCAAAGAGATCGCCTCTTGACAGAGAGGAATCTTATTCAATTTATAGTTTAAAGTTTTAAATCTTCACATCGAATCTGCAATAAATGTAGAGAGGAGCAAGCATTAACAAAAGTTTTACAAACTCACTTTAGACTAGCAAAGTAAAGTTCAAGAAGCTTAAGTGATGCAGTATGGTACAATGACTCAACAGGAGAAGAAAATGAATAGTCACTTTCTACTCATATATTTTATTGTAAATAAGAATAAAGCAGATCTTGAAAGCTACAAGAATTGGGATACATAACTCTAAGCTTCTTAAGGTATCAAGGAGGATAATCTCCCAGGAAATTTACCTAAAGAATTTTATATATAGGAAGAATTTAAATGCAACATATAGAGAAGGCATGGTTCCAGGTTTAATTCACAGTAGCACAGTTGGTACCCTCCCAACAAAGACAAACCGTCATTATCATAACGCTCTCAATAACTTAAGTTTATTATAAGCTGGTTTAAATTTTGATAAAATTTAAGCACTCTGAACAGCTAGCCATTTTTCGCTACTAGAAATTCTAGCTTACGTAATTCAATAGAAAGACCTGGCTTAGCTTAATCCTAAAATAATAACTATTAACAATAAACTCCGAATCGGAGCAGAGCAGGTTCTAGATAAAGAGAAAGGGGTCAAGGAATGCAGCTGCCTCAAAACAGGTATGGGAGAGATGGCTCATAGATAGATGAAAAATTGCCCTTTCCAGGCCATCAAGAATATTAGTCATCCTCCATTATTTAAAGTCCTCCGCTTAAGAAGTAACCCTTGATTAATCCAATCACTGGCCTAGTTAATCCTCGCAACTCAATAACCTCAGAGTCGAGCTTATTGATATTACATATATTACAGTTTATTGGTAGAGGGAGGAAAGCAAATGATGAATTTGAATGGATCTAGCTCTCTCAGAGGAGAGTACTTGAAATCTGATAAGATGAATGAGCTACTCTCTGCACCAATTTCAATGAATATCAATTCATATTCAATAACAGATCGCATTAATTAGTTCGGCAGTGGCATTACAAGCTACAACACTATAGTCTATACTTAACTGCTGTTTTAAATAAATATTTTATAATTTAGTCAATCCCATAGCTAACAAAGAGAAAAATCCAATTTTGCAGAGGATGAAATTACTTCAGTACTAAAAGCAAGGAGGCTTTCTCTCGCACAGATGAGAAGCAGTTTAGAGATAAAATATTAATAAATACCTGATATTTAGCCTTATTCTTCTATAATTGACATTAAATGCTTTAATATTGGCCTAGAAATCATGAAAATAAATGAAAATTAGTCGATATAGAAGTAATTCAAATTATTCTTCTTAAAAGGAAGAAATATCTTAATTTCAAAATAAATCGTTGTTAGAATTTAAACATGAATTAGAACTAAATCACCTCCCCATATTAAGCAAGAGAAAGGAATGACTTTCATCAAAATAGGCCAGAAATGTAGAACTAGAATTACTTGATGGAAGATCTTTTATAAAAATTATATATTTCTTTTAATTAAACTTTGATCGAGAGAGATACGATAGTAGCTTGCAAGAATAGAACGAAGAGTCTTCATATTAGACCACTGAAAATTTATAAGAATGCTTGGACTTAGAAGGAGCTGATCAGCGAGACATTCTTGACAGTCTACAACAAACTTAAAAATATTTTTCGAAGGAGCCATTAACTTAGAATATAAATCCCTTTCCAGGCTATAGAAGATAGAGTACTGGGGATTATCAAAGCTAATAGATAGGCTCAAACTTCGGCAGCTAGAAGTTCGAAGCACGTCAGATAAGAGAATGGAAGAATTAGAGAACTAATGAGTCTTATGAAACAAAATTTTTTATTGCTTACATTTAATAACAATGAGTTACATGAAGTAGAAAAATAATTGAATGAGGAGAAGTTTCAAAATGAAACTAGGAATGTCTCTCACTACACAAGTTTTTCGCAACCAGTGATCAATTTATTAAATATTTATTAAGAATAAATTATACACTATTTTTCAATCCATAGCCTGTCCTTACATCATTTTCTTAACAGCAGTAATCGAACAACTTGGGATCTGAGGGAGCTTTTAGTGCATCTACAAGAATGGATTAAAACTATGACTTCCTTATTTCACCAAACTATGCTTAGTCAGAAGAAGAATATTCCTTATCAAATAAAAAAAAATTTTACAAAAAAAAATAGGGAAAAATTCCGCCTTTTGTTTTTAAAACTTAAATTTAATAATTTAAAAATTTTTTTCCTTTAAATTTAAAAAATTATTTTAAGAAAATTAACCTTCAACTTTTTTTTGTGGGAAACAAAAAAAGAAATAAAATCCAAAAGTTTTAAATTAACAAAATGGCCAATTTTTTGAGTTAAAAAAATCTTGGTATTTTTAAGGGGGTGTATAAAAGATTAAAATAAGAAAACCAAAAAAAATTTTTAAAATTCTATTTTATAAAGTTAAAAATTAAATGGCCCGAGTTAATTTAAAAAAAATTAGTAAATTTTTTAAAATTTAAAAAATTTCGAATTTAATTTAAATTAGGAAATTTTTAAAATAGTATTCTAAAAAAAGGGAAAAATCATCTATTTTAGATTTAAGCAGGTATTTTTAAAATTTTAATACTCTAAAAGGGTGTTTACAAAATTTTTGGTAGGGGCACCGAAAGGGTTCCCGATTTTTGCTCCGGTTTTTTTGGGGATTTGATTTTTCTCTAATTTGGGGGAATTTTTTGAAAAAAAACCCAATTAATTTAAATTAAAATACACTCTATTAAATTAAACCAAACCCTTTTGATCTTTTTTTAAATATTTGACCTAACTTTCGAATAAATTTGGGGAAAACTTTTTTAAAAAATTGGGAAAAATTAGGCATCAATATAATTAATTTACTACGGGGTATTCCAAAGTCTTAAAATTCCATTCGAAAAATGCGAAAGAAATCTTTAAAATTTGGGCGAGATGGGTGCTTTAAAAAATTTTAAATTAACATACTAAACTGCATTCGCTAAGCACACAGTGCATCTTATTCTTCTCAAACAAACATTTCCTTTCCTACATATGTCATCTGCTCTGCGACTGTACCGGCCAGCCTGTGGCCTCTATCCCCTACTGCAATGGCGAGTGCAAGCCCTCGATCATGGTTCTCCCGAAGAATCCTGCCAGCTGCATCTCTGTCCAAGGAAAGCTGACTGCTAGTAGACTCTGGGTCTCTCCATCTGGGCAAGTCTCCCCCGCGCGTATAAGACTTTCTCTCACCAATCCTGCCCAAATATCGCAAGAGGTCCACTATTGGAGGTAGTGCCATTGGCGCAGTCCTGGAATCGGAGCCTCCCATCTCCATGCTTTGTGCTGAGTCAGAGCCTTCGGCAGTGATAGTCCATTTGTAGTGAACTTTAATATTTAAAAAATTTTCAACCATTTCTTTTTTAAGAAAAAGGAAGTTTAGACTATTGGAATACCCCGTAGTCAATAATTATATTGATGCGTAATCTATTCCCAATTTTAAAAAGTATTTGCCCATTTATTTGAAAAGTCTAATAGTCTAAAGTCAAAAAGATAAAATAAGTTTGGTTTAATTTAATAGAGTGACTTTAATTTAATTAATTCGGTTTTTCAAATAAATTACCAAGAATTTGAGAAAAAATCAAACTGCCAAGAAACCAGGAGCACTACATCAGGAACCTCAGCCTGCCTCACCCAACATTTGTCAACAGCCTCTAGAGTGATTCAAAATTTTAAAAATCCTGCTTTAAAACTATAAAATTTTTTAATATCTTTTTGATAATTTTATATCACGAAGAGGAATATAGATAGGCAGCACACATCTAAAGCAATAAAAGCAGTCAAAATTATTTCTAACAGATAAGCTAGCACTAAAATTAAAGAAAAATGTATTAGCAATCAGAAGTCTTGGATTATTAGCATATTTACGGATAGGATAAATCAAGCGAGACTTTTGAGAGTAATGAAACTTCATAATCTAAAAACTAAGATTTTACAAATAATGACTCGCGACCATAAAACTAAAATCCGTATCAACATCCCCTCTCTTATGCAAATATTTCTGAAATTGGCCCTCAGTCTAGTAATCCAGTTCCAAGTTAAGATTTAACTGAGTAGAATATTGCATAACAATTGGAACGTTGTTCTAACAAGTCAACTTTAAACATTTTTACCAAAAGTCCGAATTCTACTTTATAAACTCAAAAGGCTTTCTAAAATAATCTTCAATTTTCTAATAACCAAGTTCATCAAAGGATTTTATAGAGAAAAAAGATTTAACATTCATTTTATCATCAGTATTATGAAACATAAAACTAGAGATAACCATTAAGTGATTTGACTTATGAAGTAAGGACTCATCAGAAGCAGTTTTAAGATGAGTAAAGTGATTATACTAACGGAGAGCAGCAGCCGATATTTGAAAATAAGCACAAATATTTTTACAATCCATATGAGACTAACACTCTAAATCATGAGCTCAAAACTTTAGCATCTACCAATAAGAGTCTAATATTTTTTATAAGGATGAAACCAAACCATATGTGGCACTGAGAAGTACCTAATTTCTAACAATCTAAAAGCAAGAAGAAGAAATTTAGAGCTAAATAAAAGGCTTCATGAAGGAGGCAAAACTTTTTAGATAATCAGGTAACTTTATTTCGATTAATTAAAAACTCATGGAAAATTAGCTCGAGAAAATGTAAAAAAATGGACAGCCAATGAATAAAAGTAGTTATAGATTACAAGAAACAAAGGGAAACCTATCTCAATTAATAGAAGCTGAATCCTCTCTCTATCTTAATACTCCTTCCCTCTCTCAAATATATCTATTAAATTTAAAAATTAACCATGAATAAGGAAGATTGAATAAGTCATAGGTGAGTAGTCTTCAGTTTAAGGAACTCTTTTAGCCTTAATCATTTGTATCTCTTCCAAATTAGAGAGAAGATTTAAGCCCAAGTGATCCCAAAAAGCCAGAAGCTCATCTCTATAGAACTGGATACTTCAATGGAAGGTCCTATTCCCAAAAACCTTAAGTTCCACTTCACCCACCTAAATAGCTTAATCAGAAATGTAATCTAAGCTAGTCTATGATTTCAATTTTTGATTAAGTTTTTTTAGTTTCCAAGATAAGATCTTGTGATATACTCGAATGATGAGACTCATTAATAATTGGAAGAGACCAGGGAAAGACTGAATAGTGCAAATGCTCATACTATAGGTAGTGAATATATAGGGTATGGCTCATCAACTTCTGCTCTAGGCATTGACCAGAATAGGACAATCATAAGTGATGGAGGCTATCAGCATAGAAGAACTCATAGCAGGTCTAAAAAAGGAAACTCAAAGCGAAGTAATAAAGCATCTATCTTCAAACCTGAATTAATTTCAAAGAGTTTAGAAAGATCCAAGTAATATAGATAAGAAGATTATGATGGAGATGCTTAAATTCAAAAGGCAAGCTTCGCCAATCAAGAAAAAGCAGTGCAAGAGACCGACCAGTATTCTTATATTGACACAACAGAGATTTCTATAATTGAGCCAGCTCTAAGTCAGAACAGAAGTTTCGATATTCCGAAGAGAGTCGAAAATGTCTTTGCTAAAGCTTTTTAATACTATTTACTTAAAATTTTATGCTTTTGAGGTATTAGGGACTGAGAATTAAATTATTCCTAGCAAAGACTTACTCGATAAAACTATAGAGATGCTAGGAGTGATGACTTAGGAAGTAATTAAGCAACGAAGTGAGATAGCAAAACTTAAGGAAGATGAAACTATGCATAAATAACTTAGTTTGGGCCTTAATGAGAATCTAACTCAAGCAATGAAAAGCACAGAAAGGATGAATAAGAAGTATAATAGGGCTAAAAATAAGATAACTCAGCTCAAATCTGAAATCAATTCAATGCTTTAACTTATATATTTAAAAGTTATGTGGGATGAATAATTTGAATAAACTACCTCCATCAAGATTTTAATCCTAATTGCATCCCAAATAGGAGTTCAACTCAATCTAATATGCAGGAATCGAGTAGGGATATAGAAGCAACATGACTTCAATTAATGCTCAGTTTGACAATTTAAGTAACTATTCTAAGGATCAGCAAAAACTCATGGCAAACTAATCAGCTGTCTTGAGAAGTTAAGTTCAGCCATACAAGAATCTTCAGCTATCTCAATATTACGATTAGATACCCAGGCAAATTAAAAAATCAAGGTCACAGCAGAGATCTAAATAGAATTATATTTAGCCCTATAAATATAAACTTTTATTATGAATAAGACCGAGAATATTTTGTCTTCTGAGATAGATCATTCAGATCTCATCATTTAGCCTATTATTGATAGAAATATAAATTGCGACAAATTATCATAAAAAAATATATGTTGTTGAAAATTAGACATCTTTTATTGTAATAAATCTGTTTGGGTATTTTAGTAAACTCTAAATCTTTATAAAATTAAAAAATGCATTTCCTATTTAAAAGATCCATTTATTAACCGAATAATTTTTGCAAAATTTGAGATGCATAAAAATGATAAGATGCAGATCAATAGATAGCATTTTTCAGTTGCTAAATGTATTAATTTGCACATCTAACTTGTTTTTAATTATTTCATAATAGTCATCAACCATTAGATTCGAGCCAAACAAGAAGTTAGCTTTAGTTCGAATTAGATGAATTCATTTTAACTGTTCATTAACTATTTTTATATTGCTTGCTTAATAATGAAAAAGAGGTGCTTATCAAGTAACACGAAAAGAAGATTAGAACTTTGATTTTAGATAATGAAAGTCTCATGGAGGAAGGTAATCTAAAAGACAAGCTAATTTAGGATACATAAGCTCAAGTTGCACAATTAGAGGCTATTTTAAATGAGAAGTTGTCTATTTAAAGAGGATATGAAGAAAAAATTCAATCTATGGTGAATGATATAGAGAGCAAAGATAAATCCTTATCAAACTCTACAAAGGGTAAAATATATTTGTTGCTGAATTCAAAATTCTATAGATCTGAAAAGAGCAAAGGAAAAGATAAAAAGGGTTGAAGACGATTCAAATAGAAAGTGTCAAGATTACTAAAAAAGAATATCTTAGCTCTAAGAAGAGCTAAATGCTTACAAGTTAGATAGCGAAAGGGATCAATTACAAATCATTAAGCTTAATGCAATAAATAATCTTAGTGAATAGCAAATAGCTAAAAACGACTTTTTCATCCATGTAAGTTTTAGAGATTAACCTTTTTTCGTTTAGTTTTGCGAACTTTTCAATAAGAATGAATAAGGATTATTCTCAGGCGAGATCTATAACTTGATGTGTCACCTTCACTTTACCTTTGAGAATTTTTAAATGCTTGACTAGGAAGTATTTAGACTTCAAAGTCTGAGATAGAGTATAGTTAACATAGTTTAGAGCATTTTAAAATTAAGCATTTCTTTCTTTAAATTGCATCAATTAAAGTGATCAAAGTGGAATTATGCTCACCACTAACTAAAACCTGAATTTGTCCAATGTTATGAAAAACGGTATCATAAACCAAACAGAATCCTCACTCTCAGAGGATCAAAATTCTACTCTTATTAAAGGATCTACTTTTGCTAATCTACATAGGAATGCGCAAGTTTCTTATAATCAAAAGAGCTCATATTCTAATCCATAAACAACTTCAATTCTTCACTCTTAATAAACCTCAGATTTGATTTAAAATGACTCTCTAAGCCAGCAAAAAGAAACCTCTGAGATATAGTATATTAAACTCTCAGATTAAAGTCTTTTGATTAGGCTTCAGGAACTAAAGTCATTCTCATAATTAAATAATGCTTTGAGTATTAAGTCGTAGTTTTATGATTTGGAAGAGTTGCGGTTCTTGGCGACTCAGTTGAAACAGATTCTTCACTTAAAGCCTACAAATAAGGACATAGACGTTTTGGAAGATATTCAAAATCTATTGAGTGACAATTAGAGATTGCAAAAGAAATTAGATAGTGCAATTAAAGAATCTAAGGGGTTAAGGCAGTTAGTAGATTTCTATGTCAAGGTTAATAATCTTGAGAGTGTGCTCTGCAGCGAGACTAAAGATACTCAGGAAAGTAAAAATTCCAAAAAAGAGAAGAGGAAAACTTCAAAGTCTAGGAAAAAAGATTCTAAATAGGCAAAAAAATAATTTAGTTCATCATAACTTATTTTTCCAATTTACTAATTATAAAGTAAGTATATTTAAAGCAGCTAAACATACATACGACTCGGGTTAAGTTATGTAAATTAGAGAGCACATGCAGTGGCAGTGCAATGAAATTCTTAATTTCTGTGATGTTTGTGAGGTTACTCGAAAAGATTTATTCTTGGATCCTAACTTATATTATTCAAGTTAAAAAATATTGAAATATTTGAATAACTTAAGTAACTATGATGTGCTGCTATGCCTAAAAGAATATTATTTAAGAGAGCAAGATTCCCTCAGATCAGCACTAATTTAAACCAAGCATAGATGAATAATAAAATATAAGTTGATAGTGTGAATTATTATGTTCGGGATTGACACTTAAATTTATTTTACCTTAATTTCAATGGCACAAAGTTTATAGAGAGCAATTTTTATAGAAAGATGAATGCAATTATCTTAATGTAAATTCTAGAATAGAATATATCTATGAGAAGTCTTAGAGCAATTTGGCTCACTTTGTATTCCCAAAATATGAAGCAAGTTTTATTTTTATCAACTTAGTTTGATTATTCGAAACCCTAATTAGGGGCTATTTAATTAATTATTTAGTCAATTTTAAATGAATGAGGAAAATTCAAACATAAATGAAAAGATCTATCTTTCTAAGAATTAATGATTCCTCTAATTCTATAATTTAAGCTCTTATTGCTCTTGGAAATCTATAAGAAGTTGCTTAGCTCTTGATTTGTATGAAGTGAATATTTATCTTTGATTTTTAACAATAGATATTTGATTTTGTTGTTTTAAGATAGTGAGCTATATTTTGGCCATGCTTGTTTAAAAATCTAAATCTATTTATTTTAAATATAGAGAGAAAATTTTTCATCAGTGAAAGGAATATAAGATATTATTCATGATAAATTCGGCATAATTGAATGCTCGACAATAAGTTTTCGGGTTAAATTTTGCTTATTTTTTAGATTCTCAAAGAAATTTACTGTAAGAACATTGCTATATAATCTATCATATGTAGAGATATTATTAAATTAGAAAGTTAATAACTTTCCCATACCATTAAGCCAATACACAAGCAAATGGTTCTTCAACTTGAAAACAACATTATTCCAGTCATATCCCAAATGCTGAACTTCTTCCCTCAAGCTAATACCCTGACTAAATCATTAGAAAGCTTACACAAAGCAATCAAGAGATCCCCCTCCAACGGAATCCAACTTTCCCACAGATAAAACAACATCCTAATCAAAGGGATCTCTCTACTTCTAACCTTTAGCTCATTCAGGAAAGCTATTTAAGATACCCTAACTCTTGATATTCTTACTAAACTAATCTAAAATGACAATAGGGATCTTCAAACTAATGCCGGTCGCAAGAATACAATCCTTGGAATCGTTGAAATCCTAATCCGAGCTGGCAAACTCAGAGACAAGACCCACTTTGAACAATACCAACCAAAAGCCAGTGGTCCTTAACCCCATTAAGATTCGAACAACCCTATTTAATAAGAAACCTAACCCACTATTTAATAATAAAAAGGGGTGAATCTTTAATCAATTAAATTTAGAAATAAACTTAAAAAGGTGACCATTATCTTTAATGCCACGTCACGACGGGTTAACCTATTAAATATAAAGTTTAATCAATCGAACTTAATATTTAATAACTTTAATCAAACATCTCTGATATTAAATAATAATGGTAGACCTCACACAACCCAAAGGGAAACCCCAAAAAGGGAGTCTACGGGAAGAAAAGTAACAACCAAAAAATCACCCAGTTCTTCAAGAAAGGAAAAGTGGACAAGGTGATGAACAACTCAGCTAGGATCTTGAAAAGAAAATAAACCTTACCAGAAGAAGGAAAATATCTCAAATGGTCCCAAACCCAGAATACCTTTAACAGAAAAATGGTAGGAATAGCCTATATCTAGAAGAAAAAATGAACTCAATAGTTTCAAAAAAGATTGGACCTTATCCCCTACCCAATCATGAACCTCCATTCAAAAAAACTCTGGCTTAAAACAACATTGACAATAACAACCTGAACTAACCCCCCGAGGTAATAGAGATATTTTAAAAATTCCTTCTCTTGTTAGAACCATACCAATAAAAGTCCCTTATCAAAACCCTTCAGGCCCTCCTCCACAAATTGCCAATTTTAGTGGAAAAACCGAGGATTCCATGGCTGAAAGAATCCTAAGAGCCAACGACTGGGACCCAGTTGAGACACTTGACATACTGGATGAGATAACTGACCTCCCTAAACCAATTGGGAGAGATTCAGAGACCTTACAAACAGAAAATAACCAGACCCCCAGACGTAACCCTGGTTCAAAGGAGAGAAAAAAATGACTCCCAGGACGACGATGAAGATTGGTCAGATTAGTGTGATGACCTAAGCTACGAAAGCTAATGACATCGTTCAAAATTCAGTTGACTTAATTTGTTTGACTGTTTAACACGGGAGTGGCTGTAAGCTTCCCCAAGTTTAACATATAACACGCAAGACGCTAGTTGTCTAAAATGCGTTGTTATTATTATTATTATTATATGTAGAGATAAACTTATAATACGATCAATATAATTTTGGAGGATTATATTGTGCAAACCTACAATACTTTAATCTTAAAGAACTAAAATTAGTAATTTAAAAGTGGAAGCTAAAGAATTCTATGGCGCCTTAATGCTTCGATAAATTATGACTCTGGACTCTAGCCCAAAGATATTATCCCTCGAAAAATCAGTTCAGAGGATAGTGGTTAGAAAGCAGCTTAAAGAAAAATTAAATAATCATCCTCTCTTCTCGAGATAAAAATTACTCTCAATACACTTTACTAAATATCAAAGCATGGATTTTAATAGCAATTATATCATCTTAATATACCTAGTTTTAGAGAGTGAATTAATAATAAAAAATTCCTCTCTAATTTAATGATATCTATGGAAAATTTTTGGTTTAATTGTAGAGGCATGAATAATAAAAATAAAGCTTGTTTGCGATAATTTTGGGATGAAATTGAAAGTGGAAGTAAAACTTGTTTGACTTATAACATAAGTTTGCGTTAAATTTGAATTTAAGGACGATTTACCCTTCCTATTTTAAGTTCATCTTATGCAATATCCTCCTCACTCAGATTCTAATAAGAAGCCATAAAATCAACAAATCCTCTGAAAGTGAGGGATATTCGGGAAGGGAACTTTATAGAATTTAATAGTCATGAAATACTTAAAAAAGAAGTCAACAAAAGATATGAAAATATTCCACTATTCACAATTATGAATACTTGAGACAGTGATGGAAAAAATTGCTGCTTAAGCCTATATCATTTCAAAAACTGACTTCTATGCAAAGAAAAGTAAAAATGAATCTCAGCTCTATTTTATTTAAATTCGAGTCTATGAAGCAAATCATAAGTTATTTAAGTGTAATTAATTCAAGGAAAATTTGAGAAGAGAAGTCAATCCTTAACTTCATGAGGTTAAAAGTAGAATCAACAATTTTAGAATGTTCTAAATTTCCCTTTCAAAAATTAAGAGCGAGAGCAAGTTATGCTTTGCGTATTTGCCCTAGCACATAAACCCCAACTTTCTAAGTGAATGATGAGCAACTGCAAATCTCTTAGACACATTTGGATATACATTCTATGCTTTCGCACAAACAATTCCTTTCATGCTAGCTACTTGGAAAAAAATTTACAGACTCACATATACTAAGCAAATTGGACAGCAGATTTCCAAGCTTTTTTTAACCTTATTATTTTTTTTAGTAATAAAGCATGGAAAAGAAAAATCTCCCCAAAATAAATTTAGTCAAAACAGAGTCTAAGTTGAATAATTTAGCTATCTGAAATAATAAACTCCTTTAATGACTCCATCAATAATTTAAAATAAAATACTAGTATTTTAAGATAATCCATCTATGGTAAGCATACAAATATATTCAGCTAATAAGTTATGACTGCATATGAGATTTTCCTTCACATCAAACTAAGATGTTCACTAAAACAAAAATTTTGATCTAAAAATAAATTCCTCGCTTCATTTAAAGACAATTAAAAATTGAAATATACCTTAAAGCAATTAATTTATCTTCCTTAATTAAATAGCGATTTCATCTTCTGTTTAATTTTAATTATAAAATTATTTGAAATTTTTCCAAATTTGAATAGGCTTTATAGGTTATGAAATATTTTTTTTCTTCATTTTAGATTTTTTTCGTTAAATAAAATCAATTTTATAATGATGGAGATTAGTATATAATATTTTTAATCGAGTGTATATATCGTTGTAAATATAAATTTTCCTGCTTTTTTTAAATAGCTTTTAAGTAGAATTAACTATGATAGAATTTATTAAGCAATTAAATAGTGATTTCAAAGTCTTTTTAATTTGGAGACTCCTCTTATTAAGCTATGTTATATTTGTAAGACAGAGAGATGATATAAATCCGTTTATCCTCTGGAGAAAGCAGGAACATCGAGCGGAATTTTATCAAGAAACAGCCCACACTCATTCAGCTTTTACTTCTTACAGTTCTAAAATTATTTCTCTACATTTAGTTTAATATTGGCAAATAAATGAGTTCTAGAGGAGTGGAGTCGCTAGATTTATATTATAGAATAATAATTAGCTCACTACTGCGAAGAGCGAGAAAGTGGATATGCGGCTGCGGTCAGAGCAATTATTATATCGACTAAACAATCAATAATAATATTTAAAGATTATTAAAACTCAAAAAACTTAAAGTCAAAACCATATTAAATACTCTTTTTTTATAGTTTTTGTCAAGACGATGCAATAAAACTTCACACAGAATCTCGAAAACTAACAATAGATCAAGGATGATTTTCCAGAATATCATTTATAATCATAAAACTCTTATTTAAGTCAAGTTCGAAATTATATAATTGTATATAGGGACTACACGAGTAATTATTTATGGATTTTATATTGATTAAAATTATAATCAATTAATGTTCTTATTCGAGAATTTAAATCATTAGCAATTATTTTACCGAATATTAAATTTGCTTGATTAATTATAATATAATTAGAGTATCTTATTCTTGCTATTTTGTACATTTTTGATTTTTTTGATTGTCTTATTCAGTTTTATTTTATTTTGAGATAATTTTAATATCTGGACTTCGAGAGTGAGAAATTCGTGAGCGCAGATGTAGTTCAGTTGTCAGGGAAGGTGAAAGCTAAACCATTCTCAACAGAAGAAATCGGTTTAGATATTAACCTTCTATACCACACTCCCCCTAGAGCCCCAAGACTCAGGTAAATATTTATAACACAGCATACTTATATGTTAATAAGAATGTGTGTGTGCAATTCATAATCATTGAAGCATAAGTCTCATTTTAATTCTATCTTGCATAGACCTTAGCCCGTCCCTCTGATGAGAACTAGCATGCCATTTCAACTTCCTCAGTCATCTTTCTAAAAGACCGAAATTACTATTGATGTATTTCAAGAATATAGAGGTATTTAAAATATGAAATCGTAGATGGAGAAAAATTGCACAACAGCAATTTATAACACTTCTCCGCAATTGGAGAAAATGCCGTGCCGCCAACTAAGTCTCAGGAGGATCTCTCATCAGTCGATGCTGGTGAGAGCCGACAAAATCAAAGCGCTGCATTCAGTTTTGACAAAAATTCTCAGTAACCCTAGCTCAAATCCACATCCACTGAATTTCAATTTGAGAACTCAGGCAGTCTCACATTTGCTGCCCTTTAATATAGATTATTCTTTTATAAAATTCCATGATTGGAATTGAACTGCTGTTCCATGATAGAAGTTAAATCTTGCACACTCTTAGATCTTCACTTTTTTCCTATAATTAATTGAGTATATACTAATTTTACCTAAAGAAATTTCATTACACTTTTTTAAGAGAAAAAATTATTCAAACTTTGAGTTATTTTAACTCCATTCTCTTAAAAGGTAAAATATATTTTGATTTAAATGGATAATTTTTCATATAATTTTATTGGCTATATATTTAATATAAAATTTATAATTGCTCCTTTAACAGCTAGAAGCTCTTAATTCTGATCCCTTAAAATTCCAAATCTTATAACTTCCATTTAATTCTCTAGCATCAACTAGTTTATGCAGCTTCCAATCTCTTCGTTCCTTCGTCTTTATAATTATGAATACTGATATGAATTTGCCAGATATTAAAGTCAAAGGTACGACTCAATAGACACAGCTGTGACTCTCACCGACTATTAGCTAAGCTCAACTACTATGGCTGCAGCACTCCATCCTGCCTCTCTCACTAAATCCGAGGCAGCTATGGATTTCACTCTCACCTTAAGCGATGATTTTGACATGAAAGAGTTTATGTCCGTGCAAAACTTGGGTGACTCCAACTCAAGCGCTGACTCCGAAGATAACTCCGGCCATTTTTAGAATTTTCTCTAAACTTCCACGTAATCGCAAAGTGTGAATATCAGCACCTCCTACAATAGCGAATATCTTGAGACCAACTCGAATTCCAATATTAACACTATTCATTAATCTTCAAGTTTAGTAAATATTAGCAAACCATCCATTACTACATAAAATGATATCTAAAGCCATGATCAAGCAAGAGGCGGCATCTCTTCAAGACAGTGAGTTGAGGTTTAGATCTAGCTAGAGTGACTCACTCGCCGGATCCACCACCCTCACCACCTATTGTCATAATACTAAAATATTCATATTCAACTATATTTTCAACCGCCTTATAAATTAATATGATCATTGCTATATTAGCCTGCTTTAACTCCTAATCTGATTAAATTCAAGAATAGTTTATAAATGTCTCTGGGTTAAGATTTAATTAATTTAGTTAGGAGTGAGCCGAGAGCAGATATCAAAATTGAGAGTTTTAAAAATCATTACACATCCTAGGATTAGCAAGCAAGCAGAGACGAGAAGAGGAAGAAGCTCACATCAGCAACTTTAATAGTCTCAGAGTTTCAAACTCAAGTCCCACTCTAAGCACCCCTTTCTATCATATAGCATTGAAATAGTCGAGTTTTCAAGAGTTTTGACAAATTTCAAAACCTACTACTCATCATAATTCAATTAAATGTAGTTTTTTAATAAAAATATAAATAGCTGAACTTTAGAGTTAATTAAATCTTTGTTTAGCCATGTGTCTCGTTCTATAAGAATGAAGAATTTAGTAAAATTTATTCAATAACTAGTGTTTATCGTTTTTCAATTTCTAGATTTGATGGTCACAACTATTCCAGATCTTTCTCATAAATTCTCCTGATGAGAATAACTGTGTTATTAAGGATCATGAAATTTTTTTATTGAATTTTTGTTCTTCCAAGCTGCTACTGAAAAGTCCTTAATAATTGAGTTTTTTAAATTGATAGTGTCAAATAATTCTAGTAATATTTAATTAAAGATGTGATTATAAGTATTGATAGATATATTTAGTAGGTATTGAGAGTGGAGAGAATTTATCACATTTGATAATAAATAGGTGCAAAAGAAGACCTAAACTACTACAAAATTATTTTTGAGTGTCCTTATCCATTCTCTTCTCACTTACTCAAACAATAATAATTATTAACAGAATTTATAACAAATTTAGTATTCTCATCAAATCTATCTCTTTGAAAAATATTAAATTATGTTAAATTAACTCCAATAACATTCCCAGAGCCAGTTTATTGAAATTTTGCCTCTGTGATATTCAAAAAAATAGGTAGGTTTCTCTATAATTTTTATATAATTCTTGTCTCTCTAAGTAAAACTCAAAGCCCTTAAAATTATAATTTACTGTCATTAAATGCGAGCTGCCTATCGAAATAAAAGTTATTCAGTAAAAATATGTTTATGTTTGTCTCTTATTTAAGTTGAATATCTGCCAATATATAATCGCAGAGGATCCTAAAATGTGCGTCACGTATTTATAAATATCATTCTAGATTAAAGTTTTCACTTAATTATTTTTATGTTTGCAATAGTAACCTTCACTGATTCAGTTATCTTACTAGCGATCTAAGACAATTATATTTAATTAGGAGATGAATGAGAGGGGATAAAAAAATTTCATTTGAAAGGGTTTCTTCGTTCATGGTAGAGGAACAGAAACCTACACAAGATTATCTGAAAAATCCTACAGCAGTTATTCATGCCTAAATCTAAAAATATACATTATTATAGTTATCTACTATAAACTTTAAATTAAGAAAAATGTCCCTTTTTTAGGAAAAAATTATTTGGTTCTATTTTGAATATAAATAATCTGAATTTAATGCTAAAATAAATACTAATGCCTTCATTTAGACTATCAATATATAACCTGAATCCCTCTAAAGAAATTAACCACTCACTCAGATCATTTTGATAAGAACACTTTATTCATTTGAAAACAACAATAGAGGATCCAGCACACCCAGCTGACCGGCTTCCACAAGACTTTAATAGGATTTATTTTTAAAAGAAAATTGCATTA